>CANIUD010000395.1:85000-334996 GCA_947470075.1 Closterium sp. Yama58-4 | reverse complement strand
AAACCCTAAACCCTAAACCCTAAACCCTAAACCCTAAACCCTGAGGGGAGAGGTATGTGGTGTGTGGGGGGTCGGGGCGGGTGAATGAATGACGCTTGCCTGCCTGCCTGCCTGCCATGCATCCGTCTGCCGCATTTCGCCTCTCCACCTCCCCTCTCCCTCTCCCTCTCCCTCTCCCTCTCCCTCTCCCTCTCCCTCTCCCTCGTGCCTCATGCCTCGTGCCTCGCCTCTACCCTCCTTCCCATACGCCCTGCCCTGTCCTGTGCCCTGCCCCCCCCCATGGCAGCGCGCCCTACTACAACGTGCCCATGCACGAGGTCACCTTCTCCACCTTCGACCGCCCCAAGCTGCTCAGCCAGGTGCGTGCTCAGCCAGGTGCGTGCTCAGCCAGGTGCGTGCTCAGCCAGGTGCGTGCTCAGCCAGGTGCGTGCTCAGCCAGGTGCGTGCTCAGCCAGGTGCGTGCTCAGCCAGGTGCGTGCTCAGCCAGGTGCGTGCTCAGCCAGGTGCGTGCTCAGCCAGGTGCGTGCTCAGCCAGGTGCGTGCTCAGCCAGGTGCGTGCTCAGCCAGGTGCGTGCTCAGCCAGGTGCGTGCTCAGCCAGGTGCGTGCTCAGCCAGGTGCGTGCTCAGCCAGGTGCGTGCTCAGCCAGGTGCGTGCTCAGCCAGGTGCGTGCTCAGCCAGGTGCGTGCTCAGCCAGGTGCGTGCTCAGCCAGGTGCGTGCTCAGCCAGGTGCGTGCTCAGCCAGGTGCGTGCTCAGCCAGGTGCGTGCTCAGCCAGGTGCGTGCTCAGCCAGGTGCGTGCTCAGCCAGGTGCGTGCTCAGCCAGGTGCGTGCTCAGCCAGGTGCGTGCTCAGCCAGGTGCGTGCTCAGCCAGGTGCGTGCTCAGCCAGGTGCGTGCTCAGCCAGGTGCGTGCTCAGCCAGGTGCGTGCTCAGCCAGGTGCGTGCTCAGCCAGGTGCGTGCTCAGCCAGGTGCGTGCTCAGCCAGGTGCGTGCTCAGCCAGGTGCGTGCTCAGCCAGGTGCGTGCTCAGCCAGGTGCGTGCTCAGCCAGGTGCGTGCTCAGCCAGGTGCGTGCTCAGCCAGGTGCGTGCTCAGCCAGGTGCGTGCTCAGCCAGGTGCGTGCTCAGCCAGGTGCGTGCTCAGCCAGGTGCGTGCTCAGCCAGGTGCGTGCTCAGCCAGGTGCGTGCTCAGCCAGGTGCGTGCTCAGCCAGGTGCGTGCTCAGCCAGGTGCGTGCTCAGCCAGGTGCGTGCTCAGCCAGGTGCGTGCTCAGCCAGGTGCGTGCTCAGCCAGGTGCGTGCTCAGCCAGGTGCGTGCTCAGCCAGGTGCGTGCTCAGCCAGGTGCGTGCTCAGTGCTCAGTGCTCAGCCAGGAGAGTGATAAGTGCTTCACCGAGAATGCACTGCTCAGCACGGCATTGAAGACTCTTCCTTTCAACCCGCTTCCTTCCCCCTTGTACTGCCTGCCTCACCCCTCCCCCCCTCCTCCCCTCCGCCCATCGCCCCCGGCGTCCTGGTTGGCAGCTGTCAGCGGTGTTGGCGGACGCGGGGTTGAACATAAGGGAGGCGCATGTCTTCTCCACGTGCGACGGGCTCTCCCTCGACGTCTTCGTTGTCGACGGCTGGCCCACCGAGGTCCGCCCCCGTGCTGCCACCCACCTCCCGTGCTGCCACCCACCTCCCGTGCTGCCACCCACCTCCCGCCCCCAAACACTGCGCTGCTCCATGCTCTCCCCACTGCCCCTCTCAATACCGCCCCTGCCATGCAATACCGCCCCTGCCATGCAATACCGCCCCTGCCATGCAATACCGCCCCTGCCATGCAATACCGCCCCTGCCATGCAATACCGCCCCTGCCATGCAATACCGCCCCTGCCATGCAATACCGCCCCTGCCATGCAATACCGCCCCTGCCATGCAATACCGCCCCTGCCATGCAATACCGCCCCTGCCATGCAATACCGCCCCTGCCATGCAATACCGCCCCTGCCATGCAATACCGCCCCTGCCATGCAATACCGCCCCTGCCATGCAATACCGCCCCTGCAATGCAATACCGCCCCTGCCATGCAATACCGCCCCTGCCATGCAATACCGCCCCTGCCATGCAATACCGCCCCTGCCATGCAATACCGCCCCTGCCATGCAATACCGCCCCTGCCATGCAATACCGCCCCTGCCATGCAATACCGCCCCTGCCATGCAATACCGCCCCTGCCATGCAATACCGCCCCTGCCATGCAATACCGCCCCTGCCATGCAATACCGCCCCTGCCATGCAATACCGCCCCTGCCATGCAATACCGCCCCTGCCATGCAATACCGCCCCTGACATGCAATACCGCCCCTGCCATGCAATACCGCCCCTGCCATGCAATACCGCCCCTGCCATGCAATACCGCCCCTGCCATGCAATACCGCCCCTGCCATGCAATACCGCCCCTGCCATGCAATACCGCCCCTGCCATGCAATACCGCCCCTGCCATGCAATACCGCCCCTGCCATGCAATACCGCCCCTGCCATGCAATACCGCCCCTGCCATGCAATACCGCCCCTGCCATGCAATACCGCCCCTGCCATGCAATACCGCCCCTGCCATGCAATACCGCCCCTGCCATGCAATACCGCCCCTGCCATGCAATACCGCCCCTGCCATGCAATACCGCCCCTGCCATGCAATACCGCCCCTGCCATGCAATACCGCCCCTGCCATGCAATACCGCCCCTGCCATGCAATACCGCCCCTGCCATGCAATACCGCCCCTGCCATGCAATACCGCCCCTGCCATGCAATACCGCCCCTGCCATGCAATACCGCCCCTGCCATGCAATACCGCCTTGCCTTTCCTCCCCTCCTAACTCTCCCATCTCGTCTGTGCTGCCTTCTGTGACCCTGTACGCCCCTGTGCGCCCCTGTGCGCCCCTGTGCGTCCCAATGTGTGTGTGTGTGTGTGTGTGTGTGTGTGTGTGTGTGCGCGTGTGTGTGCGTGTGTGCGTGTGTGTGTGTGTGTGTGTGTGTGTGTGTGTGTGTGTGTGTGTGTGTGCATGCATGCATGCCCGCCCATCAGGACGTGGTGGATCTGCATGCAGCGTTGGTGCGAGTGCTGCAGGTCAGCCCCACTCCCGCCCGCCCCTGCTGCTCCACTCCTGCCCGCCCCTACTCCATGCATGCACCCCCCGCACCTCACTGCACCCCCCGCACCTCACTGCACCCCCTGCACCTCACTGCACCTCACTGCACCCCCCCGCACCTCACTGCACCCCCCCGCACCTCACTGCAGCCCCCCGCACCTCACTGCAGCCCCCCGCACCTCACTGCAGCCCCCCGCACCTCACTGCAGCCCCCCGCACCTCACTGCAGCCCCCCGCACCTCACTGCAGCCCCCCGCACCTCACTGCAGCCCCCCGCACCTCACTGCAGCCCCCCGCACCTCACTGCAGCCCCCCGCACCTCACTGCAGCCCCCCCGCACCTCACTGCAGCCCCCCGCACCTCACTGCAGCCCCCCGCACCTCACTGCAGCCCCCCGCACCTCACTGCAGCCCCCCGCACCTCACTGCAGCCCCCCGCACCTCACTGCAGCCCCCCGCACCTCACTGCAGCCCCCCGCACCTCACTGCAGCCCCCCGCACCTCACTGCAGCCCCCCGCACCTCACTGCAGCCCCCCGCACCTCACTGCAGCCCCCCCGCACCTCACTGCAGCCCCCCGCACCTCACTGCAGCCCCCCGCACCTCACTGCAGCCCCCCGCACCTCACTGCAGCCCCCCGCACCTCACTGCAGCCCCCCGCACCTCACTGCAGCCCCCCGCACCTCACTGCAGCCCCCCGCACCTCACTGCAGCCCCCCGCACCTCACTGCAGCCCCCCGCACCTCACTGCAGCCCCCCGCACCTCACTGCAGCCCCCCGCACCTCACTGCAGCCCCCCGCACCTCACTGCACGAATGCCACACTCCATCCTTCGCCTGTCCCGTACCTGCTGCAATCACACAATGCTCGTGCTCTCCCGCTGTCGTCAACCACACTCACCCAGTCACTCACTCCCTCACGCCCCGCCGCTTGGCAGATGGGCGTGGGCGCAGCTCTCTCCGTGCAGCCAGAGGCGTCCGGCCAGTCAATGCAGTCAATGCAGTCAATGCAGTCAGGGCCGGGCCCTGCAGTGTCGGAATCAGCAGGCATGGGCGGGGCGGGGGCAGGGGGGCAGGGGGCGGGGTCGGCGGTGTCGGGGGCGGAGTCATGGGTGCCCATCCCCACGGACGGGAGGGACGACTGGGAGATCGACAGCCAGCAGCTCAAGCTGCACCACAAGATCGCGTCCGGCTCCTTTGGTGACTTGTGCGTTGCCCTTGCTTGGTGTGCAGTACAGTGCGCTGGGGTTGTTGCAGCCCACTTTGGGATTTAAAATGCTGTGCTTACTTCACAGTGCCTCGCGTGGTTGTATGTCCCATGCTCACATTGTGTGCACATTACTCTGTGCAACATGGCATGGCATTGCACGCGTGGCGTGGCGTGGCGTGGCGTGGCGTGGCGTGGCGTGGCGTGGCGTGGCGTGGCGTGGCGTGGCGTGGCGTGGCGTGGCGTGGCGTGGTGTGGCATGGCATGGCATCACATGGCATGGCACGCATGGTGTGGCATGGTATCATATGGCATGACATGGCCTGGAATGACATGGCCTGGTATGGCATGGCATGCATGGCATGGTACGGCGTGGCACGGCATGGCATGGCATGGCATGGCATGGCATGGCATGGCATGGCACGGCACGGCATGGCATGGCGTGGCATGGCATGGCATGGCATGGCATGGCATGGCATTGCATGGCATGGCATTGCATGGCATGGCATGGCATGGCACACACGCATGGCATGGCACACACCGTATGCTGCATCGTATCACATGGCTTGACATGTGGCTCATGACATGGAATCACATGGCCCGGCATGGCACCAGGTATCGGGGCACATACTGCGGGCAGGACGTGGCGATCAAGATCTTAAAGCCCGAGCGACTTAACGACTCGCTGCAGCAGGAATTCGCCCAGGAGGTGTACATCATGAGGTGAGGTGTACATCATGAGGTGAGGTGTGCATCATGGGGTGAGGTGTACGGTTGATTGTCCACTCGCTATCATCACTCACTGTACACTGCTGTCATGTGTGTGCCATGCCATGCTGTATGCAAAACCCTTGGCCTCAACAGGAAGGTGCGCCATAAGAACGTGGTGCAATTCATTGGAGCCTGCACCAAGCCACCCAACCTCTCTATAGTCACGGGTATGGTGCGCCAAGAGTGCATGTTGAATGAATTCAAGTTGTAGCAGTGAATGGTCTGAATGCGATACCATGCTGTGCCATGCTGCCATCATCTCCCTCTATTCCATGCCCACCATCTATCTCCCAACTGCCCCCTCCCCTCCCCCCTTGTTGTGTGTGCGTGCATGTGAGTAACCAGAGTTCATGGTGGGCGGCAGTGTGTACGACTACATTCACAAGCAGCGCGGCAGCATGCGGCTGCCCATGGTGGTGCGCGTGGCCATGGACGTGGCAAAGGGAATGGACTTTCTGCACAAGAACAACATCATCCACCGCGACCTCAAGGCTGCCAATCTGCTCATGGATGAGAACGAGGTGCGTGCTGTGGTGTGCGGTGCTGTGCGGTTTGCGTGTGTGTCTTGGTGCATGAGTGGATGCTGCGCGTGGGAATGGACTTTCTGCACAAGAATAGCATCATCCACAGCGACCTCAAGGCTGCCAATCTGCTCATGGATGAGAACGAGGTGCGTGCTGTGGTGTGCGGTGCTGTGCGGTTTGCGTGTGTGTCTCGGTGCATGAGTGGGTGCTGCGCGTGGGAATGGACTTTCTGCACAAGAACAGCATCATCCACAGCAAAGCGACCTTAAAGCCGCCAACCTCCTCATGGACGAAAAAGATGTGCGCTCCGTTCCGTTCCTGCGTTGCAGAAGCAAGCTGCTCACTCTTGCGACTGCCCCTGCTGCCTGCCCCCATCCGCTACTCATTCCCCACCCAAGCCGCATGGCATTGCCCATGCCTGATGCCCATGGCCATACCCTTTCCCTTGCACGTCCCCCCCGCCCCGCGCGCAGGTGGTGAAGGTGGCGGACTTTGGAGTGGCGAGGGTGAAGGCGGGCAGTGGCATCATGACGGCCGAGACCGGCACGTACCGCTGGATGGCGCCCGAGGTGAGACCGGTTGGGGCGCTGCTGGTTTATCCAGCGGTATAAGGATGGACTTGGTACCACAAACACGAAAATAGTCGTCACAAGTGGTGTTTCCTCCTAAATTGTTTGAAGTGCTGTGTGCTATGCCATGCCATGGTGTATGATATCTCCCACGCCCCCTGCACCACGCCTCCTGCACCACGCGCCATGCACCACGCCCCCTGCACCACGCCGTGCACCATGGGTGTGGCAGGTGATAGAGCACCGCGCGTACGACCACAAGGCGGACGTCTTCAGCTTCGGCATCACGCTCTGGGAGCTGCTCACCGGCAAGGTGCGCTGCGCTGCACATGGGCCAGGGGTGGGGTCAGGGGGACATGGGGGAGGTGAAATGGCGGGGGTGGGGGTGATGTGGGCTGTTTGTCTCACCGTGCACGATGGCAAGGTGGGGAGGGGTGGGGGGAGGAGGGCAAGCTGCCTTTGAGGGCGAGGTAGGGGTCTTTGGAGGGCAAGCTGCCTTTGAGGGCGAGGTAGGGGTCTTTGGAGGGCAAGCTGCCTTTGAGGGCGAGGTAGGGGTCTTTGGAGGGCAAGCTGCCTTTGAGGGCGAGGTAGGGGTCTTTGGAGGGCAAGCTGCCTTTGAGGGCGAGGTAGGGGTCTTTGGAGGGCAAGCTGCCTTTGAGGGCGAGGTAGGGGTCTTTGGAGGGCAAGCTGCCTTTGAGGGCGAGGTAGGGGTCTTTGGAGGGCAAGCTGCCTTTGAGGGCGAGGTAGGGGTCTTTGGAGGGCAAGCTGCCTTCCAGCCAGAGGTCGTCCTGCAGGCACATGCGCATAAATCACCTCTCATGCCTCATCATTCTCCTTCTTCCCTCACTCTTTGTGCGTGTGCTTGTGCATGTGCCTGTTGTTGTGCGTGCGTGTGTGCATGTGCCTGCTGTCGTGCGTGTGTGTGCATGTGCCTGTTGTCGTGCGTGGGTGTGCATGTGCCTGTTGTTGTGCGTGTGTGTGCATGTGCCTGTTGTCGTGCGTGTGTGTGCATGTGCCTGTTGTCGTGCGTGTGTGTGCATGTGCCTGTTGTCGTGCGTGTGTGTGCATGTGCCTGTTGTCGTGCGTGTGTGTGCATGTGCCTGTTGTCGTGCGTGTGTGTGCATGTGCCTGTTGTCGTGCGTGTGTGTGCATGTGCCTGTTGTCGTGCGTGTGTGTGCATGTGCCTGTTGTCGTGCGTGTGTGTGCATGTGCCTGCTGTCGTGCGTGTGTGTGCATGTGCCTGCTGTCGTGCGTGTGTGTGCATGTGCCTGTTGTCGTGCGTGTGTGTGCATGTGTGCATGTGTTCGCCCCACATGCCACAGCTGCCATATGCGGATCTCACGCCCCTGCAAGCAGCTGTCAGTGTCGTGCAAAAGGTGAGCAGTGGTGTGAAGCGGTTGTGAGGAGTTGGTGTGATGATTGCGAGGATGATGGGAATAGTTGTGTGTGACGTGGTGACAGGGTTGCACCAAACCACACTCTCTCCACAGCCTCACCAACTCACAATCTGCGCTACGCCTCGTGCTCTCGTCCCTTCACCCCCCTCTTCCCCCTCTTCCCCCCCTCCCCCCATGGCAGGGGCTGCGGCCGCCCATCCCCAAAGGCACACACCCGCGGCTGGCGGAGCTGATGGTGCGGTGCTGGCACACCAACCCCAACGAACGCCCCGAGTTCAGTGCCGTGCTGCGCCTGCTGGCTGACATGGCGCACGAGGTGAGGGGGAGGGGAGGGGCATGGCATGGCACACGTGGTGAGGGGGATGGCGCATGAGGGGAGGTAGTGCTGGGGGGCACTGTTGCTCCAAGGATGGCGCAACAACATCACCAACCCCCCCTCCATGCGACCCTTGCTGCATGTGCCCCCCCCTCCATGCGACGCTTGCTGCATGCGCCCCTCCCTCCATGCGACCTGCGTGTGCCCCTCCCTCCATGCGACCTGCGTGTGCTCCACACGACTCTTTTCTCCCAATCTTGTTCATCCACTGTCTCATCCCCAACTCTCTCCCCCCCCCTCTGTGTGCCGCCGTACCTGCTGTGTGCCCCGTGCCTGTGTGCCCCGTGCCTGTGTGCCCCGTGCCTGTGTGGTTGAGGATGAGCAGGTGGAGGAGGAGGGCGACGGCGAGCACAGGCGCCGGGAGAAGCGGGGAGGCTTCTTTGCCTCGCTCAAACGCACAGGGGGCAAGTGAGGGGAGCAGGGGGCAAGTGGGAGGGGAAGAGGACGAGTCAGAGGGTAGGGGACAAGTGGGAGGGGCAGGGGGCATGTGAGAGGGGGAGGGTGGTGAAGGGGCAGTGCAGTGGATGGGGTGGGGCTCGCAGGCAGCCAAGGGTTGGTTGCCAGTGAGCAGGGCGGTGCTTGGAGATGGCTTGATGGGCCTGCTTGCACGCGCCATGCATGCGGTGCTGCGTGGTTGCTGCATTGTCCACAGCGGTGCTGGCACGGTCGGCACCACATAGGGGAGTGGATATGAGAAGGCAAAGGCAGACGGCAGAGAGCAGAGAGCGGAGGACAGATGTAGTCGCTGCATCTGCCAGTAGCAGTGGACAGCGATGGTGGCATGTGGTTGTGAGGGCATGAGTGAAGCATGAGTGGAGCATGAGTGGAGCATGAGTGGAGGTGCACAAGGCAGCTTTTGGATCCTCGTCTAACACAAGCCTGGAGGGGCTAGGGATGAGGAGGGGAGGTAGGGGTTGTGGGAGAGGGCGGGCAACCATGAAGCAGTAAGTGGAGTCGTGGTGGCGGTGGTGGAGGTAGTAGTAGCAGCAATTTTGACAGTCCATGTGACTGGGTCCCGTCCCATGCTGGTGGTTGTGCTAGGGCAGGGCAGGGCAGGGCAGGGCAGGGCATGGTCGATGAGTGACGTGTGTGTGATGGTGCCTCCCCTGCGTAACGGTTCCCACAAACTCTTGAGGTCCAACCCGTGCACTGCACGTCCCCCATGCCACATGGTTTTTGCCAGAAACATTGCCATCCGGCATCCAATTTTGTAGTGTAGTGATCAAATGTGTACATCAAATGTTTTGGTGAGTTTTGGTGGTTGATGTGAAGCCAAAACACAAGAGTGTTTTTCACAATGGTCACCTTCATTTGTATCTAGAATGCGTGTATGTGTCAAATATGATAATGTTTATGTTGTGTAGGCTGTAGTGGGGTAGCCCAACTAGGGTTAGTACTTGTACTCGGCTTGTTCTCAATGCGTTCATTCTCAATCAGTATTCTGACATGGTTTCAGAGCAGGTAATGTTCCAGGACTGTTTTTTTAGGGCCCACCGGCTAGTTCCCTGCCCGTAGCACGTTACCCTGTCCATAGCGCCCTACCCTGCCCGCCGCGCTGCTCCACCAGTCGCACTGCCCTGCCCTCCCCGCGCGCCGCCCTGCTGGCTGTCGCGCCGCCCTGCTGGCTGTCGCGCCGCCCTGCTGGCCGCGCGCTGCCCTGCTGCCCGTCGCGCCGACCTGCCGGCTGCGCCACCCTGCTCTGCTGCCCGTCGCGCCGCCCTGCTGGCCGCTGCCCTGCTGCCCGCGCACGCCCTGCCCTGCCCTGCGTCGCGCCGCCCCGCGCACGCCCTGCCCTGCGTCGCGTCGCCTCGCGCACGCCCTGCCCTGCCCTGCCCTGCCCTGCCCTGCCCTGCCCTGCGTCGCGCCGCCCGCACACGCCCTGCCCTGCCGTCGCACCGCCCTGCTGGTCGCGCGTGCTGCCCTGCCCTGCCCGTCGCGCCGCCCTGCTGCACGCGCGCTGCCCTGCCCTGCCTGCGTGCCGCCCTGCTGCTTGCGCGCCGCCCTACCCTTTGCGCCGCCCTGCTGGTCGTGCGCCGCCCTGCCCTGCCTGTAGCGCCGTTCTGCCGGTTGTGCACTGCCCTGCTCTCTTGTTTGCTTGAGTCGCCCCGCCTAGCCCGCTATGGCTTCTCGAGCTGGTCGACAGTGAGGTCTATGGGGTCAAGGGCGAGAAAACAAGAGAGCAGGGCAGTGCACAACCGGCAGAACGGCGCTACAGGCAGGGCAGGGCGGCGCACGACCAGCAGGGCGGCGCAAAGGGTAGGGCGGCGCGCAAGCAGCAGGGCGGCACGCAGGCAGGGCAGGGCAGCGCGCGTGCAGCAGGGCGGCGCGACGGGCAGGGCAGGGCAGCACGCGCGACCAGCAGGGCGGTGCGACGGCAGGGCAGGGCGTGCGCGGGCGGCGCGACGCAGGGCAGGGCAGGGCAGGGCAGGGCAGGGCAGGGCAGGGCGTGCGCGAGGCGACGCGACGCAGGGCAGGGCGTGCGCGGGGCGGCGCGACGCAGGGCAGGGCAGGGCGTGCGCGGGCAGCAGGGCAGCGCGCGGCCAGCAGGGCGGCGCGACGGGCAGCAGAGCAGGGTGGCGCAGCCGGCAGGTCGGCGCGACGGGCAGCAGGGCAGCGCGCGGCCAGCAGGGCGGCGCGACAGCCAGCAGGGCGGCGCGACAGCCAGCAGGGCGGCGCGCGGGGAGGGCAGGGCAGTGCGACTGGTGGAGCAGCGCGGCGGGCAGGGTAGGGCGCTATGGACAGGGTAACGTGCTACGGGCAGGGAACTAGCCGGTGGGCCCTAAAAAAACAGTCCTGGAACATTACCTGCTCTGAAACCATGTCAGAATACTGATTGAGAATGAACGCATTGAGAACAAGCCGAGTACAAGTACTAACCCTAGTTGGGCTACCCCACTACAGCCTACACAACATAAACATTATCATATTTGACACATACACGCATTCTAGATACAAATGAAGGTGACCATTGTGAAAAACACTCTTGTGTTTTGGCTTCACATCAACCACCAAAACTCACCAAAACATTTGATGTACACATTTGATCACTACACTACAAAATTGGATGCCGGATGGCAATGTTTCTGGCAAAAACCATGTGGCATGGGGGACGTGCAGTGCACGGGTTGGACCTCAAGAGTTTGTGGGAACCGTTACGCAGGGGAGGCACCATCACACACACGTCACTCATCGACCATGCCCTGCCCTGCCCTGCCCTGCCCTGCCCTAGCACAACCACCAGCATGGGACGGGACCCAGTCACATGGACTGTCAAAATTGCTGCTACTACTACCTCCACCACCGCCACCACGACTCCACTTACTGCTTCATGGTTGCCCGCCCTCTCCCACAACCCCTACCTCCCCTCCTCATCCCTAGCCCCTCCAGGCTTGTGTTAGACGAGGATCCAAAAGCTGCCTTGTGCACCTCCACTCATGCTCCACTCATGCTCCACTCATGCTTCACTCATGCCCTCACAACCACATGCCACCATCGCTGTCCACTGCTACTGGCAGATGCAGCGACTACATCTGTCCTCCGCTCTCTGCTCTCTGCCGTCTGCCTTTGCCTTCTCATATCCACTCCCCTATGTGGTGCCGACCGTGCCAGCACCGCTGTGGACAATGCAGCAACCACGCAGCACCGCATGCATGGCGCGTGCAAGCAGGCCCATCAAGCCATCTCCAAGCACCGCCCTGCTCACTGGCAACCAACCCTTGGCTGCCTGCGAGCCCCACCCCATCCACTGCACTGCCCCTTCACCACCCTCCCCCTCTCACATGCCCCCTGCCCCTCCCACTTGTCCCCTACCCTCTGACTCGTCCTCTTCCCCTCCCACTTGCCCCCTGCTCCCCTCACTTGCCCCCTGTGCGTTTGAGCGAGGCAAAGAAGCCTCCCCGCTTCTCCCGGCGCCTGTGCTCGCCGTCGCCCTCCTCCTCCACCTGCTCATCCTCAACCACACAGGCACGGGGCACACAGGCACGGGGCACACAGGCACGGGGCACACAGCAGGTACGGCGGCACACAGAGGGGGGGGGAGAGAGTTGGGGATGAGACAGTGGATGAACAAGATTGGGAGAAAAGAGTCGTGTGGAGCACACGCAGGTCGCATGGAGGGAGGGGCACACGCAGGTCGCATGGAGGGAGGGGCGCATGCAGCAAGCGTCGCATGGAGGGGGGGGCACATGCAGCAAGGGTCGCATGGAGGGGGGGTTGGTGATGTTGTTGCGCCATCCTTGGAGCAACAGTGCCCCCCAGCACTACCTCCCCTCATGCGCCATCCCCCTCACCACGTGTGCCATGCCATGCCCCTCCCCTCCCCCTCACCTCGTGCGCCATGTCAGCCAGCAGGCGCAGCACGGCACTGAACTCGGGGCGTTCGTTGGGGTTGGTGTGCCAGCACCGCACCATCAGCTCCGCCAGCCGCGGGTGTGTGCCTTTGGGGATGGGCGGCCGCAGCCCCTGCCATGGGGGGAGGGGGGGAAGAGGGGGAAGAGGGGGGTGAAGGGACGAGAGCACGAGGCGTAGCGCAGATTGTGAGTTGGTGAGGCTGTGGAGAGAGTGTGGTTTGGTGCAACCCTGTCACCACGTCACACACAACTATTCCCATCATCCTCGCAATCATCACACCAACTCCTCACAACCGCTTCACACCACTGCTCACCTTTTGCACGACACTGACAGCTGCTTGCAGGGGCGTGAGATCCGCATATGGCAGCTGTGGCATGTGGGGCGAACACATGCACACATGCACACACACGCACGACAACAGGCACATGCACACACACGCACGACAGCAGGCACATGCACACACACGCACGACAGCAGGCACATGCACACACACGCACGACAACAGGCACATGCACACACACGCACGACAACAGGCACATGCACACACACGCACGACAACAGGCACATGCACACACACGCACGACAACAGGCACATGCACACACACGCACGACAACAGGCACATGCACACACACGCACGACAACAGGCACATGCACACACACGCACGACAACAGGCACATGCACACACACGCACGACAACAGGCACATGCACACACACGCACAACAACAGGCACATGCACACCCACGCACGACAACAGGCACATGCACACACACGCACGACAGCAGGCACATGCACACACGCACGCACAACAACAGGCACATGCACAAGCACACGCACAAAGAGTGAGGGAAGAAGGAGAATGATGAGGCATGAGAGGTGATTTATGCGCATGTGCCTGCAGGACGACCTCTGGCTGGAAGGCAGCTTGCCCTCCAAAGACCCCTACCTCGCCCTCAAAGGCAGCTTGCCCTCCAAAGACCCCTACCTCGCCCTCAAAGGCAGCTTGCCCTCCAAAGACCCCTACCTCGCCCTCAAAGGCAGCTTGCCCTCCAAAGACCCCTACCTCGCCCTCAAAGGCAGCTTGCCCTCCAAAGACCCCTACCTCGCCCTCAAAGGCAGCTTGCCCTCCAAAGACCCCTACCTCGCCCTCAAAGGCAGCTTGCCCTCCAAAGACCCCTACCTCGCCCTCAAAGGCAGCTTGCCCTCCAAAGACCCCTACCTCGCCCTCAAAGGCAGCTTGCCCTCCTCCCCCCACCCCTCCCCACCTTGCCATCGTGCACGGTGAGACAAACAGCCCACATCACCCCCACCCCCGCCATTTCACCTCCCCCATGTCCCCCTGACCCCACCCCTGGCCCATGTGCAGCGCAGCGCACCTTGCCGGTGAGCAGCTCCCAGAGCGTGATGCCGAAGCTGAAGACGTCCGCCTTGTGGTCGTACGCGCGGTGCTCTATCACCTGCCACACCCATGGTGCACGGCGTGGTGCAGGGGGCGTGGTGCATGGCGCGTGGTGCAGGAGGCGTGGTGCAGGGGGCGTGGGAGATATCATACACCATGGCATGGCATAGCACACAGCACTTCAAACAATTTAGGAGGAAACACCACTTGTGACGACTATTTTCGTGTTTGTGGTACCAAGTCCATCCTTATACCGCTGGATAAACCAGCAGCGCCCCAACCGGTCTCACCTCGGGCGCCATCCAGCGGTACGTGCCGGTCTCGGCCGTCATGATGCCACTGCCCGCCTTCACCCTCGCCACTCCAAAGTCCGCCACCTTCACCACCTGCGCGCGGGGCGGGGGGGACGTGCAAGGGAAAGGGTATGGCCATGGGCATCAGGCATGGGCAATGCCATGCGGCTTGGGTGGGGAATGAGTAGCGGATGGGGGCAGGCAGCAGGGGCAGTCGCAAGAGTGAGCAGCTTGCTTCTGCAACGCAGGAACGGAACGGAGCGCACATCTTTTTCGTCCATGAGGAGGTTGGCGGCTTTAAGGTCGCTTTGCTGTGGATGATGCTGTTCTTGTGCAGAAAGTCCATTCCCACGCGCAGCACCCACTCATGCACCGAGACACACACGCAAACCGCACAGCACCGCACACCACAGCACGCACCTCGTTCTCATCCATGAGCAGATTGGCAGCCTTGAGGTCGCTGTGGATGATGCTATTCTTGTGCAGAAAGTCCATTCCCACGCGCAGCATCCACTCATGCACCAAGACACACACGCAAACCGCACAGCACCGCACACCACAGCACGCACCTCGTTCTCATCCATGAGCAGATTGGCAGCCTTGAGGTCGCGGTGGATGATGTTGTTCTTGTGCAGAAAGTCCATTCCCTTTGCCACGTCCATGGCCACGCGCACCACCATGGGCAGCCGCATGCTGCCGCGCTGCTTGTGAATGTAGTCGTACACACTGCCGCCCACCATGAACTCTGGTTACTCACATGCACGCACACACAACAAGGGGGGAGGGGAGGGGGCAGTTGGGAGATAGATGGTGGGCATGGAATAGAGGGAGATGATGGCAGCATGGCACAGCATGGTATCGCATTCAGACCATTCACTGCTACAACTTGAATTCATTCAACATGCACTCTTGGCGCACCATACCCGTGACTATAGAGAGGTTGGGTGGCTTGGTGCAGGCTCCAATGAATTGCACCACGTTCTTATGGCGCACCTTCCTGTTGAGGCCAAGGGTTTTGCATACAGCATGGCATGGCACACACATGACAGCAGTGTACAGTGAGTGATGATAGCGAGTGGACAATCAACCGTACACCTCACCCCATGATGCACACCTCACCTCATGATGTACACCTCACCTCATGATGTACACCTCCTGGGCGAATTCCTGCTGCAGCGAGTCGTTAAGTCGCTCGGGCTTTAAGATCTTGATCGCCACGTCCTGCCCGCAGTATGTGCCCCGATACCTGGTGCCATGCCGGGCCATGTGATTCCATGTCATGAGCCACATGTCAAGCCATGTGATACGATGCAGCATACGGTGTGTGCCATGCCATGCGTGTGTGCCATGCCATGCCATGCCATGCAATGCCATGCCATGCAATGCCATGCCATGCCATGCCATGCCATGCCATGCCATGCCGTGCCGTGCCGTGCCATGCCATGCCATGCCATGCCATGCCATGCCATGCCATGCCGTGCCACGCCGTACCATGCCATGCATGCCATGCCATACCAGGCCATGTCATTCCAGGCCATGTCATGCCATATGATACCATGCCACACCATGCCGTGCCATGCCATGCCATGCCATGCCACGCCACGCCACGCCACGCCACGCCACGCCACGCCACGCCACGCCACGCCACGCCACGCCACGCCACGCCACGCCACGCCACGCCACGCCACGCGTGCAATGCCATGCCATGTTGCACAGAGTAATGTGCACACAATGTGAGCATGGGACATACAACCACGCGAGGCACTGTGAAGTAAGCACAGCATTTTAAATCCCAAAGTGGGCTGCAACAACCCCAGCGCACTGTACTGCACACCAAGCAAGGGCAACGCACAAGTCACCAAAGGAGCCGGACGCGATCTTGTGGTGCAGCTTGAGCTGCTGGCTGTCGATCTCCCAGTCGTCCCTCCCGTCCGTGGGGATGGGCACCCATGACTCCGCCCCCGACACCGCCGACCCCGCCCCCTGCCCCCCTGCCCCCGCCCCGCCCATGCCTGCTGATTCCGACACTGCAGGGCCCGGCCCTGACTGCATTGACTGCATTGACTGCATTGACTGGCCGGACGCCTCTGGCTGCACGGAGAGAGCTGCGCCCACGCCCATCTGCCAAGCGGCGGGGCGTGAGGGAGTGAGTGACTGGGTGAGTGTGGTTGACGACAGCGGGAGAGCACGAGCATTGTGTGATTGCAGCAGGTACGGGACAGGCGAAGGATGGAGTGTGGCATTCGTGCAGTGAGGTGCGGGGGGCTGCAGTGAGGTGCGGGGGGCTGCAGTGAGGTGCGGGGGGCTGCAGTGAGGTGCGGGGGGCTGCAGTGAGGTGCGGGGGGCTGCAGTGAGGTGCGGGGGGCTGCAGTGAGGTGCGGGGGGCTGCAGTGAGGTGCGGGGGGCTGCAGTGAGGTGCGGGGGGCTGCAGTGAGGTGCGGGGGGCTGCAGTGAGGTGCGGGGGGCTGCAGTGAGGTGCGGGGGGCTGCAGTGAGGTGCGGGGGGGCTGCAGTGAGGTGCGGGGGGCTGCAGTGAGGTGCGGGGGGCTGCAGTGAGGTGCGGGGGGCTGCAGTGAGGTGCGGGGGGCTGCAGTGAGGTGCGGGGGGCTGCAGTGAGGTGCGGGGGGCTGCAGTGAGGTGCGGGGGGCTGCAGTGAGGTGCGGGGGGCTGCAGTGAGGTGCGGGGGGCTGCAGTGAGGTGCGGGGGGCTGCAGTGAGGTGCGGGGGGGCTGCAGTGAGGTGCGGGGGGCTGCAGTGAGGTGCGGGGGGCTGCAGTGAGGTGCGGGGGGCTGCAGTGAGGTGCGGGGGGCTGCAGTGAGGTGCGGGGGGCTGCAGTGAGGTGCGGGGGGCTGCAGTGAGGTGCGGGGGGCTGCAGTGAGGTGCGGGGGGCTGCAGTGAGGTGCGGGGGGCTGCAGTGAGGTGCGGGGGGGTGCAGTGAGGTGCGGGGGGGTGCAGTGAGGTGCGGGGGGTGCAGTGAGGTGCGGGGGGTGCAGTGAGGTGCGGGGGGTGCATGCATGGAGTAGGGGCGGGCAGGAGTGGAGCAGCAGGGGCGGGCGGGAGTGGGGCTGACCTGCAGCACTCGCACCAACGCTGCATGCAGATCCACCACGTCCTGATGGGCGGGCATGCATGCATGCACACACACACACACACACACACACACACACACACACACACACACACACACGCACACACGCACACACACGCGTGCGCACACACACACACACACACACACACACACACACACACACATTGGGACGCACAGGGGCGCACAGGGGCGCACAGGGGCGTACAGGGTCACAGAAGGCAGCACAGACGAGATGGGAGAGTTAGGAGGGGAGGAAAGTATTGCATGGCAGGGGCGGTATTGCATGGCAGGGGCGGTATTGCATGGCAGGGGCGGTATTGCATGGCAGGGGCGGTATTGCATGGCAGGGGCGGTATTGCATGGCAGGGGCGGTATTGCATGGCAGGGGCGGTATTGCATGGCAGGGGCGGTATTGCATGGCAGGGGCGGTATTGCATGGCAGGGGCGGTATTGCATGGCAGGGGCGGTATTGCATGGCAGGGGCGGTATTGCATGGCAGGGGCGGTATTGCATGGCAGGGGCGGTATTGCATGGCAGGGGCGGTATTGCATGGCAGGGGCGGTATTGCATGGCAGGGGCGGTATTGCATGGCAGGGGCGGTATTGCATGGCAGGGGCGGTATTGCATGGCAGGGGCGGTATTGCATGGCAGGGGCGGTATTGCATGGCAGGGGCGGTATTGCATGGCAGGGGCGGTATTGCATGGCAGGGGCGGTATTGCATGGCAGGGGCGGTATTGCATGGCAGGGGCGGTATTGCATGGCAGGGGCGGTATTGCATGTCAGGGGCGGTATTGCATGGCAGGGGCGGTATTGCATGGCAGGGGCGGTATTGCATGGCAGGGGCGGTATTGCATGGCAGGGGCGGTATTGCATGGCAGGGGCGGTATTGCATGGCAGGGGCGGTATTGCATGGCAGGGGCGGTATTGCATGGCAGGGGCGGTATTGCATGGCAGGGGCGGTATTGCATGGCAGGGGCGGTATTGCATGGCAGGGGCGGTATTGCATGGCAGGGGCGGTATTGCATGGCAGGGGCGGTATTGCATGGCAGGGGCGGTATTGCATTGCAGGGGCGGTATTGCATGGCAGGGGCGGTATTGCATGGCAGGGGCGGTATTGCATGGCAGGGGCGGTATTGCATGGCAGGGGCGGTATTGCATGGCAGGGGCGGTATTGCATGGCAGGGGCGGTATTGCATGGCAGGGGCGGTATTGCATGGCAGGGGCGGTATTGCATGGCAGGGGCGGTATTGCATGGCAGGGGCGGTATTGCATGGCAGGGGCGGTATTGCATGGCAGGGGCGGTATTGCATGGCAGGGGCGGTATTGCATGGCAGGGGCGGTATTGCATGGCAGGGGCGGTATTGAGAGGGGCAGTGGGGAGAGCATGGAGCAGCGCAGTGTTTGGGGGCGGGAGGTGGGTGGCAGCACGGGAGGTGGGTGGCAGCACGGGAGGTGGGTGGCAGCACGGGGGCGGACCTCGGTGGGCCAGCCGTCGACAACGAAGACGTCGAGGGAGAGCCCGTCGCACGTGGAGAAGACATGCGCCTCCCTTATGTTCAACCCCGCGTCCGCCAACACCGCTGACAGCTGCCAACCAGGACGCCGGGGGCGATGGGCGGAGGGGAGGAGGGGGGGAGGGGTGAGGCAGGCAGTACAAGGGGGAAGGAAGCGGGTTGAAAGGAAGAGTCTTCAATGCCGTGCTGAGCAGTGCATTCTCGGTGAAGCACTTATCACTCTCCTGGCTGAGCACTGAGCACTGAGCACGCACCTGGCTGAGCACGCACCTGGCTGAGCACGCACCTGGCTGAGCACGCACCTGGCTGAGCACGCACCTGGCTGAGCACGCACCTGGCTGAGCACGCACCTGGCTGAGCACGCACCTGGCTGAGCACGCACCTGGCTGAGCACGCACCTGGCTGAGCACGCACCTGGCTGAGCACGCACCTGGCTGAGCACGCACCTGGCTGAGCACGCACCTGGCTGAGCACGCACCTGGCTGAGCACGCACCTGGCTGAGCACGCACCTGGCTGAGCACGCACCTGGCTGAGCACGCACCTGGCTGAGCACGCACCTGGCTGAGCACGCACCTGGCTGAGCACGCACCTGGCTGAGCACGCACCTGGCTGAGCACGCACCTGGCTGAGCACGCACCTGGCTGAGCACGCACCTGGCTGAGCACGCACCTGGCTGAGCACGCACCTGGCTGAGCACGCACCTGGCTGAGCACGCACCTGGCTGAGCACGCACCTGGCTGAGCACGCACCTGGCTGAGCACGCACCTGGCTGAGCACGCACCTGGCTGAGCACGCACCTGGCTGAGCACGCACCTGGCTGAGCACGCACCTGGCTGAGCACGCACCTGGCTGAGCACGCACCTGGCTGAGCACGCACCTGGCTGAGCACGCACCTGGCTGAGCACGCACCTGGCTGAGCACGCACCTGGCTGAGCACGCACCTGGCTGAGCACGCACCTGGCTGAGCACGCACCTGGCTGAGCACGCACCTGGCTGAGCACGCACCTGGCTGAGCACGCACCTGGCTGAGCACGCACCTGGCTGAGCACGCACCTGGCTGAGCACGCACCTGGCTGAGCACGCACCTGGCTGAGCACGCACCTGGCTGAGCACGCACCTGGCTGAGCACGCACCTGGCTGAGCACGCACCTGGCTGAGCACGCACCTGGCTGAGCACGCACCTGGCTGAGCACGCACCTGGCTGAGCACGCACCTGGCTGAGCACGCACCTGGCTGAGCACGCACCTGGCTGAGCAGCTTGGGGCGGTCGAAGGTGGAGAAGGTGACCTCGTGCATGGGCACGTTGTAGTAGGGCGCGCTGCCATGGGGGGGGGCAGGGCACAGGACAGGGCAGGGCGTATGGGAAGGAGGGTAGAGGCGAGGCACGAGGCATGAGGCACGAGGGAGAGGGAGAGGGAGAGGGAGAGGGAGAGGGAGAGGGAGAGGGAGAGGGGAGGTGGAGAGGCGAAATGCGGCAGACGGATGCATGGCAGGCAGGCAGGCAGGCAAGCGTCATTCATTCACCCGCCCCGACCCCCCACACACCACATACCTCTCCCCTCACCAAGCCCGCCACAGCCTCACCGCCCTCTCCCACGCCATTACACCTCGTCGCATCGCCACCACGCCCCACCACGCCCCACTGCAAGAGCACGAGCACGAGCACGAGCACGAGCGAGCACCTGAGCGAGCACCTGAGCGAGTTGTGGCGGTCGGCGTCCATGGCGCCCGCACCGCCCTGCCCGCCGCCCGCCACCGGCTCCTCCAGATTCGGCGACGACCCAAACGCTGGCGGCGCTAGCGCTCTGCTCCGCGGGGGGAGAGTAGGGGGGGAGGGAGGGGGGATAGGGGGAGGGGGAAGAGGCGGGGGGATAGGGGGAGCGGAGAGAGGAGGGGGGATAGGGGGATGGGGGAGAGGGAGGGGGCGGAATTGAAGGTTTGCAGGAGGGGAAGGGCGAAGGGCAAAAGGCAGGGACGAGGAGGATTGGCGTGAAGGGAGGCAACGAGGTGCGATGACGGGGGGGATCAAGGAGAGACGAGGGAGGAAGGGCTCCAAGGGGTGTCGGGGGGGGGGGGGGGGGGGGGGGGGGGGGGGGGGGAAGGGGGAAGGGGGAAGGGGGTTGTACCCGTGGGGCGGCAAGGCGGGATGGTGGTCGTCCGTCTCCATGCTCGCGTGCTGCCCCGCCTCCCCCGCTGCCGCCATCTGTGGGGAAGCGCGCCACGCACGCAAGGGGGACGCACACGCGCACGCATGAGGAGGCGCACAGGGCCGCCTCAACGGCGCGCTTGCGCCGGCGCGCATTGCGCTGCGCTATGCAGGCCTTGAGACAGGCGGAAAGTGGGGCAGGCGGGAAAAGCGCAATGAGGGATGAAAGCAGAAGCAAGCGCGGGCGAGGCGGGCGGGGGGCAGCGGGGGCGCGCGCGTACCCGGACGGCGCGGACGAAGAAGACGGGCAGCCCGTGCAGCCGCGCCGCCTCCTCCAGCAGCCGCTTGTGCGTCAGCACGTCCTCCGCGCGCTCCGTGTTCACGTCCAACGCATACCTGCCGCCGCCAAGCGCGCCGAGCCATGGAGTGAGTTAGTGTGCCATGCCATGCCACGGAAAGCCGCACACGCGCAAGCACACAACGAGTCAGGCTGAGCGACAGTGCGACGAGTCCCTCCAGTCGCATGCTAGCGATTCTGGCAGAGGAAGCGCGTGTGTGGGAACGACGGCGAAAAGCGGCGAACCGGCGGGTCAGATTGGGGATTGGGAGATGACGCGACTCGCCTGGTGGGGAGGCGGTTGAAGTGCGCGAGGAGGTCGGCGTCGAAGCCGCTCGCCTGCGCGCTCGGATGGCGCGCCTCGCGCAGCTTGCGGATGACCTCGTCGCACACCTCCTGCTTCACGCGCTGCCGCTGCCGCCTCTCCGCATCCCCCGCCGCGCCTGTTGCCGGGCGATCACTGCTCGGGGAAGCGGCGGCGGGATCCATGCGCGCGCTCTACCGGCGGACTCGCGCGTCTACCGCCACACGCATGCACCTACCCGCGCTGTTCCGCCCCGCCACCTCGCGCCTCACGCTACGAGGGCCAGGCGCAAGCGGAGCTTTGGCGAAACAATGGAGACCTTCCGCTCCGCGCTCCGCGGAAAGGAAGAGCGGCACGCGCCCAGTCTACACGAGGACGCGTGGGAACGGCCTATCGCCGTGGCTATCCTACCGATCGCGGTGTGCGAAAAATGGTGACGATGTGAACTTGGTGGTGGTCAAGGGGGAAAGGCATGGCCGTGGTGCAAGTCGTCGTGGCTGCAGTGCTGCGGGTGCGAGTGGCAAGGCCAGCCGCTCTCATCTGTGAACCACGCCAGGCGTCCTGAACATGGACGCTACTCTGGTCGCTGCTCGGGTCGCAGAACAGTGTCTTCTCAAACACTAGTGGCGCTGTTACGTCGAGAACCACTGAAGCTATGTGAGGATGGAGCCAGGAATGGATGGAAACGTGGAGTGTGAAAACGTACAACGTGAAAACCAGAACAGCTTGAGCTGGAATTGCCTATGTGGACGCTCGGGGTGCGCCGTACCCTATATTCCAGGAGGGTGGTGTCCTCGCTTGCCACTGTACAGTATCCTGGAAGGAGTTTTGTTTGATTTCAGTCACATGTGCAGAAGCTGTGCTTTTGGATAAGTTTCGGTTCCTCAATTTCCTCTGCACCGTGAGAGCGAGCGGCGTTTCCCCTTAAGTAATTGGAGGATCTGGTAACCTCCATCCAGGGACCAGCAGTTACCCTTTTGACTACACTCATGCTGCTTGCCTCTTTCCTCAGTTGGCATCTACATGACTCCACCAATCAGGGCAGCACGGAAGTACGACTTTCGCTCCACACCACAACATTTTGAAATTGGTGGCTCCAAGGGTTCCGATAGGGCAGCAAGCCACCACCTCATTGGAAGAATCTCCCTGACCGCGGCAGCATTGTCCGCAACGCAAACACACCATTCGTCAGACGCGCGAGCACCAACATTGGCCCGCAAAGCAACCATTCCGTGTCTTGGCAGGTCCACTTGTTTCGAAACAACACTCTCCGACAAAAAGACTGGTGCAGTTTTATTTACCACCCTTCCTGTCACTGTAAGCGTGTTTCCATAGATAAACGTTAGATTGTTTGCACGGTGAACTAGCGAAATCATTAGCGCTTCTTCAAATTATATAGCAATTCTGAATCACAAAACCATCCAAATTTAGGAATCCGATCAGGGGCATACATAGAATCGACACATGTTTCCATGCGCATTCGTAAACAGTGCACATGCTCGTACCAAACCAGGTTCTGCCTTGACATTTGCAGATCACATGCATATGTCTCTAGAATGAACAAAACATTGGAGGTCCTGTACAGACATGCCAAATGCTGCCGTGTAAGGCAGTTAACTGCAACTTTTGTTCGAAGTATTGCTCCCTAGTAATGCAGGTGGCCTCCCTCGCCACATCACACGTCAAGGGGCATGGCCATGGCCAGTGCGGCGCTTGCTGAGCTCCCTGGCCACCGACTCCGCCACAAACTCCCTCGCCCACTCGCCCCCCTGTGCTCCCTCCACCAGCACCGGCGCCTGATGAGAAAAAGGAACAAGCCAACAGAGAGCATGGCATTCAGCACAGTGGCAGGTGTAGACAGGCAGCAATGGACAGAAGCAAGAGATGAGTGCGTGCAACGCACCTGCTGGAGAATGGTGAAGGCAGCATGGGTGCTGGTGAACGAGGTGGTGTCATGGGGCAGCGTCTGAGTGGTGTGAGCGGCCTCGGTGGGGCACCATGCGGCGGGTGAGAGCGGTCGTGACGGCAGCGACAGTGACCGCGGCAGCGGTGGGTGGGGAGAGTGTGAGGACGAGGAGGGCAGTGCTGGTGGCGGTGACGGTGTGGGCAGGAGAGACGGGGCCGCAGGTTGCGTTACGGTGGATTGGAAAGGAGGCAGTGCAGTGAAGAGGGGCGAGGAGGGTGAGGATGAGGAAGAGAGCATGCGGCTGCTGGTGAGCTGCTGGCGCAACTGGGTGACCCGCTGCTCCTCCTGCAGGCACGCAGGGCGGAATGGCACAGGAGACGAGCTTCAGTCGGGTGTGAGGACAGCACATGCAATGCAACTCTGAATTCCCCATCTCTGATGGAGAGCTCACACATGCCCGACACACGTCCCAACACCCTCACTCTTCAATGCAGGGAAACTCGTATCATTCGTTCATGCCATCACAGCATCACCCTCGTGTCACAGAGCGCACCTCAGCTGCTCGTTTCTGGGCGAAGGCGAGGGAGGACAGCAGCTGGGTGCGCGAGGCGGCGAGGGAGGATGAGGGCGGGCAGGTGGAGGTGAGGGCGAGCGTGGCGAGCGCTGAGAGGCGCCCCTCCGTCCACTGCACCGCCGCCTCATACCGCTGCCACGCCGCCTCCGCCTCCTCCTGCGCTCCCACACAAACACACACACACACACACACACACACACACACACACACACACACACACACACACACACACACACACACACACACGTGAAGGAGAGGGACAGAGGCACGAAATATGAGAGGGGCAACAGGCGAGGGGCATGATGCATGAGAGACACATGCGAGGCGAGGGGTGCAAGTTGCAGCAAGGCGCACGTCAGCAATGACCATCCATGGCCGCTCACAACTCGATTCATCTCTCCTCTTTCCCCACCGACACACCAGTTTCTGTTCGAGGGGCGACAGTGCCGGCTGCAGCGCCTGCGCCCTGCTCTGAGGGGCTGCTGCGGCGTGTGGGGGGGTGGAGGCGGGTGGCGTGGCGGGGTGTGGGGGTGCTGCAGCGCGAGTGGACTGCTCCGCCTGCCTCAGCGCCGCCAGCACCCTCCCCGCCACCACCGCCGCCGCCGCTGCTGCTGCTGGGTCGGCAGCTGCTGCCGAGACTGCTCCACCCCTGGTGGCCAACACAGCTGACGGCAAAGCCATGCCATATTGCTCTGCCAGCCCCTTCAGCCACTCCCCACCGTCGCTCAACTGCACTCCCTCTCCTCCCATCTCTCTCAACCGCGCTCCTCCCACTCCACTGCCCTCCTCCTCCAAGCCCACCGCCTCTCGCCCCCCCGAGCCCTCCGCATCCCCCCCTCCCCCACGCTGCTTCCGCCTGGTCGCCCTCCGCCCCTCCACCACCCCCGCCACCCGCCGCCGCAGCTGCAGGAGAAGGGGGGGGGGGGGGGAGGAGGGGGAAAACAATGGGAGAGGAACAGGCGGTGAGACGAAATACAGGGTGTATGGCTGAGCAAGGAAGGAAGAAAGGGCGGAGCGCACAGCGCAGAGAAGGGGGTTTCCGACGCTGCCCTCACCTCAGCCTGCTGCGCTGCCGTTGTCTGCCCTTCGCGCCCCTCGCGCCCCGCTTCCCCCGCTTCCCCCGCTTCCCCTGCCCGCCCCGTCCTGCCCTGGCGCACCCACGCCATCATCCGCTGCATGCGTCCCTCCAGCGCTGCCACGTGCTGCTGAGCTGTCTGCTTACGTGGACTACGACTGCCGCCAGCTGGACCGACAGATGGCACGGCTGTAGCAGCAACGACCGCTAAAGGCGGCAGCTGCCACGCAATCTCTGCCGCCTGCCGTTCTGCCTCTGGTGGTGCCGTCTCTGCTGTCGCTGCTGCCTCCGCCTGCACTTCCGCCTGAACTGCCTCCGCCCGAACTGTTTCCGCCTGAAAGGCGTCCGTCCGCACTGCTTCTGCCTGGACGGCCTGCGCCGACATGCTTGTTCCTGCCGCTGCTGCCGCCGCGGCGGATAAGAAGAGCACGCCCAACCGGGACGCCTGGCGGGCGGGCGGGCGGAAAAGAGAGGGTGAGGGCGGAGAATCTGTGGGTCGCGGGGCATGGGGGCGCGGTTGTAACAAGTGGGTCAGAAGTAAGGGCGTGGGGAAGGGCAGCGGAGGAGCACAATATTCGCGGCGCAGACGGGCGCGCGCACGCACCAGACGGTTGGGCGTCGAGGGCACGTCGGCAGCAGCGCAAACCCCGCTCAGATATCCTTCTTCCGCGCGGCGACTTCCGCCTCCCGCGAGGCTCTCGCCCACCGCCATGCTCGTTAAGTCCTCTTCTAGAGGCGGCGCGCGGAGCGCCGGAACGGCGGAGAGCAACGAGAAGGGGTCGACTGCCGTGGTGCTGCTGGTGGCGGAAAAGCGGGAATTGAGAAGAGGGGTGGCGCAACGGCGGAGCCGGAATTAGCGCGCAGCAGGGGGGGGACAGAAGGACTCGCAGCGCGAAGAAACAAGTGGGTGGATGGTGGCGCTAGCTTGACCGCGGAAGATTGACTGCAGCAGCGTGCGCGGCGGCGGCGGCAACGGCAACAACTCACCGTGCGGCATCGATGCTCAGGGCGGCGCGGACTCGCAGTGCCTTCACTCCTCGCGGCGATGCCGCCGGTCGATGCCATGGGCGCTTAAAAGCTGGGCCTGCGGAGTGGATGGCTGGAAGCGATGCGGGAAACAGCGGAAGGCGAGCTTCAATCGCGCGCGCTGCACGATGCACCCAGCACGGTGTAATGACGCCAATTACGGTGAATCCAGCGTATTTTGCCGGGATAGCAAGGCGCCAATTGCAATTGGGAAATCCAGCGCGGATAGAACCTTGACGCCAGGCAACGCAGGGGTGTCGGGGCAACAATTAGCGAGCAAACATTCCTTGAAATAAATTATTGCATGTCAGGTAGCGCACAGGCGCGTGCGAGCGACAGCCGACACTCACCTGATGGTCTTTGCGCCTCGCGGCTCCTCAGCCCCGCACTTGCCGCCCGCCATTGAAGGTGAAATTGTCCCCACGAGTTCTTATGCCGCCTCCCCGCGCGCGCCGCAACGGGCGGTACCCACTGCCGTGGTGCTGCTGCTTGGCTCGCCATTGTCACGTTCATTCTAGCTACTTCGTCGTTCAATTAACAGGATATCGGCGGCGTTGCGCAGGTATTTTACGTGTGAGGACGAGAGCAACAAAGGCCCAATAAACAAATAAAAGAGCATCAACTGCGAAGGCAGAGAATTCAGTTCATGAGTGCGGAGGTGAGGAGGAATGACGGATACAATGAGACGGGTTTCCGTGCCAGATGCGGAGAAGTCACGTGTGTGTGGTTGCAGTGCAGCATAACGGCAGCCATGGCAGCAGCAGCAGGAGGGTAAATGGAGGTGCATGCATCTTGACATTGCACATTGCACCATTTCCTCGACATTTATTGGCGGGGCTCATTCCCCCCGGTACGCGTCTCGGCTGAGCAACGCGAATTTCAGATGACGCCCTGTCTGCCTCACCGTCACTCCCAATGCCAGCACTGCGCCACATCCGCTCGCTGTCGCGCATCGGCTGTCCTGCCCTCCCAGCCACACAACTGCCAGCAACCTCCGACCAACCTCTGGCGACGGTTCACGGTCTTAGACGACAACTGTGAACGAATCAGCGTAGACTGGCGAGGTTCGTGAAGTGCCCGAATGTTGTCAGCTGTATAGATGAGATGCGTTTACAGTTCAGGGTGGTGCTGCACTAATACGTAGTAATAACACTGGGCATATGAGCCACGATCTGGAACTAGATGGTTTGTGAATTCTGTGCACCTTCGCGAAATGAGTATACATCTATAATGATTATAATAATTAAAAAAAAAAACGAAAACGAATCTAGGCAGGGCTGTACAGCTTCCTTTTACATGTGACAGCTTTACAAGCATAGTCGTAGTCATCTATCACCCAAAGCCCAATCATATCCATACCTGTAATTTTCTTCCCTTTTGTTGCGAATTGAGGTGGCAGTAGAGCAGGCAACAACGTTCCCTTCGGCACGCGCACTGCGCCATCGCGTCCAAAGGGTATCGAATCAACCTCTCTGAAATGCATCGCCTGAGTCAGCAGCACCCGCATCTGCTTCTGCTGCACGCCACTCCCCGGCTCCCCACATCCCACCTCTGCCTTGTCCAAGTCCCCTTTGCTTCCCCCTTGGGCACCTGCGCACACAGCTTAGCCAGCTGGCCCCACGCCGAGACTGTAGCTGCACGAGAACGGATCACAAAGAAGCTGGATGCCACGTCAGCAGTGTCAAGGTGGCCCCACATGTCCACGTCAGCGGGGATGAGTCCGAGGGCCTCGGTAGCCATGGGGTCGCCCCGCCACACGGCGTCCACGTTGCTGAGGGAGACATCAAAGCCCTGCGACAGTGCCGCCACTACCACCTCTATGTGCCGCGCCGTCCACCTGCTGCGCGCCCCCTCTCCCTCCCCCCCTTCCTCCTCACCGTCCTGCTCCTCCAATTCACCCTCCCCCTCCACTTGCCCAGCAGTATCCATCTCCTCACCCTCCACCTCCTCTAAACCCTCCTTCTCCCTCACTGCTTTCACCCCTCCCCTCGCTGTCAGCTGCCCCAGCCCCTGTGCCACCTGGCGTCTGCTGAGTGGCGGCAGGTGGAAGGCAGCAAAGCCACGTGCTGAAAGCTCAGATGCCAGGCTGGCATGGGGGACGATGAGGACGAATGAGCGCAGGCCACTGCCGTCCAGGTGGCACAGCCAGTTGTTGACCTCGTCCCTGCCGCCCCGCGGCACCACCACCAGCGACACCCGCTTGTCCTGCGTGCCAGGGGGTAGGGGGGAGGGGAGAGGGAGGGGAAAAGTGCTGATAGGAGCAGTAGTGAACAGAGTGAATCCTTGCGGTATGGCATTGAAGCGCACTTCGCCCACAGTCGCACGGGTGGGAAGCAGAGGGCAGAGGGCAGAGGCCAGCGCACCTGGGCAACGGCGGAGAGCAGGGAGTGCAGGTCAGCCAGGGAGTGCCCCACGGGGAGGTGCGGCAGCTCGCGAGCACACAGGTCGAACCGCCTCACCCGCGCCATGCCCGGCAGCGGACCCTCCATCCACGCCCTCACCGCCCCCTCCACCCCCCCCTCCCCGCCCCCTCCCCCACTGCCCCCGCTCCCCCCACCAGCACCCCCCCCAGCAGCCCTCCCCCCAGGCGCGGCCATCCCTGGGAGCAGCGGCACGAGGGGGGCATCAGAGGGGGGGGCGGCGCGCTTGAGGGGGAAGGCGAGGGAGAGGTTGGCGGGGAGGGGCGGGTAGAGTGAGAGCATGACGGTGCTGTGCGCCCACTTGATGGCCCACGGCGACCACCTCCTGTTGCCCTGTGGACATGCCGACGAGCAGCATAGGTGGGGAGAGGGAGAATGGTGGTTGAAGGGAAGGGATATGGAGGGCAATGATGCAACGACGCCACCTCAACTCCCCATGGCCTCTCACCCCTCCCTTCCCTACCCTTACCCCCATCCCCCTTCCCCTCCCCCATCACCTTGTCGCGGAACCACTGGGTGGTCTTGAGTCCGCCCACAAGGGGCTGCCTTGACCCGTTGTACCGCCGCTCGTCCAGCCACAGCCGGAACTGCCGCCACGGCCCCGGCAGCACCGCCTGCCCCCACGTGCCCGTCACCGCGTACAGGAACGGCGCGCCGTGCGCCAGCGGGGGGAGCGGGTCCGCGCCCAGCCCGGGCACGAAGGACTGGCGCTGCAGGGACACGCCCAGCACGTGCGGGTCGAAGTCCGCGCGGCGGAAGTAGTAGCGCGCGAGGAGGCGCTTCAGATAGCGGTAGTACAGCGGGGAGACTACCACGTGGTCCTCCACCATCAGCGCCATGTCAGCAAGGCTCTCCGGCCACCACGCCTCCACCCACTGGCCCTGCACGCCCGCGCTCTGCGATCGGTACATCACGCGCTTCGGCCCGTGCGGCCACGCGAACGCGTCGATCTGCGCCATGAGGGAGTGGGAGGCCGCCACGCGTCTCGCGGCGCGCGGCGACCAGGGCGCGGCGTCGGCGCGCAGCGCGAAGGGGTGGTCCACGAAGACGTCCAGGTGGACGGGCTCCGCGTCATACTGCGCCGCGGCGAGCGCGCGCAGGCAGCGGAGCGCGTACGCGGGGCGGTCGAAGACGAGCACCTTCACGTGCAGGCGGAACCGCGCCGGGTCCACCTTCCCGTCGCCCAGCCCGCCGTACGCCCGCGCCACCCCCGTCGGCAACCGCCACGCGCGGCCGGGCAGCGCTACGACGCTGTCGTTGATGTACGCTGACGCGGATGACGCCGATTGGTCGGGCGGCTGAGGCAAGTCGCCGTTGCGGCACGGGAAGGCGTCGGGGCGAGGCGCGTGGACACGGAGGTCGAGCCAGATGCGGAGCGACGCGGACAGCAGCAGCGCCGCGAAGACTATTTCCGTGAATCTATTGCGCTCCGTGACGGCGATCATGGCGGCCGACAGGAAGCGAGGCTTGCCGCCATCCGAGGAGGATGATCGCGTCGCGATCTTTGGGGAGCCGCTGTGGCGCGGCTGAAGGGACGCCATGCGGGAAGTATCGCCGCGCGTCAATGCCTCGTGTTTTATCGTGTTGATGATGGCAGCATTGCTCCGGAGATTGGACAGACTCACAATGAGTGCGACGCGATCGTTGGACCTGGTTTTCCTACGATTTATAAGATGCTGGGTGTCTGAAAAGTCAGGCTGGAATACAATATGGAGGCACAAATTTAAGGCAGAAAAGGGGTTACATGCTGCGGCGAAACTGCGAAATGACGACGGTTCTGGTTAGGCGAGAGACTGCTGACTCAAGGTTCGCTTCTGGCAGTATCTGATTTTGCTTGAATTCGCGAATCTGCTCTGGCTCGAGCCTGATTGGTGACGGGACAACAACCTTCGCCACAGTTCGCCACGTTCTGCCAACGCCCCACCAGCCACACAAGCCCATCGTCAGCAGCACCTGTTCCCCGTCCATCAGGTGCCCCCCTGACGGGAATCCGAAGCAAGGCGAGGAGCGCGCTGAGCCCAAAGCATGTCAGGCTTGGGAGGGAAGTGCTTCGGTTCGGACAGCCATCGCATCGCCGCTCCACCACACAACACACTCCCCTCCAACTTCTCTTGTTCATTCCATTTTCCAAACCACCGCACTGTCAAAACCAATCGTTGCGGTGCGGTGCTGTGCTCTACTGTAATCCCAACCTCGTCTCTCCTGACCTGACTCCCTTCCCTGCATCCCGCCTTCACCTCCCCCACTTCAACCGTCATTCTCGGCTCGCCCAGTCCAACCACACTTCTAGGGTTTCGCCTCATTAGTTGTCCTAGTAGCTAGTCTTAGAAGAAACTAGTGCAACAATGGTTGGCTGGCGACCGTGGTGGCCGAAGCCGCGTCCGAAGCCTCACGACACGGCGGGGGATCTCAATCCTGTGCTGCTTATACCGGGGATTGGAGGCTCTATTCTTAACGCGGTTAGCGAAGACGGGAAGAAGAAGGAGCGGATATGGGTCCGACTCTATAATGCGGATCAGGAGTTTCGCACCAAACTTTGGTCCAAATACAATCCTAAAACAGGTTGGAGTTCTTCCGCTGCAAAACTGCTTATTACTTATGCTTTCAGTCGTCTTACCGCTCACTTGCTCTTCCTACTCTCCCGCTCTCCGCTCTCCCTCGCTCCCTGCGCGCGTTTGTCGCAGGCAAGTCGGAGTCGCTGGACGACAAGTCGCACATCGAGGTGCCGGACGACAACCACGGGCTCTACAGCTGCGACATCCTCGACCCCGATGTCGTAAGCATCGCTTACCTTCCACGTCGTAAGCACCTCGTAGCCTCGACGTCGTAAGCACCTGGTCGCTTCCACGTCGTGAGCATTCCTCCGTGTTGCGTGGTGAATAGCAATCCAGCGAGTGCTCGCTCTCTTGCCGTTGCTGTGTGTGAATGCCTTGTGCTACCTCTCACACCCACGCTGTCTCACATCTGCAACGTCCCCCCACCTCCACCCTATCTCGCTGCCGTTCGCTTCCGTTTCGTCGCCGTTTCGTCGTCGTTCGCTCTGTCCCCCCGGCAGTCAGTACCGTTGGACGTGGTGTGCTACTACCACCACACCATCGTCGAGATGCGCAAGTGGGGCTTTAAGGACGGCGAGACGCTCTTCGGCTTCGGCTACGACTTCCGCCAGAGCAACCGGTCAGCCTCCCACACCGCGTTCTCGTTTCTTTTCAGTTTCAATAAATTTTTAAGTTCCTTTCAGTTTTATGTGTCAACTTCGCCTTTTTTTATTGTAACCGTAAACCGTTCTCTTGGTTGCCACCTGGCACGTCCACGTGGCAGGCTGCCGGAGTCGCTGGACCGGCTGCGCGCGCGGCTGGAGGCGATAGTGGCGGCGAGCGGGCGGCGCGTGGACGTGGTGACGCACAGCATGGGCGGGCTGCTCTTCAAGTCGTTTGTCGCGCTCCACCCCGCCGACGCCAAGCGCCTCGTGCGCAAGTGGGTCTCCATCGCCGCGCCCTTCCGAGGTGCGCGCGGAGACGACCAGGGGTGGTTGCGCGTGCCGGGGGGGGGGGGTGCACGGTGATGGCGGTTGAGCGAGCTGCGTGTGTCATTCCGTTTGCGCCTGTGAGAGTGTTGCGGGATGTGCGCCACCACCGCTCTTCCGCACCCCTCCCTCTTCCGCTCCCTTTCCCTCTCCCCTTCCCCTCCCGCCCCCGCTCCCGCTCCCTACTGTCTGTCGTGTCTCTCGCGCACCCCTTTCATGCCCTCGCCGCACCATCCGTGCCTCCCTCGCCTCACGCCACACCCACTACCCCTTACCTGTCTCGCCCGTCCGCTTGTCCCTCCCGCCCGCCCCTCCCCCCCGCGCTTCCCTGGCAGGCGCGCCGGGGTTCATAATGGACACGCTGCTGACGGGGGTGGAGTTCCTCAAGGGCTGGCAGAAGTCGCTTTTCATCTCCAAGTGGACCATGCACCAACTCGTACGTTATGTGCACCAACTCGTACGTTATGTGCACCAACTCGTACGTTATGTGCACCAACTCGTACGTTATGTGCACCAACTCGTACGTTATGTGCACGAACTCGTACGTTATGTGCACCAACTCGTACGTTATGTGCACGAACTCGTACGTTATGTGCACCAACTCGTACGTTATGTGCACCAACTCGTACGTTATGTGCACCAACTCGTACGTTATGTGCACCAACTCGTACGTTATGTGCACCAACTCGTACGTTATGTGCACCAACTCGTACGTTATGTGCACGAACTCGTACGTTATGTGCACCAACTCGTACGTTATGTGCACCAACTCGTACGTTATGTGCACCAACTCGTACGTTATGTGCACCAACTCGTACGTTATGTGCACCAACTCGTACGTTATGTGCACGAACTCGTACGTTATGTGCACGAACTCGTACGTTATGTGCACCAACTCGTACGTTATGTGCACCAACTCGTACGTTATGTGCACCAACTCGTACGTTATGTGCACCAACTCGTACGTTATGTGCACCAACTCGTACGTTATGTGCACCATGCACCAACTCGTACGCCCGCGCTCCCAATCCCTCTCCTCTCCCTCCCTCTTCCCTCTTTCCCTCTTCTTTCCCCCCCCCCCCCGCTCCCCCTCCCTCCCCTTTCGTCAACCCCCTCTCTCCTTCTCGCGCTGGTCACAAGTTTAAAATGCTCAAGTTCCATCTGCTCGCCGTTTCCAAGGGACCTGCGACCTGTTTCTGTTTCGCCACGTTCTCGTTGTTGCTCATAGCGTCTTGACTTTTCACCACACCATCCCCCTTCCCCCTGCGACTCTCGTGCGCGCATCCCTCGGCGGGCACGTGCGCAGATGGTGGAGTGTCCGTCGGTGTATGAGCTCATGGCGGACTACGACTTCCACTGGGGCGGCCAGAAGCCCGAGCTGCGCGTCGTGCGCCGCCAGCCCGACACCAAGGCGGCCGCGGAGAGGGAAGTGTGTGGCGGAGCGGACGCGGAGACGGACAGCGAGAGCGACAGTGGGAGCGAGAGCGGCAGCAGCAGTGCGAGCAGCAGTGGGAGTGGTGGCGACAGCGAGGCGTGCAGTGGGGCAGAGTCGGTGGTGGGCAGTGGCAGCCCGCGGAGGGCCGTGGGCGAGGGGGTGGTGGAAACGGCATTGGGCGAGGGCGTGGTGGAGCAGCGGTTCACTCGCCTGCCGGACATTCTGGCTGCCATGGACAGAGCACTGCAAGGCAATAAGGTGCGCGGGGCACATGAAAAGAAAGGGCAGCGGCACATGCTGGCGGGTTGCTGCTGGGGGATGTTGCTGAGCTTGCGGCAACTCAGTTTGCGTTCGTGCTGTCCATTCCCACCTATTCGAGCCATGAGACATGCCGCCTGTGTATCTTATCTCTCCCATGCATCACCTGTGCTGCGTGCATCGTGCGCCATGCTTCCCCCCCCCACACGCTGCGGCATGCTTCCCCCCCTCACATGCTGCAGATTGAGGTGAACGGCCGCACGGTGCCGCTGCCATTCAACCGGGACATTGTGACGTGGGCTGACGAGACAAGGCGCATCTGGGCGAGGGCGCGTCTGCCGCCCTCCGTTGACTTCTACACCGTCTATGGCACGGGCCTCGACACGCCCTTCCACTCCCAGTACGCCCTTCCACTCCCAGTACGCCCTTCCACTCCCAGTACGCCCCTCGCCCTGCCCCCCGGCTTCCTTCTTTCTCGCCCCTTCCCTCTTCTTCCCCTCCGTCCACACTCATTTCTCTTGCTATCGATTCCATGACTTCCAGCCGCCCTCCTATGCATTAAGCCAGTGCCCGTGTTTCCTTGTTCCCTTGGTGCGTGTGTTTCGTCCCCTCTGATGGCATGGCAGGTATGGGTCGCCCAAGGACCCCCTCAACGACCTGCCTGACATCCTCCACTCCGATGTGAGCTGCTCCTGCCCCCCCACCCCCCCCTCCCTTTGCAACCATCCCCCCTCTCTCTTACCTCCCTCCCGCCCCTGCTGCTCGCTCTGTCCTGCGCCGCCTGTGCTGCTCGCCCTCCCCGTCCCCCGTTGAAGCGTGAGCCTCGCCTCGTTCACCCTCCATGGCGACCCATGCCTCCCTCCCTCCCTACCCCACCCACCATCTCGCAGGCCACCTTTGACTGCGTGCATGGCGACGGCACCGTTCCCATCGAGTCCGCCCTGGTAAGCCATGCTGCTCTCTGCTCGCATTCCCTCCCTCCTGCCCTGCCTCACCACCTCGTGTGTGTTACGCACTCTCTCTCCCTCCCCGTCTCTCCCTCCCCGTCTCTCCCTCCCCGTCTCTCCCTCCCCGTCTCTCCCTCCCCGTCTCTCCCTGCTTTCCTCCATGCCCCTCGAGTTCTCCAACTCCTCCCATGCCTCACCTCTCCATACCAACCCAACCCACCACCCCAATTCCGACTCCCCTGGCACACGGCAGGCGGACGGCTTCCCTGCTCGCTTCCGCGTGGGTGTGCCAGGGGCAGAGCACCGTGAGCTGCTGCGGCTGCCACGGGTGTTCAGCCTGCTGCACTTCTTCCTCGAGGTGAAGGGCAAGGACCCCCTCTACGACCCCCTCTCTGACTTCGTCATCGTCCCCCGCCCCCTGGGGGCAGCGGGTGCAGAGCAGGAGGGGGAAGGGGAGGGGGAGGAAGAGGCGGGAGACGGGTTCGGGGTGGGGTTGGTGTGTGGAGAGAAGGGAAGGGGTTCGGAGGAGGGTGGGGAAGGGGGAAGGGAGAAGGCGGGGAGGGAAGTGGCGGTGAGAGTGGAGGTGGGGGGGCAGGCGGTGCAGGCGGTGGTGTGTGAGTCGGAGGCAGGGAAGGGTACGGTGTGTGTGTCGCTCTCTGCCACCTCGCCATCCCCTGACAGGACTGAAGGTGCGTCCCTTTATGTTCACAATTTGCCATTTGCGTCTCTTTTCTCGTCCTGCGACGGCTTCCTTTCGCGGTCCAGCTTTTAATTATGTGTTTCTTTGGTTGTGTTCCAGTGTCATGCTGCTTTGGCATCTGTCAACGATGATCCCTCTTCTTTCTGCCCTCAAGGGTGCCCCAGTGGCAAGCTGAGTGTGTGCCTCATCACAAGCCAGAAGTTCACATTTGAAGTTCAACAAGGAACTGTAGTACCGGTAGCTCTTATCTCATCTCATCCTTCATGTGCATATACCCTGCCTTGTTTCTTGGAACTAGCATGCTCTCTTATTTCTTGTACATAATTCTTTCTATTGACTGGAGTCAACTCTAGATGCACCGACTTTTGGAGTCGTGACAATAATTATATGATTTTGCTTTTGCTTGATGAATTAGATGATGATATGCATCCACAGTCGTAACAGAAGCATGTTCTCGGGACCCCGTAGGTTGTCGCACACGTCGTTGTCCCCGTCATCGTCGCATAACAGTCGCACACAGACCGGTACCCCCCTGCCCAACGCGTGTTTCATGAGCTGCGCTCGACGTGGTTTGGAAAGCAACCCCGACGACCCACGTGCCCCACTCGTCAGTGTCGCTGCTTTTCTTGTTTCAACTAGAGTACCTTGAATCGCAACCCACTCCCCTCACCACCGCGGCTCACGGCCCCGCCTCGCGCTCACCGTCGCCGCGGTCCGCCATGGAAGTGAAGCGGTCGCAGCAGTGGAAGTACGTAGTGCTGGCGGTGGTGCCGGGCGTGCTGGCGCTGCTGCGGCTGATCAGCCCTGTGCAGGCCAGCTGCCTCGTCATGCTCGCTTACATCCTATCGCGCCGCCACGCCAACGAGATCCAGCGCCAGTGGGACCGCGCGCAGGCCGCCAAGGAAGCGCAGCGGAGGGCGGAAGAGGAGGCCCTGGCGGCGCTTCCCGCGCGGAAGCGGAAGGCGATTCAGCGCGCGCGGGCGAAAGAGGCGGCGAGCGCGGAACAAGCAGGGGAAGATGCAGCGGAGGACAGTGACGGCGGTAACGACCAATAGCGCGCAGCCGCGTGTGGCGTACGAGTTGCGACTTCACGTCGTGGCCTCCTCGCGCTCATCTGAGTTGCGCCTTGTCCGGTTTCCCCCGGCGCTCGAAGCGTGGGTGCTGTTGGGGTGGCGGAGAGGATAAGGGTGATTGATGGGGGGAGGCTGCGCGGCCGAGAGCTGAGGAAGCGCTGCGCTGCAGTGGGCAGGGAGCATGATGCAGTGGAGGCCTGGAAGCATGACTAACAACGGCACACTCGTGCGGAGGTTCCAAGGACTAGACTGCCACGTGTGAGGCGTGCTGCTTTTCCACTTTTCTCTAATCGCGCAAAATAAACAAGGACTTCTCGGTAGGGGATGAAGCTCATGTGTCTGCTTTGCAACGTGGTTTTGTAATTGATCCTTGGGAGTCATTCTATACGTTTACAAATCTCATGCTTCACCTGCACTCTGCTGCTGCTCTGCAACAAGCACATACTTCCGACCATATCAAAGCTTTTACCAAGAATGGTATAAGGGAAATTGTGTACAAGAAAAATGACAATGAAAGAAGGCCTGTCATGACATGTGTGCCATCTTAGTGCGGGCCGGTCTTCATGTGTGTTTCTCAGAAAGGAGGCGCTTGAGTGACAATTTGGGATGGGAGCATAAAATGCTTTAATGCACCATGGGTAAAGCAGAAGAGGTCATGTTGATGAGTTTGTGCAGCACCTGGTCATTTCCTGGTGCCTGCAGCAGCACCGAAGAGAGAAGGGAATGTGATTGACTCAGCTGTGCACAAGTGCCTCCAAGATCAGCTATGAAATGACAAGATGAAGAAGCAAATACGGAAAGAAAAGGAGTGAGCTGCAGCAGCAAAGCAATCACCAGAAGGTCACACACGAGCACTGACCATGTGTATGTGCAATGTATCGGGGCAAACCCCAAGTCACGAGTCAGCCTTCAGCCAGTCCGGAGCGACGACCCGTGGCAGGTTGATGTGGGGTAGGCTGTATGCACCCACAACACAGGTCGATCCACAACCAGGAATGCCATGGACGGCATGTCAGTCTCATGCTGATCCGGCAAGCAGTGCAGCAAGGGACATTTTTTATTGAAGAAACCACATATGCATGCACTTGCGCACACATGGCCTTGCGTAAATGGATGACACATGCATACACCGGCATTCTTTTTTCTTTACATTTTTATCTCAAAACATCCTAATGCGTGGAACCTACGTACCTCTAGCTTCGGCTGCAGACCCTCCTCTGCCGGTGCTGCTGGCTTGGCGCCCTTTTGCTGCCAGTGGGAGCACGCCAAAGGCACGGAGCGAAAGCAGATGCGAGAACGGTTAGGGTGGGAATGACCGGCAAGCAGACGCGAAACGCAGCAGGATGCGATAAAATGCGACGTGACACATTGCGACGCGATCGTACCTTTTGGATGGCCCACTCGGCGGAGTCGAAGAAGGCCCGCTCGTGGCCCTGCGGGTACACGTGGCGGGAGATGCGTAGCAAGCGGGCGATTGAACATGAGCTCTTTTGGAAAAGAAGCCGAAGCGACGGATGAGAGTGCATCGAAGCAGCGAAACTAGGTGTATTGAACCAAAGACGGACGAAACAGAATGTGCAACCAAAAGCTATACCGATTGAAGCAGATCAGCAAGAAGAATCCAAGGCATGCATCATAGAGAGAGCGACGATAAAACAGAAGGCGGCTTCATACCTTGGAAAGAAGTCCTTTTTTCTTAGGCAGAGCCCCGCCATACTTCTTCTTCAACCGAGCCTCCTGCACAAATCATGAATCAAAGATGGCGGCGCAAGGATTTACAATCGGGGATCATGGACCATGCTGGACCTATATCATGGAACAAGCGCACAGCGCGCGTGAAAATCCGCAAGGGTTCTATGTCAAGCTACCGAGTGAGGAGGTATGGAGTGCATACAAGATCGCCAACCGCCGCTGCTAATTTAAAAGGGAAAAATGCAACGACGGATGAGGAAGGAACAGAAACACGGAAACATATCCACAGGGTAACTAATCACTCAGCACTCAAAGAGAGTACGCAATTTGTAACGTAACAATCAAACACACGGGAAAGCAAGGTGACGAGATGTTTGCCATCGTTAAGTGCGGAATCAAGACCCGACTGTCAAATCCTAGAAACGTCTCCAAAGGAAAACGCCGGAACGGACCTGCTCAGCGAGCGAAACCTCATCGGCCATGGCGCTTCCACTGGGACTCGCAGCTGGTAGCGTAAAAGAGCAGAGCAGTCAGCAAAACCCGTAACGTCAGGCGAAGAGCAAGTGAAGACGACTGTGAAAGGCGTTGAGCGAAGCGTGGGCGAGCAGGTACGAGACGCTGGAAAGATAAGACACTCAGAAAATGAGACGTAGGTTTCAGACTGGGAGGAACTATGGCGAAGGTTTGTTTGTCAACTTGTCATGACTTGCCAGCGCTTGCTCTTGCTGACGTCGCGGTCCTTCCCTGGCCCCCCCTCGACTCGACTGGTCTCGCCTCGACTCGCCTTGCTCGAGGCTCCCCGCCCCGTAGGTCATCCGAGCCTCGGCAGATCCCAGGTATAGAGGCTGTTACTTGACGACGATTGGCCGGTCGCGACAGACAAAACCCGTGCCTTCTGTACCTGTTGAGCCTAGAAGATTCCGCCGGAACACTTCATATTGCTGTTATAAGTAAACAATAACTCATTTCCCATTTATTTCAGCACAGCTGGAAGCAGATTCAATCATTATATATTTCCTACAATACATCAGAGCGGCTGCTATACTTCCTAGTTTTGTATCTTTTTTGTACAAAAGCTCTCTTTATTCAAATCATAAGCTCCATCTAGGCCGCTGATCCTGCACCACTTGGTGCCTTGCAGTAATAGCTTGTGCAAGCCGCCCCCTTCCTTTACTTTGGGAAGACAGTTTTTCTGCCAGAATCTGGCGCCCTGTCTCACATGAAGCAACTCCCAGTGGTATATATGGGCTACAGGAGCGCCGCTGGCGCAATGCCTGCCGGTTATGATTCCTCTCACACAAAACATGCTGCACCGCACTTGTGCAACATTTCCTTGTGCTCATCGGGACCTCAATACGATCTTCGGGTGAATCCCCGAGGCAACAGGCGGCCGGAGAGCGCCCATCCCGCTGCAGGGACAGGTCATCATCAACTGGTTCCAAGGTGCTGTTTGGGGACCATGGCTGCCCCTGCAACTGGGCTTGAATCGTCCTCCTCACAACTGCAATAGCAGGCCTTGCTGTGGGTGGGGAACCAATCTCCGCTTCTTCACTAACAGCCCTTGCAGACGTGCCATTACAGTACGTATCCTTGCTCATCCAATCCAACAGCCTCCCCGCCTCCGCAGCCTCCCACACATCACGCGGTGACTGCACAGGTGACAGCACAGGCGACTGGCTGCGGACGCGCGTGGGCGTGGCCTGTCGCTTCAGTCGCAGCAGCAGCGGCGCGATGTCGCTTGACAGTTGCTTCCTCAGCGTCACGCGTCCCGGCGCTGCGGGACTCTCCGTCCCTCGCGGCGGCCCTCCCCCAAACCGTCCCTCTCGCGGCCCGCTGCTGCTTCTCATCGCGCCTCTCCGCCGTTCGCTCCCGCCGCCGCCATCAGGCAACCCCGGAATGGGCGCGCAGGCGTGAGCGGGTGGCGCTAGTGGCTGCGCCTTAGGTCGGAACGACTGCTGCAGCAACTCCGCCGTGCGCTCCTGCGAAGCTCGGCGACTCGCAGACCGTCGCGTGGCGTCGTCAGGAGGGCTCCCCGCGCAGGGCGGGGATGATGGCGGCGCAGGCGCGGGGGACGGCGGGCGGTGCATGGCGGCGTGGATGCGCGTGAGCGCGTGCGAGAGCTGCGCGCTGGGGCTCTTCATGGCGTGGCGCGGGGAGGACGGCAGATCGACGAGACAGCCCTAAGAGGCACGAGCGATTGGTTTCCGTGACTTGAATCTGCAGGAAAGCAGCGTCGACCAACGCGAATGATGAGCCAGGCAGGGAGCACTGCTACCCTCGAAACTTGGAAGTCATGTGCTTTTGGAGATATGGAAGATTGGGCCTGGAGGTTTCAAGGACAGCAACGTGGCAGCGGCAGCGAGCGTGTGCACGAGGAATGATTGAAGGGAAGGTGAAGAGGGCTTCGGTTGAAAATGCAGCAGCGGGCTTCAGCTGCTGTTCACGCGTAGGGCACGGCACGGCACGGCAGGGGTATCACATGGGAGGTTGCGCTGCGATTGGAACGACCAAACCCGCGATTCAAGCTTGTCCCGCTACGAAGGAACTAGAAATAATATAAATATACAGAAAGTACAACCGGTTTGAGCTATTGTACGATAATAAAATTTGCAAGTACAGCACATGGAAACAAAAACAATGCCATGCAGAATGTCGGCTGTCAAGATAACCGAAGCAAGGAGGAGGACAAGGAATCAAGGAATGGCACCGCCATGACACACCCACACAGCAGCACAACAGCAGCCGTGACCCAAAACGACAAGCTAGATATGCCCGGCTGCTGCTTCCCACTCGCACTGCCAGATCCTGCCGCTCCTGCCCCTACTGTCTTCCCTGCACCGAACGCACCAGCAACACCCACCTTCCCTCCTGTTGTAACCACCCTCCGTTGCCCCCCCTCTTTTCTCTCTGCCCCACCCTGACCTACTAACTTCAAATCCCTCCCCCACTCACTGCCCTTCCCTTCCCGCCCGCCCACCACCCCAGCAGCAGCTTCCACTACCCGCCTGCCCTTCCCTGCGCCCTTCCCCCTCCCCTCTGCGCCCTCCCCTTGTGCCCTGCTGGCGGCATCAGCACCACCCTCTGCTGCGTCTGCTGCCGATGCCAGTGAGGAGGTGTAGCTGTCCACCAGGTCGGGGAACAGCTTGCGGAACACGGGGCTAAGGGGGGAAAGAAGAGGGGAGGCAGAGAGGGGTTTGCGGGGGAAGGTGCATGAGGGGTAAAGTGAAAAGAGTAATATGAGAGCAGCTGACCCAGGATTGGTGAGAAGAAACCTTATGGCACAAAGGCGGGTGCCATGAGGGCGAGGGGAATGTGGGCAGGGGAATGGGATGGAGAGAAGGTGAAGCGGAGCACAGCAGCAAGGCAGCAAGGCAGCAAGGGCGGTACCTGCGGCAGTTGTTGGGCATGGAGAGGCGTGCCAGCTTGCGCCTGTCCGCCTCCGACGCCACTATGCTGCCCGCCGTCACTGCATCGTCCGACTGGTTGTCAAGGGAAGAGAATGGAGAGGGGGCACAGAGGGAGCGGTGGCAGGGAGCAGGGAGCAGGGAGCAGGGAGCAGGGAGCAGGGAGCAGTGAGCGCAGATAAGGTGGCAGGCAGGCAGACAAGACATGGATGGCAGTGAGTGAGAGCATGCCCATTGCACCACACAGCACCGCAATGCACAGTTTGGAAAACTGGCACAGTTTTGACAAAATTGTCATTGCGCGTGAGAAATGGTGCACGTGTGAACAGTCTGCAAACAGCCTGCTTGTGTGTGCTGCTAGTGAGAGTGCGCCTGCGAGTGCGGCCACGAAGGCACCGCAACACTGCAAAATCACAGAACCAGGTCAACACGTACCATGAAGGAGAGAAGGCCGGTCAAAATGCTGTAGGGGAAACGAAGGGGCAAGGGACGGTGGTGTGGGGGGGTGGAATGCGGTGAGGATGGGATGGATGGTTCACAGGCCACGAGGACTTGGAGTGGTGTGATGGCATGACGGGAAACGTAAGAACCTTGCGATGCGCAAAGGAACAAATGTTTGCAGACACGCTGCGGAGCATGAAGCGAGAGTGCAAAGCCAGTACAGCGTGAGGTGCATTAACGGCGTGGGGAGGGCGAGCGCGTGGGAGAGCGCATGGGAGAGCGAAGGTGTGGGAGAGCGAAGGTGTGGGAGAGCGAAGGTGTGGGAGAGCGAAGGTGTGGGAGAGCGAAGGTGTGGGAGAGCGAGGGCGAGCGGAGGACGATACCTGGCGACGGACCACATGGGGTTCCACGTCTCAGGGTGGACTGCACACAGCCACGGCACCAGCACAGGGGGGCACGAGCACAGGGGGGCACCAGCACAGGCGGGCACGAGCACAGGGGGGCACGAGCTCAGGGGGGCACCAGCACAGGGGGGCACGAGCAGTCAGCGGGATACGAGACGAGATACGCCACGATGCCACACGGGGAGCTGAACCCGTGAAGAAAGCATCAACTCACAAACGCCCGCCCCACCCACAGTCGCTCGCTCCACTCACAATCACCCGCCCACTCACAATCGCTCATGCTCATGCATATGCGAGTGCTGGTGGCGAATCGTCCGTTGGGGGTAAGCATCATAATGCTCGGCGGTTTAAAGGGGTAGTCGGCGGGGAATCTGAGCCGTCCGTGGTACCACCCGCCCTCGTACGGCGTGCCCGGGCTGCCCTCCAACACGAAGTCTGGCGCGCGGAGGGAACGAGGAGGGGGATTGGAGAGGGGGGGAACGGGGGGAGGGGGGGAACGAGGTGGGTGGAGGGTGGTGCCTGGCGAGAGAAGAAAAGGTGGAGGAGGTGGTGACGTCCGAAATGCGAATGAGAACGTGAAGGTAACCAATGTGAGAGACCGGCGGAACAACGACGGCAGGATGTTGGCAGGAGCACAGGTATGAAGCGGGAGGAATGGAGCACGCGGAAAGAGCTAAGGATGGCCAGTGCAAGCGCATATGTTGAAGCGGCCACTCACGCCAGTCCAGCATGTCGGCGGGGTTCGGCTTCGCGCGGATGTGCGGAGGCGGTTCCTGAAATAGAGGCGATGTGGGTCACACCGCATAGAGCGGGAGAACAGGGAGAGTCCGGCTTAGACCAACCGCTCACCAAACGGGAACTTAAGATAGAACCTAAGCGACAAGTTATCACGTGAACTAGAGGAAAAAAACGAGAACTATTAGGCAACGGCGAGAGCGACGGCATGGTGACTCAAGCGTCAGCACAATTTTCAATGCACTTCGAGAATTGGAGACAAGGCGTCAGAACCTTGGTAATTAACTTCATTTCTCGCTGTAGCCGCTGCAGGCAACCCTTAGACGGCGTCGCTCCTCCGCGAGAGGCCATGCTGGAACGAGCACTTCGAAGCGCGAGGGGGAGTCACGGAATTACGGAACCTAGGGTTAGAGTGAGTGGAACGCACAAACGTAAAGAAGACGGTAGAATCTAGGAATAGGAAGGAAAGTTCGAGGTCAACCCACACCTGGGTGGCTGCCTGCGATGCAGCGCGGGAGGGTTTGCTTGGCATCTCCGCCGCACCTGCCTGCGACGATGAGACGACGATTTGCGACAGACGTGGCTCGTTTATTACACACGAAGACACGCGACTGAGTTGGCATTTTTCGTGAAAACAAACTCGTGCATCGACACTTCTTGGAATCTGGATTATCTACAGTATGGGTTGATTAGCCAGCAGCTACACCGCTATTGCTATACAAGTTAGGCATCCCAGTCAAAGTAGGATCTAATGAATTTGAATGGGTACTGAGGGCCGGCACTCTGCCTCAGGAAAGTCTCCATGAGAGCCGAGGCATCATAGAGAGGAAGCCGGTAAGGCGGATCAAAAATGGGCTCCTTCCCTTTAAACTGGTGGAAGGTCGCTCCATTCAACAACAAATCGCCATATGATAGAATCGTTGGCGTGTTGTCAAAACCAGGAGTTGTCAAGCTTGCTTCTCCAAACCATGGTGTCACCTCCTTCCGTGCCCGCCCTGCACGGAAAACATTCGCCTCTGACCGAATCTTGGCAAAGACTCTCCCACCAAGGCAGTAGAACGCCCAGTCGGTGTACAAATTGTTGGCCACGTGGCACTGCCCCCAGCGACAATGCGGCTGGCGCTGCCCGGATTTCTCAAACCAGTTGCGGTACACTGTAACGCGCATGTTGCGGTCGTACTCATGCGAGTCGTCCGCCCCTAGAAGCATGGTCAAGCGGTGGTTGTGGATGCGGCAATTCGATATAGTCACATCCGTAGAGTTGTATACGACGTCTACAGTACCGCGGTGGCCATTGTACACGTGGCAGTGGTCAATCCACACCACCTGGCTGCTGCGAATGGGAAGCACGTCATGATCCCCAGGCTGGTTGCCAACTGCAAAGGAACACAAAGGAGAGAGAAACACACCCGGTGTAAAGTGAACTTGATATACTACATGCAATTGTCATGGCTTGGATAAGTGAATAAGTTTGGCTTCCACTGGGAAATCTTGTGGTAGGGAGGCAAGGCAGTCAGCATTGAGGTGGATAAGCAGCGTCACAGCTTGCTCCTCACTTTCGATGTTGTGGATGATGACGTTTGTCACGTTCTGCAGCACCAGCCCGTTGCCCAGCAGCCTCACACGCACCCCCCGCCCGTCAATCGTCGTGTGCGACGCCAGGAACAGCCGAGACTTGAGCCGAATCGTCATCGACCGGTTAAATGTCACGTACAGCCCCTGCCGCTCCCCCCCTCCCCCTGTCCCTCCCCCAAGATTCGCCACTGCCCACCTGAGACTCCCCTCCCGCGCACCCTCTATAGCATCATCCGCTATTGTCACCACGTACCGCGCTGCCCCTGGCCTTCCGCCCCCCACGACTCCTGCAGTGGCGGCATACCCCATGGCGCAGTGGTGAAGGGGAGACGGCGGCGGAGGGGTGCTGGGGGAAGAGGCGGAGGCGGGGGGGGAGTAAGGGCGCGAGATACTGGCAGTCGGTGGGGGGCGCGGGGAGGAAGATCGGGCAGCCGAAGAAGAGGAAGAGGACAGCCGCTGCCGCCCACTTGACGCTCACAAGGCGGTCTGCCACGACTTCTTCCGGCGCTGGGCGACACGAGGCGGAAGTGCGGCGCCATGAGGGGGACGCGACGTGGTGAGGGGGTTTGAGGGATGCGGAAATACGTGAGGATCATGGGAGATGTAAGCGGCGCGAAGTGCGGCGAGCACGGACGGATGAAGAGGAGCACACTGGAAGGTGAGCCACGAGGCCAGAGATGCGCAGGTCGCGACGTGCGAGATTCGCGAATCACGGGCTATCAATCGCACGTAGTGCTCCCCCAGAATCCTCTCTTACCTCGCGAATGGCGACGCGGAAGAGGAGGATTGGGGTTGCGCCATCGCCACCCGCGGACAGCGCCGTCTCTGTCGACTGCCTCCCCTGCTGCTTGGATCGAGTCATGCTGCCGCGCGTCGAGTGCCGTCCGATTCCGCATGATGACTGCGAAAATTCCTACGCTTTCTAGGGCGTCTCGAAACAAGAATCTGCATGTTGCTGAGCGTGCTTGTGAAGCGCAAATTCACCAAACACTATCTCGTTAGTGATATTGGCCCATGCAGCAACTTTCTGAACTATTCAAATAGGCATGTAACAATCACATTTCTGTAAGTAACAAGAATTTTAATCAACGAACAAGTTACCCTAGCTCGGCAAGTATTCGTTACAGCTTAGTTCGCAAGAAACGGAATGTTCCCCTGTCGCAGATTTTGGTCGTGCATTTGCGCGGGCTGTTGGAAAATGCTTTGGCGCCCGCATTCTGTTCGGGGATGCTGATGCGTGCGACGCCCGTCACAACACCATGCGACTCGTTGCGGTTCCGTTTCTTTTGGAATCCACTCACACTCACCATCAACATTCAGCGAGGACATTCGTGAAATCTCGCGCACGTCGCTTGCCAAGGTGTCAACTAGTGGAGGCGATGTGCAAAGTCGTCGTGTACCGTAGGCTGCGACTAACTCGTCGAGTCGCATCGTCGCATCAACGGCAAGAATTTCGGGAATTGGGCCAAGCCGGTGAATCTTTGGGGTTCGAGGAGAGTGCAGAAACGGGGGTACCTAGCCGACCGAACCGACTGCTCAACTTGGTTGAAATTTCAGAAGGATGTCGAGACTCGGGAGAAAAGAGCCTAGTGAGTGAATTTTCCTTCTTTGGCTTGGGTGCACCTCCGTGCCGACTGCTCGACTTCCTTCCTGCTTCAATTCCAGCTAGAACCGCAAAACGCGCGGATTTTCTCGAGACGTAGGAGCATCAAAGGACGAAGCGAGCTTGCCAAAAGCAGTAGCTTAGCGTTAGTTACACGAATAGCTAACGCGGTGCTACAAGACCATATGCGTACGAGACTCCGAAACACTGACACTTCTTGGTTCACTTTTACATTAGCTAGACTACGTCCCCACCGATAACTTGCTTTTCCTTATTCACGAAAATGGGGTCTTTTACAAAACCGTATCTCGCCGCGTACAATCTTGCGCAGGCCGCTGGATGGTACGTCTTCACGTCTTCTCGCCGCGCCAAGCGCTGCCACTCCCTGCTTCTTTGGCCTTTCTCTCCAGCCCCAGCGGGACTCCATTACCCTCGTCCTCCCCACCCCAGTGCATCCCCTTCCGCCATGCACCCCGAATCGCGCACTACGTTCCGTTGCCCCTCGCGTTCCACACCATTTGCGCTTCCATCCGCCTGCTTCATCTTTTTGCGCCGTCCCACCCTGCCCCATCCGCCCGCCGCCACATCAGGGCCGCGGCGCTAGCCGCCATGATGCACAGCGCCGCCACCACCGCCTCCATCGCCGGTGCCTTCCACTCCGCCTGGCCCCTCGTCTGTACGTTGCGCACCCTACTCTTCCCCCACCCTCCTGCTGCACCCTCATCCACCTTTCGTTGTCGCGTCGGGAGGGCGATGAAAAGAGGTGGCATGCCGCAGCATGGTTAGGGTCGCAGTTGATGCCGTCTAAATCTTGCTCCGTGCCTGTAACAACTATTAATTTCAATATTTGGTTCTTTCCCTTAACCCGTCCCTGCAGACGTCTGTCAGTTCGCGTCCATTCTGGAGACCGTGCATGCCGCCACGGGTACGAATCGCCTCCCCCTGACTGCCACTTTCCGCTCTTCTTTTCCCGCACTTCCCCTCTTTCCCTTTTTCCACGCAATTCCGTTCGTTATTGTCTCCACCAATTCCCTTTTTCCTTTCCGAACATTTTTCCACAGTTCCCGCACCTCGCCCTCCCCTCTACGCTCACTCCACTCCCCCCCTCCCCCTCGTCGCCCCCATTCCCCACAATCCCTCGCCCCACAGGGCTGGTGCGGAGCGGATTGGTGGCTCCGCTGGTGCAGTGGGTGGGGCGGAGCTTCGTGCTGTTCGCGGTGGTGGGGCGCACGCCCGCTCTCCACACGCACGCCGCGCTCTTCGTGCTGCTCGCCGTCTGGTGCTGCTCCGAGGTGCGTCTGGTGCTGCTCCGAGGTGCGTCTGGTGCTGCTCCGAGGTGCGTCTGGTGCTGCTCCGAGGTGCGTCTGGTGCTGCTCCGAGGTGCGTCTGGTGCTGCTCCGAGGTGCGTCTGGTGCTGCTCCGAGGTGCGTCTGGTGCTGCTCCGAGGTGCGTCTGGTGCTGCTCCGAGGTGCGTCTGGTGCTGCTCCGAGGTGCGTCTGGTGCTGCTCCGAGGTGCTCCTGGTGCTGCTCCGAGGTGCGTCTGGTGCTGCTCCGAGGTGCGTCCCTCCCTCCGAGGTGCGTCCCTCCCTCCGAGGTGCGTCCCTCCCTCCGAGGTGCGTCCCTCCCTCCGAGGTGCGTCCTTCCCTCCGAGATGCGCGCCGCCCTGCACGTGCGTTCGCTGACTCAAGGTTCATAGCCCCCTCCCTCCGGGGTGCGGCGCAGTACAGTCCGTAAATTTTTACGTGCGTAGCGCTCCACACGCGCGCTCGTGCGTTCGCAATCCCGAAGCACATCCTCAGCTTGTTGCGAGCGCGGGCTTAAATACAATCACCGGCTTGCTGCATCGCTCAGGAAAAAGTTGAAGCAAATTTGTTATCGAACTGACGTATTAAGCGCTTGAGACCCGACGTGCGTTAAATAAAATCGAGGCTCTTTTCGCCCTCCGCTCCTCCCGGTTCCGCATATGCTCTCCCCCTCACCCGCTCCGATCTGTCCTGGCCTCGTCCCGCCCTCCCCCGCAGGTCATCCGTTATCCGCAGTACGCGCTCTCGCTGCTGGGCACGTGTCCGCGCGCGCTCACGTGGCTGCGCTATTCGGCGTTCATCCCGCTCTACCCCATCGGCATGTTCGGCGGGGAAAGTGAGTCTCGGGGCGGGGAAACGGGGGAGGTAGTGAGAGACGGGGAGAGTGAGTGGCGCGGACGACGGTGGTTGGCGAAAGTCCTGCGCTGGTCACCCCAACCATATTCCCCCTTCCAACCGCCACGTCCCGCTCCGCCCGTGCCCGCCTTCTCCCTCCCGCACGCAATGGCGCTCATCTGCCTCCCGTTTCCCCCCTCCCTTCCCCCTTCCCATCCCCCCCTCACGTCTCTCCTCTCATCTCCCCCTCCCTTCTCCTTTCTTCCCCCATGCGCGCAGTGGTGCTCATATACAGCGCGCTGCCATTCGTCAAGGCGGAGCGGCCCCTCGATTTCCTCTTCGCCGCCCTGCCCTTCCACTGCCACCATGTCCTCATGGTGAGCGCCACGTCCTCATTGTGAGCGCCACGTCCTCATTGTGAGTGCCACGTCAGCATTGTGAGTGCCACGTCAGCATTGTGAGTGACATGTCAGCATTGTGAGTGTCACGTCAGCATTGTGAGTGCCACGTCGTCCTTGTGATTGCTGATAACACATGCACCCGTGCCAGCCACCGGCCACTCTTCGCAGCCAAATAAGAAGTCACTCCGCTTTCCCCCTCTTTTGCGCTCTCCCCCCCCTGCAGGTCATCCTAGCGGCCTATCCGCTTTTCTGGCTGCACCTCTACACGCACATGTTCCGCCAGCGCCGCTCCAAGCTGCACCCCAAGAGCCACAAGGGCAGCAAGAAGCCGCACAAGGCCATGGCCATCGTCCCCATGTCTCCAGAGATGTTCGCGCAAACCACTCCCAACCGCCCTGCTGCTGCTCCCACCTCAAAGGGCGCAGCACCTATAGGACCCTCAAGCGCAGCAGCAGCAGCAACAACAGCTATGGGAGGAGGCGCGTTGGCCGCAGCACAAATGCACGGCAGCGATGTGCGTCTGCGTGCTGCTGGTTCCCGTCGCTCAGGCTCGGCCGTGGCAGAGCAACAATAGGCTCGCAGGTGCAGCACAACACTTGGTTTGGAGCTGGCTGGGTGCAGGTCAAGGTGAGCCAGCTGGCAGTGTTGAGTCCAAGAGAGCCAGCTGGCAAGATCCAATCCAAATGAGCCAGCTGGCAGAATAGAGTCTGCGGGCAGGCAGCATGGGAAAGCGTGTGCCTGCAGCTAGCAGGCAGCGTGCAGGTGACCAGATGGGGCACACCCTGTCTCCAGGTTCTCCTTACATGATACATGGTAGGTGATACATGCTACGGTAGGTCATATCAAGGTGGTAGGTAGGTAGGAACCCCGCTTAACACTGGGTATGCCATTGCTGATACATACGGTAGCAAGGTTTAGTTGCCAAGGCTTTTGTTTAATAATATGCCATGTCATGTACCCTTATAGTGGGACAGGTCACAGGTGTTTCCTCTTCTTCGTCCTTCAACTTCTTTCACCATGTAATCTAACCACCTTCTGTGGTGCCACAACCACCACCACCACCACACCACTCCCGGCCCAAGCCGCATATGCAGTGATACCGTATTACCCCGGATTAAAGCGCAGGTGCGCTTATAATAAATCAGTGTTTTTTAGGGGGGTGCGCTTATAATTGAGTAAAAAATATAAGCGCATGCGCTTATATAATGACTAATACAAATTTATATTCTTACTGCACCAGATTGTACATCCCCTTATTGCAATTTTAATCGAAGCGCAATGATAGGGGGTCACAATTCAGAGTCGCACGCGGGCGAATTTCTGCGGGCACACAGGGGCAGTTACACGTCATTGCGCCGGAATTCCAGCTCATAATGACTGGACGCGCAGAATGTAAGGTCCTCGCGAGTCAATCGAACCGAAATTGGTGTGACCTCGCTGCAAATTGGAATTTCGTTACCGTTTCAAGCAAATTCAAATTTTAATATTATACATGCGCTTATAATAAGTCAGGGTTTTACAGGGGGTGCGCTTATAATTGAGGATCGGCCATAAGCGCATTGCTCCAGATAGAAGCGCATGCGCTTATCATAGGCCTGCGCTTTTATCCGGGGCGATACGGTACCCTCACCAGCTGCCACCAGATGAGAACTGCATGACATTGTATGGGGGCATGCATGCGAGCGTGCCCATGCTTCCACTAAAGATCAGGACAGCTCATCTAACCGACACCCCCCAAAAACCACACCCCTGCAACACATGAATATAGCATTAATCAACATCATCCCATGCCATTGCCACCCGTGATAGTATGGCAACAGTTGCATACAATACTGCATAACCTCATCTGACATCAACATACGGTAAGGCCACACCCATAGCCATAGCAGTACCCACGGGCACTTGGGCTCACAATGAAGCCATTTGAATGCATCACCCACTCAGGTGTGTGGCCGTGGGTCACACCCATGCCTTTTGCACTCCCCCCTCCTTTTCCGCGCCTTGAGCCATGCTCTGCGTATGCGACGAAACTCCTGCGAACATGCCCGTACGTGCACACACCATGAGGTGCTTTCACGCAACAAGTGCTCAGGCACGCGCTCATCTGAATCCTCGACCAGAAACAGCACTTCTTGCACCCGCCGCCGCTGCTACTGCGGACGCTGCAGCCGACGCAGCAGCAGCACTCATACTGCCAGCAGAAGCACCACCAACACCAGCAGCACCCGCAGCTTCTGGTGTGCCCGTGCGGTTGCTGGTAAGCCCTCGGTCAGACAAGGAGAGGGCGGGAGAACCTGATTGGGGGTCCCCCCGGAGAGGCGAGGCGGACGCAGCAGGCATGGCTGCAGTGGCACCAGCAGCCACACCAGCAGCAGGGAAAGACGTGGCAGCAGCAGCGGAGGGGGCAGGGGTGGAGGTGGCAGCGATGCTGCCGGGAGGGGGGGTGGCGCCTGGTCGCAGCCAGAGCTTGACACGGCCCTCGTGGCATGCTGTCAGCACTGCGTCTCGTGAGAAGGCGAGTGCTGACAGCGGCTCCACATGCACCTGATGGGGAGAGGGGCAGCGGGGAAAGCAAGGAGCGCACGGCAGCTTGACACGGCCCTCGTGAAACGCCAGAGCTGATAGCGGCTCCACATGCACCTGGTGGGGAGAGGGGCAGCGGGGAAAGCAAGGAGCGCACGGCAGCTTGACACGGCCCTCGTGACACGCTGTCAGCATTGCGTGCCGTAAGAAGGCCAGAGCTGATAGTGGCTCCACATGCACCTGGTGGTGTGTGGAGATGGCAGTGGGCAGGAGGGCGAGAGAGGGATGATTGGGGGGGACACATGTGAGTGAGAAGGGATGGACGTATGAAGAGATGCGATCCCTCTAATCTGCTCTGAAAGGCAAATGGCATCACTGGCAGAGTGCACACCTTGTGAGCCATCACTGGCGATATTCTTGGCACGTCTTTGCGGGAAGGAGGCGGCACCAGCACCGCTGCTGCTCCTCCTGCTCCATGCGATGCATGTGACCCCGATGCGTCTCTTAAAGCCCCGCTGCTGCTGCCACTGCTGCCCGCCCTGCCCGCACTGCTGCTGCTGCTGCCCCCACCGGCCCCACTCCCTGCCCCACTGGAGCTCCGGGCAGCGCTGGACCTGCCCAGACCTAATGATGACGCTGACGTGGCAGCTCCTGCTGCTGACGTGGATGGTGATGCTGACGTGGCACCATGTGTTCGGTTGGGAGAGGCATGGCCGGGGGCGTGAGAGTGGAAGTGAGAGAAGTGCGAGCGGGAGTGCGGGTGGGTGGGTGGCGGGGTGCTGGTCGATGCCACGTCATGAGGGTGAGATGCTGACGTGGCAGCAGCTGATTGGTGGTGCGGATGGAGGCGCAAGGGGAGCACCACGTCGTCTAGAGCTATGTCCCACAGCAGCAGCTGCGTGTCCTGATAGGGGGAGGGGGTGGATGAGTGCAAGAGGAGGGGTGAGGGAGTGAGAAGGCCGTGGTGAGGGAGGCGAGGCACTGCGTCTTCAAGGGCCACATCCCACTGCAGCAGTTGTGTGCCCTGGTAGGGTTGGACAACGGCCGGGGAGGGGAGGGGAGTGGGTGGGGGAGCACAAATAGGCGGGTGAGTGAGTGCGAAGAGAAGGCAGTAATGACAGTGGCGCAGCGGCATGCGCAAGGGGAGCACCACACAGTTGCGGTAATCATCTAGTTGCTTGTCTGGGGGGGGTACAAGGGGGTGGGTGAGCAAGTGCTTCACAACAGCGGTATGGGTGTGGCAACTAACACGCATGAGAGCAAAGACAACGAATGCATGGTGCTGCCATCAGCGCCATGTGCCATGCACGGCGGTACCTGCTCCTCCCTCTGCCCGCACTCCCCTTTCACTCTCCCCCCCCCCCCCCCCCCCCCTCCCCCTTCCCCTCACCTGCCCCACGGACCCCAGCCGGTAGCTGCCCTCCGCACCACCCGAGGCCACTGCCGCCCCCACACCCGCACCACTGCCTGTGGTGGCGCTGCTGGTGGGGATGGGGGAGGCAGAAGAGGGAGTGGCGGAGGAAGTAGCCGCGGTGGTGGAGGGTGGAGAGGCGATGGTGGAGGGTGGGGGAGGCGTGATGGAGAGGAAGGGGTCGAATGCCACTGCTGTCACCTGCCGTGGAAAGAGTGAGAGGGACGAGGGAGAGGGAGAGAGAGGGGAGAGAGGTGATGAGAGGTGATGAGAGGTGATGAGAGGTGGGACAGAGCAATGGATTATCAATGCATCTCACCCATCCTCACCGCATCTTCATCCGATTGCACAGCATTACTCAACCACTGAGCAGTCTAAGAACACACTCCTTTTGAGAAACACACACGCCCCTCGCACCACGCCAGCACGGCATGGGAGTGGCGGTCCCACAGGGCCAGCAGCAAAGCCATGTGTCAAGCGCCAACTTGCATCGCATAGATAGAAAGTTAAGGCGTCCAAAGAACAAGACCCACTCACCCAGGAGCAGTGCCCCTCGCACCAGGCGAGCACGGCGTGCGAGTGGCGGTCCCACAGGGCCACCAAATCGTCCTCCCCGCCTGCCGCCACCAGCCGTCCGTCACTGCTGAAGGCGCAGCACAGGAACGCGCCATAGTAGCTCTTGCACCCTCCCTCTAGGGCCTCCCGCTCCCAGTCAAACACTCGTAGGTAGCCTGCATGCAGGGAAGTTGCATGGAAGTTGCATGGAAAGAGGGACGCATGCACGCAGCAAGCAGCACGCACCAACCAGAGATTGCTGTGAGGCGTCTTAAAAGACAAACTTGGTCCACCACACACACATAACCTGCAGCAAGCACGCAGCAGCAAGCATGCAAAAGATGGCCAAGCACAACCCCCTCCCCTCTACTTCCTCCCCCCCCCCCCCCCTCCCTCCGGCAGCACGGACCGTCGCGGGAGAGAGTGGCGATGTGGGAGCCCGAGGAGTGGAAGGCGGGCGTTGACACACGCGTGTGGCGCCCCAGGTCAATCCCCCCACCCCACCCCTCACTCCCCCTTTCACACCCACCCCCCTAGAACTGACCATCGCGGGAGACGGTGGCCATGTGCGAGCCTGAAGGGGAGAAGGCGAGGGCGTTGATGGCTGAGGGCGATATGTGCCACCGCGCTAGCGGGTTGCTCTGTCAGAGATGGGCATTGAAGGGGGGAGGGGTGGATGGGGGAGGTGGCATGGCATGGGTGATGGTGATGGCTGAGGGCGATATGTGCCACCGCGCTAGCGGGTTGCTCTGTCAGAGATGGGCATTGAAGGGGGGAGGGGTGGATGGGGGAGGTGGCATGGCATGGGTGATGGTGATGGCTGATGGCGATATGTGCCACCGCGCTAGCGGGTTGCTCTGCAGGTGAGGAGCATTGGGGGAGGGCGGGAACCAATGGGCGGTGGGTGGTGATGGTGCCCATGGGATGGGACATACAGTTGTGGGCATTTGAATTGCTCTAGGGAGTGCTTACAGGGGGGAGGGGGAATGAGTTATTGCTCTCAATGCAATGGCGACGATGGTGGAGGTGGGACAGCTGACTTGAGTCTATTCAAAACAAGCGAACAGGTGGCAGTGGGCATTGGGTGTCGCACCTTGTTGGAGCGCGCATGAGCGGTGGAGAACGCATGCGCGTCCTTGATGGGGGGGAAGCCTGGCTCCGTGGTGCCGTCCCGGTGCTGTGGGGCAGGGAGGGATGGGGTGCGGTTGAGGGGTCAGAGAGTTTCGGCATTGGGAAAGCGGATGGGAGGACGCAGGGCGGGGGAGTAAGGAAGGGATGAGAGGGGAAGGAGGGACGTTGGTTACAGTGCGTATAGCATTGAATCCGTATGCCTCGCTTCTTGCCATAACACGGGTCACGGGTCACTACACAGAGAGAGCAGGCGAGTCCCACCTTGTCAAAGACATACACGTTCCAATCCGCATGCGCTGTCACAAACAGCCCATCTCGGCCTGGCACCCATGCCACATGCTATGCCATGCCATTCCATGCCATGCCATGCCATGGGTGACTACACACAGAGAGAGGGCGCGTCTCACCTTGTCAAAGACATAAACGTTCCCATCCGCATGTGCCGTCACAAACAGCCCATCCCCGCCCGGCACCCACGCCACTGCCATGCACCGACTGCTGCTGCCGCTGCTGCCCTCCTTGCCCCCCCCGCTGCTGCTCCCCCCACTGCCGCCACTGCTGCCGGTGCTGTCCCTGGGGCTGTAGTGTGCTGCACCGACCAGCTTCTTGCTGCCGTCTGCTAGCTGTGCTCGCAGTGATGCTGTGTAGACTGGGGGGAGAGGGAGGAGCGGAGAGAGAGGGCAGAGAAGAGGAAGGGAGGGCCAGAGCAGGTGGGTACACGGTAAGCAGCTGGGCTTGAGTGCAGGCACGAGGTAAGCAGCTGGGGTGGTGGGGTGTGCAGCACAGGCTTGGTGGCTTGAGTGCGCGCATGGAGAGGAGGAGAGCGGGAGGAGCAGAGTGGAAGGAGGAGAGTGGGAGGAGGAAAGTGGGAAGAGAGTGAGAGGAGGAGAGGGGGAGGAGGAGAGGGGGAGGAGGAGAGGGGGAGGAGGAGAGGGGGAGGAGGAGGAGGGGGGAGGAGAAGGCTGAACTCACTGTTGCCTGCAGTGGTGGCAATGAGCAGGTCGTGTGCATCTCAGCCCGCCGTGCATTGTGCATCCCTGCCCACCGTGCATTGTGCTTCCCTGTCCCCCGAGCAAGAGGGTGGGGGGATAGCACTCACTGTCGCCTGCAGTGGTGGCAATCAACAGGTCATGAGTGTCCCTGCCCGCCGTGCCCTGTGCGTCCCTGCTTGCCACAGCACCGTCAAACGCGTGGCACAGCCCGCTCGCCCCCATGAACTGCAGCGCCTTCAGTGGCTCCTGGCAGGAGGGAAGAGGGGGGAGAGGGGGTGAAGGGAGAGAGCGGAAGAAGAATGGAGACAGGGGAAAACGACTTTTGAGGCGCCTCAAAAGAATGGAGACAGGGGAATACGAAGATTTGAGGGGAGAGCGAGAGGAGGAGTGGACGAGGAGGAAAACATTTCTTCCCACCTCGTCCACTCCCACCTAGCTCTTTTCACTCACCGCCTTTTTGCTCCCACCACCCCCACTTTGCTCTTCCCCACCCCCACCTTTTGCGCCCCACCCCCACCTTTTGCGCCCCACCCCCACCTTTTGAGCCCCCCGCCCCCACCTTTTGCGCCCCACCCCCCCACCTTTTGCGCCCCACCCCCCCGCCTTTTGCGCCCCAGCCCCATGTTGCGCCTCTCACCCTTCTTCTTTTCCCACCTTGTCTGTACTGTTGGCGTCCGCGACAAAGAGTGATTCGCCAACGTTAAAGATCACGTACGACCCCTCGCCCTCGCCCCCTGCCTTCTCCTTCTCCCCCGCCCCTCCCGCTCCGCCTGCTCCCCCCACCGCCCCATTGCTCCCCCCTGCAGTCCCCGTGCCCGCGGACGCGCCACTGGCTGCTGGCGCCGCTGCTGCGGGGGAATTGGGGGAGAATAATGGGAAGGCGGAGAGGTGTGGGGCGGGAGGGGGGAAAAGGGGTGGGGGTGGGGGGGAAGGTGGAAGGGGAAAATGAGTTGGGAATGCAGGACGCGCGGAGGCAGGTAGTGAGGGAAGGGGAAGGAAGTGAGGGATGCTTCACGAGGGGGGTGGGCAAGTGAACTATCTGACTGACGGCCACTACCACCACACTGACGGCCACTCCCACCTCGCTGACGGCCACTCCCACCTCACTGACGGCCACTCCCACCACACTGACGGTCACTCCCACCTCACTGACGGCTACACTCACCTGATTGACGGCCATTTCCGCCGCCGAAGGGCAGTCCGCGCGTGCCGCTTCCTGCTCCTAAGAAGTTTTTGGCGAATCTGGAACCAGCTGACGTGGCAACCGGTGACGGGGACGGAGGGGGGAGGGGCGGAGGGCGGTCTTCTAGATGCGCTAATGTGATCTGCGCGTGGGAGCGGGGCAGGAGGCGGGGCGGGGGGTTGATGGAGGAAGAGGGGAAGGATGGGGAAGGGGGAGAAGGAAAGGGGGGGAACACGGGAACGGTTAGATTGGGTATGGGGAAATGGCGAGGAAAGGGAATGCGAGGGGGGGGACGGAATGCCATATGCCGATCGCAGAACAAGATTCCGAGGACTCGCTGCGAGAGCCGCGTGAGTGAGACACGCCCCATGAAGTTTCGCGACTGTAACGGGGGGAGGAACCGGAATGCCATTGTCTTCTATAATCGCGGCACGTGAGAGATTATTGTGATCCCTGGCCGTTGACATGGAGGGATCTGGAAGGTACACGTGGCGCGCGTAATACCTTGGTGGGATTGCGCTGATGGGTGTACTGGATAAGGCCGGCAGGGTGAACCTTCTCGTGCGACAGCAAGTATCGCCCTTCCGGCGTCTTGAAGCGCGTGCGATTGGCTGGCGACGGCAGCGGCCCAGTCATCGCCGCATCAGCCGGCGAGCCGCCAGCTGGCCTGAAGAGCGACGGCCTTTTACCTAACCTTAGCCAGCTCGCCTATTTCACAAGTACCAAATCTCTTCCCGACATCGAGTGTCTGTAACCCTAAACTTGACCGTCGCAGGACCCGTTTGAGCTTCAAACGTTATTTTCTGTCCCGAGAGCCGTTGCTGCTGAATTAGTAGGTTGATGCTGCTCGGCAGCGCGGCAATGAGCGCGGAAACAAACGCGCGCTGCAAAAATGCTAGGATGATCTGATCAGGAACTCAGATGATCGTGGGATGAGGCAAATCAGGATCAGTGAAAGGTCGAGCGCGAATGGTGGCAGGATGCGAGGAATCGGAATGACGGAGGCGATGAGGTGGATGTGGTGGGATCCGCTGAAGTGTGAACATTGCCCCGTCAGTGCGAAATGGTACATTTTTTTAACACAACTATCTCAATTTACATAGCATGTTAGTGGGTTGCATACAATCGATGGCATTTAGTATCAAGCTTAAGCTTTGGAGTTTACCACACTTAGTGCTTTCAATACATCATTAAGGAGAGAAGATCCTCCGCTTTCAGATCTGCCCATACCCATCTTTCCCTGCAGTTCTATTTTCCCAACCTACGGTATTCGTACAAACGATTTCCAGCGTAAGCACTCGCCCACCTCCAGCGTACTTCACGCGAAGCTGATACGAGGTGTGTCTGATACGAGGTGTAAGAACACGCTCTTATGGTAAACTCAGCCTCTAATTCTCCTCACTCTCCTTTTCCACAAGCATGGTGGGGTCGGACGGTATGATGACACACCACGACTGCTGGTACAGCTCTACCCACTCCATGGTACAACTTGGCCCCCTCATGGGCTGACTTGACATACCATTCCATTCCATCATCCAGCTCCCGTCCCATCTTTGCATTACAGACATTGGGTTGGGATCTTATGAACAATGAGTGGGATTAGGGAGAGAGCAGCAGACTGGGTCGGATCTAGGGACTAATTGCCCCACCATTGTGCTTTGACTGGTATGCATGGAAAAAATGTGACGTGATTGACTGAAAACTATCTGAAAATGCATGAACAAGCACCTAACACGTCCACAGTGAGGGCGTGGATATAAGAGCTTGCAACACAAAGTTGCAGTCCCAAGGACCAACCTTTTCTAGCCTAAGAGTCCTTCTTCGTACCATTGGTAGTAGGAGCCTCGTCCTTGGCAGTGCCTGCCTTCAAAGCCTTCATTCTCCTGTAATTCTTGTCGGTCCCAAAGATCCTGCACAACACATAGCTCACGATCAGCGGGCATCATACCACATCTACCGCATGTGCGAGCGAGCAATCCAAACCCACATACCAGTCCATGTAGATGAACGTGGACGAATAGTTGCCTGAGTCTGTGTACACGCAGCGGTGATGATAATCATGGTACTCCGCCCTGCAGCCATAACGAGTTGCATTGCATCCTACGCTCAGAGGACTTCGTAAAGCGAAGGTATAATTGTATAAATTGGTGTGAAATGAACTCACCCGCCGTAGAGGGGAATGAAGCGGGACGGACTCCAGGGGAATTCGAATCCACTGTGTGCTTCAACGGTTTCGAGGACTCGAAGGCTCATCCAGAGCCAGAGGGTGAGCAGATGTGGGCCAGTGAGGGCGGGGCCGAGAATGGTGGCGAACCCTAGGAAGAGGATTTCCGCGGGATGCGCGTACTCCGATGTCAACCCGAACGGCGTCGCGTATCTGAAGGCTCAAAAAGGGAGAGGAAAAGGAGACTTAGCAGGCGGGAGGCGGAAGGAGAGTAACGGGGAGCGACTGGCAGCGGCACTCACTCATGGTGGACGCAGTGGACGTTCTGGTACAGCCATTTCGAGTGCAGCGCACGGTGCCCCCAGTAAAACACGAAATCCTCGATAAAGAAATAGCTCACGATCTGGGTGACGATGGTACTCCTGCAAGCGTCGTCGTGAAAGGTGAGAACGCTTACTACACTAGACGAGGCGATCTACCTATGCAAACTGCAAAGCGAGTGGAAGCGTTACCAGTGCGGGAGGGGAAGCGTGCTTCTGAAGCCCATGTACTTAAAGACTGGGTAAGACGCCATGATCAGCGGTAGGTTGACCAGGCAGTGGTACATCAGCAGCTTCAACACACACTTGATCTGTGATGATGCCGGATTCGACCTTTTCTGCAATGACACGAACCACGCTCAGATCCCAACCTAAGTTGCTAATGGAGCCGTACCACGATACCAACGGAATGTCGACGCACCTGGAGTTTGTATTTTCGAACATTTAGATTCTCGAGGATCAGATAAGGAAGCCCGGACATGAAAAAGACGCACTCGTGAATCAGGAAGCTTCCGATGGTCGCCAGCTGGAAGTCTGTGAAGTTGTCGGTCAGAACCTGCAGAGGGTGCCGCTCACGTCAGATACCAAGCCGAAAAAAACGCGCCTGCTCCCCAGGTTATCAAGATCCTACCTTCCAGTACGTTTCAAAAGCGCTAGACGCCATGGCTGAGCCGACAGTTCACCACTGGGCGTGGCCTAACAGAAGGGGCGTAGTTCAACCAGATCAAGTCAATCATGCCCTCCCTGCAGATGGAGCTAGTTTCCTCTGATTTCTCGCACGTAGTTTTGCTTCAATCCCAATGAATTAGGGAGGAGCACTGCTTGAACAAGAGCCACCCACACCCCAGGTTACACGAGCGACGACAACTCTAAGGGGCCTGGTTGAATCTGCTTTGGCGCGACTTTGCACAACTCAAGACTGAACACGTGGATCACCTTCATTCGACACACGAAATGGCTTGCGAACGTTCCCACAGTCCCGCGTGCCGCGGATTCTCCACCACTGCGTGGAGGAGGTACTGGTGATTCAAGCGAGGTGTTGCCAGCACAGACAGGTCAATCACGGGATGTGGGAAACAAAATCAAGTTTATGCTGGTCGAAGTCTGAATGCTTCCGTGAATGGTATTCTGATGGTATATGCAAACATGAGCAAATCCTTTCCCGCGTCAAATTAACAGTAGTAACGAAGCCTTGCAGTAAGTAAGACATACCACGTGGAGATCAAACCACGTGTTCCTGATGACATGGCTTACACATCGAATGCGCGATTCGTAAATGGATGTCGGATATTGATCGACTGGCTGGAAGCAAACTGAGAACCGTAGATTTCGCGAGGATCAAGTTCTTGAGATGGCGGGCACAAGAACTATTTTTCTTTTATCAACGCCCAGAGTCATTTTCAGCGGTGCTGAAAGAAAGAACCAACATTTTATTTAAATATTTCCCCCTCTGTTCCACCTTGTGAACGCGGTTCTAAAAACCAGACACGGAGGGTGCTTTTGAAAATTTACACTGCCCTTCAAGCTCCTACCTTCGTGTATCAGCTCAAGCCACTCTGAGGAACTCTCTCAACCACGACTTCCCACCTCCCATGATAAGAAGCACTCAGGGGTGTTGGAAAGCAGAGAGGACAGCTAACATTTACACGATTAGCTCTTCTCCGTGGAGTTTGGTTCCTCAATGGCTGCCCTTGCCACCTCCTCGTCGCTTCGTGCTCCGCTGGCCGCTTGCGCCCAATCTTCGATCGAGAAATGCGAGATGCTCGGCCGACCCGTCAGCCTCGCCGCCTGCGCAGCTCCCCTCCCATCCGCCAATAACAGCACCGCCATTGCCGTCCGCTGCGCCGCCAAAGACGGAAAGGCGGCCGCCGCAGAGCCCGAAAGCTCCTCTCACGGCCACACAGGGCCGCGCGTCGTCAATCGACGGCTGATCCTCGGCGGACTGGCGGCGGGAATGGCGGCGGTCGTGGGTTGCCCCATTTGTGACTCTAACGGGGTATCCTCTATTGGGGCCGCATTGGCCGCTGATTCGAGCAAGGCCGACGATTCCGGGCCGATGGAGTGGGGCGAGCTGTGCTCGGCGGCCGACGCGGCGCAGTCCGCAACCGGCGGTCAGCTGAACGCGGTGTCAAAGCTGACGAGGGACAACAGCCTCGGCAATATCACATTCGCGTATAAGAACGCCGACGCGTCGTTTCTGAACACGGGGCACGGCACAATGCAGGCGAGTCGTTCAGTGCGACCGTTCTCCTTGTTCATGGCTCTCTATTCTTCTCACCCCTGGCTTATCTCTTCCTCTCAACCCACTCTACCATCTCTCCCACGCTCTCACCCATCTTCACCCCTTTTACCGCTCTCTCATCTCTCTTGTCCGCTTCTGCCGCCCGCAGGTGAACTTCCCAAGCGGCAGCAACACGTGCGCGGTGGGCGGGCGGCAGCTGCAGCTGCTACAGTATCACTTCCACGCGCCTAGCGAGCACTCGTTCAACGGCGTGCGCTGCCCCATGGAGGCGCACCTCGTGCACCGTGCGTGTAGCGAGTGACTGTAGGGGGGCGGACTGTAGCGAGGGGATGTAGCTAGCGACTGTAGCGGGTGACACCTTCTTTATTCCTTCAACGGCGTGTGCTGCCCCATGGAGGCACACACCTTGTGCACCATGCGTCGCTGTAGCGAGGGGACTGTATCGAGTTGTACTGTGGCATTGCATTGCAACAGGCGACGCGTTTCGATGGCCATCATGGATCGCGGGTGATTGGGAGAGGGGTGAGGGAGTGGTGGTTGATTGCCTCTTACAGGGCAGTGTCCCCTAATGCTCATGGGCAATGTGGGCCTCTCCTTTCCCCCCTCCCTTCTCACGGCTTTCTTTCCCTTTCCTTCTCCCCACCTCGTTCCTGTGCAGGCGATGCTGACGGCAAGCTGGCAGTCATTGGGTGAGTCGCCATCGCGTGCTGGTATTGCTGCCGCTCGTTTTAATCACATGGCTCAGCACTAGTTCGTGATGCTACACCCGCTTCAATCTCACGGCTTCCCCCGTTCCCGCCCTCCTCTCCGCTGCATGCTTATCCCCTCCCCCGTCCTCCAATCCCTCTCCCCTCCCAAATTCTCTGCCAACCCCCCCACAAATGCCCCAACAACTCCCCGCGCCCCTTTTCCCCCGCGCCAGTGTGATGATAGAGGCGGACCCACGGGCCCCGCGCAACCTGTGCCTGGAGGCGGCTCTGGCATTTGCGCCGAGCGAGAAGAAGAAGCAGATGTGAGTGGGATGGTGGGGGGGAAGGAGACTAAAGAGTCTCGAGCATTGTGAGGCAAGGAGAGGGAGGGAGAGAGGGGCAGGTGCAGCAGAGCAACGAGCGCAACATGTGCCTGGAGGCGGCTCCGGCGTTCGCCCCAGGGGAGAAGAAGAAGCAGATGTGCGTGACCGGGGTGGAATGGGTGAGCTGCAGGCGTGATGGGAGAACTGTGATGCGGCCAGGGGAGAGAGGGAGAGAGAGGCAAGCACAGCAGCAGCACAGCAGGAGCAACGAGCGCAACCTGTGCCTCGAGGCGGCTCTGGCGTTCGCACCGAGCGAGAAGAAAGAAGCAGTTGTGAGTGGCTGGCGCGGTGGGAGTGGTAGGAGTGGCGGGAGTGGGACGGGGATGAGTGACAGAGGAGAGCAGCAATGCGGCCATGCACAGTGCCCCTCCTCCACCACCCGCAACCCGCGCCGAGCGAGAACAACAAGCAGAGGCAGGCGTGGTGGGAGTGGTGGGAGTGGGGCAGGGGTGAGTGACAGGCGCAAGCAGCAGTACGGGCATGGTGGTACGCACAGTGCCCGTTCCCCTCAACCTCTGTCGGGACCATGCGTCTCCCAGGCAGGCCATCTCCTCCCCTTCCCCCTCTTCCCCTGCCCACCCTCAGAAGTGTCTGGAGGTGGCGGTGGTGGGCAGGGGCAGGTCCCTGCTGCTCTCTCTTGCACAACCCCTTATTTCCCTCTGTCACTGCTCCCTCCCCACTCCCTCTTCCCTCCGCTCAAGTGCGCCCGCCCAGGAGTGTTTGGAGGTGCAGGTGGAGGGCACGAGAAGGTCTTTCCTGCTCTCTCCCCCACAACCCCACATTTCCCTCACTCACTTTCCCCTCGCATTCCCCTTTCTATGCAACCTCTTTCCCCCTTCCCCAGTGCGGCCCCTCAGGAGTGTCTGGAGGTGCCGGTGGTGGGCAGGGGGGTGCGCGCTCCGCCCTGCAGCAGTGCCTGCGCGTGCAGACCAGCCCGCAGCCGCTGCTGCCGCCCACCGACAGGCCCGTAAGCACCACCACACCACCTCCCCCCCTTGCTTCCCCTCTTCATGTTCAATGTGGTATGCCTGCCAATCCATGTACATATGTGCACATGCATGTACGTATGTGCACATGCATGTACGTAAGTGCACATGCATGTACGTATGTGCACATGCATGTACATAGGTGCACACATACAAATATAATTGTCTCACAGGCACCGAGACTGTACTCTGTTATATCATCTCTTCACCCTTTGCCACCACTCTCCACCATTCTCCTCTGCCCCTAAACCCCTCTCTTCTACACCTCTCAGGACGCCTCACAGGCATACATCCACTACCAGGGCTCCCTGGCCGACCCTGCTTGCTCTGACGTGGTCGACTGGTTCGTGCTCGGTGAGTGCCAGGAAGGAGTGGTAAGTGGCGGAAAGGGAGGGGGGCGGGTGAGGGACAAATGGGGGCGGGCTGGCAGAGGGGAGTGGATTGGCATCCTCACGGACCCTGCCTGCTCTCACGTGGTCGACTGGTTTGTGCTTGGTGAGTGGTGAGGGGGGTGTGTGGATGGCGGAAGTGAGTGGATGGGGGAAATGAGAGGCTGAGGAGGGTGCAACCCACGTGCTGCGCAAGTGAACCATCGGGTGGCTCAGCTGACACACACCAACCATCGGGTGGCTCAGCTGACACACACCAACCATCGGGTGGCTCAGCTGACACACACCAACCATCGGGTGGCTCAGCTGACACACACCAACCATCGGGTGGCTCAGCTGACACACACCAACCATCGGGTGGCTCAGCTGACACACACCAACCATCGGGTGGCTCAGCTGACACACACCAACCATCGGGTGGCTCAGCTGACACACACCAACCATCGGGTGGCTCAGCTGACACACACCAACCATCGGGTGGCTCAGCTGACACACACCAACCATCGGGTGGCTCAGCTGACACACACCAACCATCGGGTGGCTCAGCTGACACACACCAACCATCGGGTGGCTCAGCTGACACACACCAACCATCGGGTGGCTCAGCTGACACACACCAACCATCGGGTGGCTCAGCTGACACACACCAACCATCGGGTGGCTCAGCTGACACACACCAACCATCGGGTGGCTCAGCTGACACACACCAACCATCGGGTGGCTCAGCTGACACACACCAACCATCGGGTGGCTCAGCTGACACACACCAACCATCGGGTGGCTCAGCTGACACACACCAACCATCGGGTGGCTCAGCTGACACACACCAACCATCGGGTGGCTCAGCTGACACACACCAACCATCGGGTGGCTCAGCTGACACACACCAACCATCGGGTGGCTCAGCTGACACACACCAACCATCGGGTGGCTCAGCTGACACACACCAACCATCGGGTGGCTCAGCTGACACACACCAACCATCGGGTGGCTCAGCTGACACACACCAACCATCGGGTGGCTCAGCTGACACACACCAACCATCGGGTGGCTCAGCTGACACACACCAACCATCGGGTGGCTCAGCTGACACACACCAACCATCGGGTGGCTCAGCTGACACACACCAACCATCGGGTGGCTCAGCTGACACACACCAACCATCGGGTGGCTCAGCTGACACACACCAACCATCGGGTGGCTCAGCTGACACACACCAACCATCGGGTGGCTCAGCTGACACACACCAATTGGCTCAACGAGAGCATGACCTGATTTCACTGTCCCTTCTTACCTCACACTCCTCCTCCCCCCTCCTCTCCACTTCCCTCCTCTCTCCCACCCAGTCCGCAAGGTATCGGACAACCAGGTGTTGGAGCTCCTCAGCTACGGGGGCGACCGTTGAGGCACCCGCTTACCTCATCCTCCTCCCGTCTTCCTCCTTTCCTCCTCTCCCCTCCTCCCCTTACAGCCACCCCTCTCAAGGTACCGGACAGCCAAGTGTTGGAGTTCCTCGGCTACGTGGGCAACAGCGCTGCTTACGCTGCATCCTCTAACTCCATCCCCTCTTCTTTCCTCTTCCTCCTCGCCCCTCTCCCCCCTCCCCTCACAGCTACCCCTCTCAAGGTACCAGACAGCCAGGTGTTGGAGTTCCTGAGCTTCGTGGGCGACCGACGCACCCTCGCCTTCAACTCTGTGAGTCACTTCACATGCTCCCCTCCGTGCAAGACGCACACTTACCATGCTGCCCTGCTGCCCTGGATGGCATGTCGACTCTGAACAAAGAAATAGCTTGTGCCACGTGCACCTGCTGCCTATCCTCGCGCCTCCCCACACTCCCACGCCACACCTGTCAACACACACCTCCTCTCCCCCCGACACCTTGCATCACCCCATGTCTCACCCCCTCCCCCCTCCCCCTTGCTCCCTCCCCTGTGCATGCATGCATGTCCCCAGCGCCCGCGCCAGGACCTGGGCCCGCGCAGACTCGCTGTGGGTCCTGCTTGACTCGTTCAATGGCCATCGTTTCACTAGTGCATGGACCAGCTTTTTTATGAAATATCGAGCAACGGTAGCCTTTTACCGGTACATAATCCCTTGAAACGGGCCATTCACACTTCTACAATGGGATTCGCTGCATTCAGTCAGCTGATTTTGCATTGGGTATCAGGTGGAAATTAGGCTATGGTACACAGGCAGCTCTGCAAATGGTGGTAAACAGCTTGCTTCTTGACCCATTTGTGAACTCGGTTGACTTGTTTGACTTCAGAATTGGGGCCCTGAATTCCCCTTGATCATGCCTGGAAGACTCGAATCAGCTTTGCTTATTGGCAGTGAGTAGGGCAGAGGGGGCATGTCAGCACTCCCACTCACTCCGGGCGGCAAACTCGCAACAAACCGCACTCCATTCCGCAGCAGATCCCCGCTCGTTACAAAGTAACTCGCGCCGTCCGCGTTCGCGGTTACAATCCCCGCCGCCCCCGCAGCCGTGCTGGCATACACGTTATTGAGCGATCGCACCGACGCGCCTCCGCGCGCAACAATACACGTGTCGGTCCAGTTGGCGAACAGATTGTTTGCCACGTGGCACAGCGACGCCTGGCAGTGCAGCATCGGCGCGGACGGCCCCTCAAAGAAATTCCCAAAGTACGTAACCCGAGCCGCATCAGGCTCTCCAGTACCCCCATCCCCACCCGTGCCCACGCCTGTGCCTGTGCCCATGCCTGGGCTTGTCGGGTCAGCAAGGGCCGGTGCTGATGTGGCATTAGCGGAGGCGAGCAGGAGGAGGTAGTTGGAGAGGTGGCAGTATGAGACGGTGACGGCATCTGAGGAGGCAAGGAGGTCAATGGTTCCCATGGGGGCGTTGTGCACGAGGCAGTGGTCCACCCACACCGTGCTGCTGGCTCTGATCGCTATGCCATCCTGCGTGCCGAATGAGGCTTGGTCTACCTCGCCCACTGAAAGGGGAGGAGGAAGAGGTGGGGAGGAAAAGGAGAGGGGAGAGAAAGAGGAGATGGGAGGATGGAGAGGAGGGGAAGATGTAAGAGGTTACCCACATTATGGTGCTTGCCGTTGTGGCAATGCTGTCCGGGTGGGGGATGACTGGGGAGAGGAGAGGAGGGGGATGCATGTAGTCCACCCACTTCACACGCTGCTGGCACTTGTTGCAATACCATTCATAGGGAGACAAGATTTGGCAACAAAAATGTGTAGGGAAATGAAAATGAGGGAGGTTGGTTGAGAGGGGATGAGGAGGGAGCGAGGGCAAGGAAGAAGAGAGAGAGCAGGGGTGTGAAAGTGAAACAAGGGAATGCCACACTTTTTTGTTACCTTCAATGTTGTGTATAATCACATGCTGCGCCGATTGCACCACGATTGTGTCTCCCATTATCCGAATCTGCCCTCCTCGTCCATCAATCGTTGTGTAAGATGATATAAATAGTCTTCCTTTGAGATTAATTGTCAAAGACGAATCAAACCGAATGTACACTCCGTCCCTGTACTGCTGCAAACCCCATCTTAGCGAACCCTCCACAGGCGCGATTATGCTATCACTGGCGTTGGTAACCACATATTCGCTGCGCCCGTATCCCCCCAGCACACCCCGCGCAAACCCTAGAGAGCAATTGTGCAGCGGCAAATCCGTATTGAACGCGCACTGCGCCTCTGGAAGATCCGCGGACGGGGGAACGCCGGGAACTGGGGGAGAGTTCGTTGGTGGTGGCGGAGAAGAAGTCGGGGGAGACTGAGGAGGGGTGCGCGGGGAACGTGGAGGATTCATGTTGATATTAGTGAGGGGCGCGGGTGGGGGAGGCGGAGATTGCAGTGGAGGGGGGGATTTGGGGGAAAGCGGCGGGGAAGCAGGGGGCGCGGAGGGCTGCATGGGCGGGCGCGCCATGACGCGTGGGCCCGCGGACTGCTGAATGAAGCTCTCTAGCGCCGTGTCAGGCGCCGCGAGCGTGATCGAATACGGGGGAGTGAATACCACGCCCGTCCCTTGGGAGTTAAACACCGCGCCGTTTCCGAGCCTGTCTCCTAGTGACACCATCGACGAACCGTCAGATCGCGCCGCGTCTTTCTGCCCGGCGGCAAGGAAAATGTTTCCTTCTGACCGGACGTTTGCCGTGAGCTTTGCCTGGATGCACCATGTTCGCCAATTCGACAGCAGGTTATTCGCGAGGTGACACGTGGCGGCAGCGCATTGGGGGTTGGAGTTGTCGTTCGAGTCAAACCAGTTCCGAAAAAGCGTCACGCTCAGCGGAGGAGAGGCGCCGCCGCCGGCGCTCTTGGTGCTGCTGCTCGCGCCGCCAGGTGGGCTCGCCGCCTTCGGCGCGCTCGGCGCTTTCGAGGAGTCTGGGCTTTTCGGCGGGGAGCTGGGGCTTTTGGGCGGGGAGCTGGGGCTTTTGGGCGGGGAGCTGGGGCTTTTCGGCGGGGAGCTGGGGCTTTTGGGCGGGGAGCTGGGGCTTTTGGGCGGGGAGCTGGGGCTTTTCGGCGGGGAGCTGGGGCTTTTAGGAGGTGAGGTGGGGCTTTTAGGGGGACTCGTAGACTTGGCGCCTGAACTCGTGGTGCTGCTGTTGGTGCTCTTGGAGCTCGTCGTCTTGGTGCCATTCCCGCTGCTCTTGCTGCTGCCGCTGGTTGCCTGCGTCTTCCTTCTTTTACTGCTGCCGCTGCTGCTACTATTGCTGCTTCCTGCGCCTCCACTGCCGCTACCCCCGCTTCCGCCGCTCCCCCCGCTCCCGCCTCCCCCGCTGCCGCCGCTGCTGTTAGAGCTGCGGGTGCTGACTATACTGCCTAACGATCCCGCTCCAGGCCCCCTTATCATCACACCGGGCAGATGCACGTTCCTCAAGTGGCAGTTCGATATTGTCACACTGCCGGCGCTGCCCGCGCTGGTGCCAACGACCTCCACTGCCCCCGGTACAGCGTCGCGCACTCGCACGTGGTCCAGCCACACAACCGTGCTGTCGATGATGCTCACGCCGCTATTCACGTTGGGGAACTGCACGCTTTGCACTGAAAATTGGAGGGGTATCGCATGATTGGGAGTGGAAGCGGTGTAGAAGGAAGGATGGGTTAGGTGCGACCGACGAGGCGGGTTACGTTCGTTCCCCAGGAGATAAGCTTCACAAGGAAATGTCAGAAAGTGCGCATTCCGAGCGTGTTGCGCTACTGAACTATCTGTTGCTCGAGTCGTACCTTCGATATTGTGCACAATGACATTCCGGGCGTTCCGAACCACGACGGACGACCCGAACAGCCGGACGGCAACTCCCCGCCCGTCGATTGTCGTGCCTGACGGCACCGCTAGCGGCCCAAGGAGCAAAACGTCAATTTTCTTTGCGAACGTGATGTAGATGCCGTTGGTTCCCGAAGCGGCATAGGCGCGCGTTAACCCCCACCGCAGCGAGCCGTTGGTGCCGACTGGGAGTGAGTCGTCGGCGTTGGTCACCACGTAGGCAGGCTTCCCGTGACCGCCGGTCACGCCGGCAGATGCGGCATAGCCCATGGCACAGGTGTGGAGGGGATTGGTGGTGGTGAAGGGGCAATCGGAGAGAGAGGAGGAAGACTGCAAAGATCGACTGAACGGCCTCACGGACTCGTTAGACGGAGGTCCGATAACCGCTCCAGGGTGGCCAAGCGCGTGATTTGATTGAAATAAACTGGTTTTCTCCGAAAACAAGTTTCGGAACGCAGCGAACGGGTTGTTGTCATGGGTGTGCATGGATGGTGAGCTCGGTGAGTAGAGCGATCCCGAGGCCGCCAAAGATGCGAAGGCGGCAGGGGCATGGGAGAGGCAGAACACGAGAAGTGCGACTAGGAGGGCCCGAAAGGCGCGTCTCGGGATGGACGAGCGACTCATCTTTGTTGAGGAACCTTCGCCAGGATCTGGGTTTGAGACAGCCCCGAAACAAGAACCGTGACAGGGACCTATACCAGCATCTGATCTCTTCTCTAACGTCACTGTGCGTTGCTCAAATGATCAGAAGCAGAAAGCGGAGGAGCAGTGGGACCTGGACTCTACTCACCTGCTGGAACCAATAGGCTGGAATTTATGAAATCTCCCGAGTGAAACGTGAGACCCGCAAGGGAAAGTCGACTGGTGTAACACCAGCAAAAATGCTGGGGCTGGTGAGAATTTCTGATGAATTTCAGTCGCATGTGTTCACGCGGCTCGAATAACTGCAGTGCTTGCACCTCGAGTAGACCGCATGTCGGCTCCGACAGGGGCGAAGTGCAGCAAGCTTCAGCCAATCAGCGATCGGTTGCTGACACATCCTGACATGCTCTTTCGACCGGACAGAACAGAAGTGCTTGCGGGAAATTCCACCCCGCCAGCAGACAATCACAGCCTGAATGGCTCGTTTTATGCTCGCGCGTCTGAATGGATAGAGCAATATAAAATGGCTCATAGTGTGATACATTTTGGGGATATAAACAAATCTGTACACACTAATACTCGTAATTTGCCAGCATTGAGCAAGCCTACAGATTGGTTAGAAGGGCAAACCGCCCTTCAAATTTGCATTGCTACATGCAAACGCGTAGGTTCTCCACGGCTCCCTCCACGAACCCCTACATCTTCATGGCGTGTGCTCCCATTTCCTCCAGCAGCACAACAGCTGCCTTGTGTTGCCACCTCTATCTCCACACCCACATGCCCGCCTTCTCTACACTCCATCCCCTCTTTCACCAGCGAGTCTTTTGACGCAGCAGCGACCTCGGCCCCAGTCACTGCGTCGCGAACGGGTACAGCCACAAAAGAATCCCTTTCATTACCTCCGAGACTCTCTCCTCCGTCGACGTCTGCAAGACAGGGAGCAGCATGCCCTGTGCCTGCACTTGCAGGGGACGCAGCAGTGATGCTGCCATGGTAACCGCTCTGCTCCTGCAGCTCACGCACGTGGCCATGAGCGGCACGTGATTGGTCCGTGTGCAGATGCAAATGGACCAATGATAGACCCGATTCGTTTGGGGTTAGACCTAATTCGTCAGGAGATGGACCTGACTGGTCTGAAGATAGACGAGAATGGTCTGTAGATGGGTGTGATTGGTCCGGGGATGGGTGTGCGTGACCAAGAGAAGCTTCGGGGTCGTGGTGGTGGTGGTGGTGGGGGTGGTGGGGGTGATGGTGGTGCATGTGGTGGTGGTGGCTGTGGTGGTGGTGGCCGTGCAAATGCTGCCCGGCGTCCGCCCCGGCAGCAGTGTGAGCAGGGCGCGCGGGGAGCAGCACGGTGCGGCAAATGGGGCATGAGTTGTGGGCCTTGAGCCACGCGTCTATGCAGTCCTGCGCACACCAGCAGGCGCGGGCAGTGAGGCGAGTGGGGACATGGTGGTCACAGGGCACAAGGGAAGGGGGGAAGAGGGGAGAGGAGGGAGGGAGAAGGGGAGGGGAAGGGGGGAATCGGCGGAAAGGAGGGGAAGGGAGAATGAGGCGGAGATATAGAAGACGAGGGGCAAATCGAAGGAAGTGCATAGGAAGTAGCAGCAGATATAACACCTCGCTACCCACTGGGTCAAAACGAGGGTTATATTTGAGGCGCAGCGGAGGCACTCAACCCTTACGTGTAAGCCCCACAGGCGTTCCAGCAGAACTGGCGCATCTGGCGCCGTACATCACGCAAGACCGTGATGGCCACACGCCAGGTCCTATCAACGCCGTTATTGTGAGCCCTACAGCCCCTTACCGCCAACACCCTACGCCCTACAGCCTCTTACCGCTCACACCCTGCGCCAAGCGCCCCGTACTGGCCACACCCTGCGCCCTACAGCCCCTTATTGCGCACACGCAGCGCTCTTGGGTCCCTTATTGCGCACACGCAGCGCCCTTGGGTCCCTTTTTGCGCCCACGCAGCGCCCTAGGGTCCCTTACTGCGCACACGCAGCGCCCTTGCGCTCCGTGCTGCTGCTGCCCGAGGTTGTCGCTCGAAATCACCAGCCCATACCGTTCGGGTGTGATACGCCCGCACCCATGCTCCGCGCATGGGTGAGAGCGTACTAGGAGTCCTACTACGCCTTCATCCATGACCCCGCTACGCCTTCATCCATGCAGGCACACGCATCTCACCGAATGACACGCGGCGACACGCGCGTCTCACCTGGTGGAACATGTGGTGGCACGCGTCGAGCACGCGCACCATGTCACCCTCGTTATACTCCCCCAGGCACACGATGCACTCGCGCTCGCTCTCGCACTCCCCGCCGACCTTGGCCGCCTCGAACGCCACCACCTGCCCTAGCAGCTTAATCAGCTCCTCGGGAATACCGTTCCCTGGCCGGTCGTCTACCAGCAAACCGCGTTGCCCGACCGGCCGAAGGTTCTGCGCGCTTTCCGCCTGCTGGCGCAAGACGGCGCGGCGGTGGAGCCACGTGGAGCGCGCCTTGGCGATGGAGAGGACGAGCACGAGCAGCACGAGGAGAACGAGAACGGCGATCACGGCGATGTTGAGCTGGTGCAGCGAGATCACCGACGCGTACGTCATCGCCGTGTTACCGTTGCTCTGCGGAGGCGGCGACGCCGCCGCGCCATTCGCCGATGCGTCCGTCGCGATGGCTCCGGACGACATCGCCGCTCGTCGCGCTCGTCGCGGCGCGTGCTTCTCTTTCCCCTTCAGGAGCAAATTAAAGAGGAGAACTCGGTGGTTGGATCCGAGACCACCTCCAACGGCGGAAGCTGCTACGCTTGGTTCCCAGAGGGCTCGCGAGCCAAAACAATCTACTCTCTGGCTTTTAAATGCCTTCACTCCTCCTGGTTTTTCTACTTACAGCTACGCCCCCCACTCCAAAAAAAAAAAAAAAAAAAAATTACGCGATGAACGGCAATATTTTCCTCCTGGCCTAGGCTCTACAAGCAGAAGCCTTAGGTAATTCTGAGCTACACCTCGAATAGAAGCTAGCACCTAGAATAACTGACCTAGTTGCACCTTGGGTGCTCCTCGGAGTGCTGCTCAAGGTGCACCCAAGCACCAGCAGCACCCTAGCGCTACTCCGACAACACAGGAGCACGAGCCAGATTCAGTGGTTTTCGGAGGGGATCGGGTCTCACGGACAGGGTAAATACCACCTGGAAGAAATAAATTCCGTCCCGTTGATTCCGTCAGGACGTGGTACAGAACGGGTCCAGACCTGGTGCACCGAGGCGTCCTGGGGCGTGCTGGGGCGCCCCAGCTCGCCCCGTGGCACGCCTCCTGCCCAAGGTAAACTTCAGGTGGTCTTCCAAGTGCTGGGTTCGAACCTTCGCCCAGCAATGGGCGAAGGCAAGAGGCTGAGATGCAAAAATCGTCCAAGGATGTGTACACGGTTGACTTACGTCAACCCTCTCGCAAAAGAAATTCTCGCCGTTGATCCCTTCAAGAAAATGTCGCAATCGAAAAACACTTTCATCGATTTCCTCGCGCGACAATTTCGGCAAGTAACCAAAATCCCGAGAGTTCCCAGCATGCTCGGAAAGCTTGCCCCAAAAGACACGCGTCCTAAAGGTAGAGAGGGGGAAACCCCACACCTGGCTGTATTTACACTCATCGCTGGGTGAACGAGGTTGCGGTATATCCACTCCCAAGATGAGCACATGCGAACCCCCTTCTGGGAGGCTGACAGAACTCGTCGGCACGGGGGTTGATCCGGAGAACTCCCCATCAAAATTCCCTGGGTTTAGGGTGGGTGGACACGGACGTTAAAGGTAAAGGAGGGAGGAGAGCCCCCTCTGGGTTTCCCCGGCTGTCGATCGCAATCCGCCTACCCACTTGTTCATACGCCTCGCTGGGTATCGAGGTAAGGATATATCCACTCCGAGATGAGCAGTGCGAAACCCCCTTCTGGGAGGCTGGCGGAACTCGCCGGCACTGGGGTTTGATCTCGCAACCTCATCCTTCGGAAGTCCCATCTTACTTGACTCGACCACTTCAGGATGGGGGGGGGGGGGGGGGGGGAACACAGACGGACCTTTTCATCCGCTTCGGCGAATACTGCATGCCTAACCGTGAACTAGGCCTTGTTTTCTCATAGTTTCTCCCGTGAAAGACGGGCTGGTGATATGGGTTCCCCTCTTTGTTTCATGATTAATCCTCTCACATCTCGTGTAACTTGTAGGAAACTGGTAAACACTGGTGGGAAAATTGGTGCTTTTATGGGCAAACACGTTCCAATTGGTGTGGGTTGGCGCATGTCAGGAAGGTCGGTGTTGTGAGTGTTTTGACTCGAAGTCTGGCAGGCGCGTGAAAAAAGGGTCATTTTTAGGTGCGATCCACACTTGCCAGGAAATCTACTCATGTGCGATCCATGTTATTTTGCAAGTACGAACACCTGATTCAGTTTTAAGTTTTGCTTACTAAAAACTCATTTTCTCCGAGATCCGATTCAAAATTACACAAATAGTCGGAATCAGAAGAGATTTCGAATCACGTCAAAAAATTCGAATGGTCACATCATTTTGGCACAATTTCGACGACTAATTCTGCTTCGCACTAAGAAATTTTGTAAAGAGATTTTTATGCCGGATCAACTGTACTGTTGACACAGGTGACGGATATTCCGCAGGCCATTTCAGCATTCTCTTCTTGGGCGTGCACCCCAAAACACGAGAAAGTGTCTGGGTGATAATTAAGTTTACCCTCACTTTAAAAATAGCTAGCTTTATTTTTTTTCGCAGCAAACGACGCTGCCATAAAAATATATATATATATATTTAACCCCTAACAAACCTAGAGCATTTTAGGGTTGATTCTTCCCGAAAATGCTTACAGGGTCTTTATGGTTTCTTTTAATGTAGCGTCGTCTAGTGCGAGAAAACACCAGCGGGGTATATATTTCGACAAGGGTAAATTGTAAAATTACCCGGGCACGTTTTTCGTGTTTCGTGGTGCACGCCCATGAAGGGAATGCTGATTTGCCCTGCGCAGCGTCCGTCGTGTGTCTCAACAATACAGCTGATCCGGCATAATTGTTCTTTCATGACATTCTAGTGCGAAGCAGAATTAATCGGCGAAATTGTGCCAAAATGATGTGACCATTCGAATTTTTCTTGGCGTGATTCGAAATCGCTTCTGAATCCGACTGTTTGTGTAATTTTCAATCGGATCTCGGATTAAAGAAAATTTTAGACAGCAAGATGTAAAACTGAATCGGGTGTTTTTACTTGCAAAATAACATGGATCGCACATGAGTAGATTTCTCGGCAAGTGTGGATCGCACCTGAAAATGGCCCGTGAAAAAACCACCACCAGATTCCTGAAGCGTGAGCCTCATCCTGCCTGCCCTGCCCTAGTGTTCCCTGTTCCACGCGTTCCCTGCGCTACCATCGCCAGAGCGAAGGAATTCCGCGTCTGACCACTGTAGACGGAAATTTGTTTTCTGCTCCTGATTCGCGAGGGGAACCTGTGGCTGTATCGGCCCTGGTTCGGTTTGGAATCGCTATTCGTTACGAAAGAAAGCTCCGTCAGCTTCTCGCGGCGGTACGCGGGGAGGTTTGGATGCAGTTGCGTGAAGGTGAAAGTTGGATTGGGACTACCTACGCTCCGTTCACCATGGTGGAGCCAGTGATCTCTTCCGGATAGGAGAGTGCATTCAGAATTTGTCATGTCAAATAATACAGCATATTGAAACACCTTCCAAAAGGGGTATCCACCAAGATAGTATCTGTTATGAATGAACTTGTCAGAGTGCGCAGATATCGAATAACGAGAATGAGAATTACAGAATGACGAAACAATGAAGTAGCGAGGCCTAAATAGGGGAAATCCTAGCTAGGCGAAGAGGTAGGGCGAAGATGGCTCGGTGATGGTTGCGATTGGTGCGGAGCCGACTCGGGAGTGGTTCGGTGCGACGAATTAGGCCGAACAGGTTCGTCGCGTGTCCTTCGGGATGTACTCGCTAAAGTGCGAGTACAGTAAGGAATTGTAATTCCTTACACTCTCCCACCTTCCAAATAAGGCAGCCCTGTACCGAAACAAGCCCCACACTAGCGAGGATTTCGTAGATCTCCTCTTCAGCTGAATCCGACGGCTGAAATCCCTTGGATGAATTTGAAAAAGAGGTTGGAATTGAGGCCGTTGATGCTGTCAGGTTTCGATCTGACGGTCGAGGATGAACTGGCCCAAATGAATTGAAAGTTGGAATGTGGGCCGTTGATGGAGCAGGTGTAGATCTGACGGTCGAAACGGATGCGATTTTGGAGGGAACAGACTGACGCGGAATTCAATCGCGATCAATCTGGAGCAGTTGATCTTGTCGGTGTAATCGCGATCGTCCGTCGTGCTGACGCGACCTGACAAAGGTCAAGAAGAAAGCCGAGAAAACGCCAAGGAAAGAACAGTGCAGCGCACTTTCTCCCCCCCTCCAAGAAATGTACCACAGAAAAGTGTCGCAGCCGCGCCGAGTGAAAACAACAAAAACCCGATGTTAAATCCGACAGAAGACGAATGATGAGCGAAGAAGCCCAGGTGAAATTGCGTCGGTGTGGCAAATCGATGACGAAACTAGGTATGTCGTGCCCCAAAATCTTCAAGGGCGAACCAGCGACATTAGACCAGAAACCGAAACCAAAATTGCTGAGTACTCGAACTAAAGCTCTTTGTCTTCACACGCCAGAACCATGCAAAATCTTCAGCAGTTGCAGCTGGCAGCACCTGACGTAGGCAAAATCAAATTGGTCGTCGTGGGCGGGTCGAGTTGGGGCGGTTGTCGGTTGTAGAGCTGGGACGGTTGTATCCCGAAATCCTCTGGCTGTGAAATCGGGGTTGGTACGAAAATGACGGCGATGAAGGCGATTGATGGCGAAGTCGAATACGAGAGTTGGCGATTGTCGTTGATTTAGTAACCTTATCGAAAACACTCCGGCCGAGTTTTGCCGAATGCACCCCCATGTCGGATGACGTCACCACCTCCGGCGGGTTTGTCCAGACTCGCCGAGAAAGTTGTCGCAATGCGCCTAGGGCTCCTGGGCAGAGATGAAAATTTTGCAGCTGTCTCTCCCCCCTTCCACTGTTGCTGCCGCCTTCTTCAGTTCGTCGTAAGTCCTTCGTACCCCTTGAAAATCCGTGTAGTTCCCGCGGTGTTGCCCCACGTCGTTGTCGCACGCGTTTAACCAAACGCCGTAGAAATCCCACGAAATGGTCGGCGCTTCCCGCCGTAAACCTGTAAGTCCCCACGTAAAACTCCGAAAATGTCGTTCGAAAACATCCCCGTAAAATCCGCAGTTGCAGGTGCAGTTCGCCTCCGAAATCTTCGGTCGTGCTATAGTCGCCCCACCCGGTCACCATCAGTTTCCTTCGGTTTACCCGACCCCAGCATGTGGGTTCAATCGAGAACCGGGGACTGCCCTGGGTCTTCCGAGACCGAATTTCACGGAACCTAGTGGCATCAACGCCGTTGACCCCGTAGTCGAAAACCGCTCCCGCCGTTGTCGCTTAACAAAAACTCCCTGTTTCTCCCACCAGCGCTTTGCAGATGTTTCACCCATCGCTCGTCGCCGGCCGATAAGTTCCCGAAGCTACGACTGCTCCTCCGCTCCCTTTTCGCTGAAGAAATCCCGAGGTGTGCGTTTAAACACCGGGGGTCCTATGCATCCTTGCCGCTGTGTTTTTTGCCAGGCAATTTCGAGGAGTGCCCTTCAGGCGAAGTCCCCCAACAACTCAACCGCACTCCAAGAAGTGAAGGAATACCCGCAGCTTCACAATTTTTTTGGTCGTTTCACCCCCCGACAATTCCGCTTCCCGCCGTTCACCCAGCGTCCGCTTTTGTCGGATGGAGTATTGTTGGTGTTGCCCGCGCGAACCCGGCTACGGTGGAGGGGCAAAAACTATCGGAGTCGGGGACCCTTATTTAAAAGGAAACTGTCGCCCAACCGTTTTGCAGCCCACCGCGCCCGTCACGCCACTAAACTCCCAGCACCCGGTCCCTGCTTCGCCGCTGCGCCGTCACCACGTGTAGACGCTCGGGTCAGAAGAAACCAGCGAACTGCACCATCGTTGTCATGCGGCGCCCCGATTTTTTCGCGTGCTGTTTCACCCAGCCCGCTTTTGTCGGAGTAGAACAGTGCCGCCACTCTTTTTTTTTTTTTTTTTTTTTCGTACAGCTGTCGAACGGGCACCATCCCAGGTGCTTTTAACCAGCGCAGGGTAGGCCACGTGTTCACCCCCGTTATTCGGCCAAGTAAGTTGACTGCATGAGTCAGAACTAAAACTTGGTGGGGATGGTGAGGTTCGGGCGACGGAAGGTCACAGATCGTTCACACCGGCTTTTAACCTGCCCTTCACTCCGTTCTTCAGCCCCCGCTTAGCCGTTGGGTAGCTTCTGTCCGTGTGTCCCGGCGGCCTGTACCAACTCCTCCGTAAATGTCGGGGCAGTACGTTGAACGCCGTTTAATCGTGGGCTGTTGAGGCTGTCCCCGAAAATGACTTCTTTACAGGGAATCCACTCTCGAAATTGCCGGCCAGCTGTCAACAGTACCAGGCACGCAGCGTCATGCGAGTTTTCTTCGGGGTGTATGGGCCCGATTTGCCCTCGCTGCCTGCGTCCCACTTCTTTTGAGTGCGATTTAGCCACTCCGTTTTTTGTAGCAACCCGTAAGTGCCGGCGGGTCTGAAGTTCCCGTCTGTCCACGTGCACTCCTGCCGAAATCTCCGATGACGCGCCCGCCATGCAGTAAAAGCCGCTGCACTTTCAGGTCGGGCGGGACGGTAGTTGATCCCGCATAAATCGGGCACATCGCGTGTCGTCTCTCCTCGCCACCGACTTTTTCGGACGCAAAACACCATTTGCGCCTGGCGAGTTCCCCAGCCGACTTTTTCTCCACAGTTGCTCCGAACGCAGCGGAAATAGTAACTCACGTTTGATGCCGCACAGCTCCAGCTGTCCGTTGCCCGGGGGGAGGGAGGCCACGGTCGATCGCGACCGTCGAAGGCAAGGATCTGGCGGTGCCGAGGAGTGCACTAAAAATCCATGGCCGCGAAGAGCAACTAACCCGTTCTCTTGGCCGGCCTACGCAACTCCTGGACCCCAAGGCATCCTTACTCGTCCCCCCCCCGAGGGGTAATACACTCTAAAAAGCGGGGTAGGCTAGGAAAGTAGCTCTGATACCAGGTGTTATGAATGAACTTGTCAGAGTGCGCAGATATCGAATAACGAGAATGAGAATTACAGAATGACGAAACAATGAAGTAGCGAGGCCTAAATAGGGGAAATCCTAGCTAGGCGAAGAGGTAGGGCGAAGATGGCTCGGTGATGGTTGCGATTGGTGCGGAGCCGACTCGGGAGTGGTTCGGTGCGACGAATTAGGCCGAACAGGTTCGTCGCGTGTCCTTCGGGATGTACTCGCTAAAGTGCGAGTACAGTAAGGAATTGTAATTCCTTACAGTATCTAAGTTAACGATCAAACAGATTAACAGCAGAGACAGGAAAAAGCAACAAACACAAATGTTTTTTCATGGAACCGTAGATTTTTTTATCTTTCATTCATTTGCCCAATCATCCCTTAACCAAAGACTCTTCAATGCTAATGAAAACAACAGCGTATTGTATCATAGAGTATTGAGAGTGAATGAAAGTGTAAGAAGAAGTATCCACCAGCTGATCGATGTCCTATTGTTTTCTCGAAGCCACGACTGTATGCAGGATGGAACTGCCGAAGGAAGTCTCCAAATACCTTGGAGTTGTCACGAGCTTCACCCACTGACAACAGCCCGTACGAACGACAACCCGTACGAGCCCGACAGCCCGTACGAGCTTCATGAGCTTCATTATCAAACGGGGTTGAGCACAAGCATTTCGTCTACCTCGCCCATTTCGTTACGGGAAAAAAATGGGACTGTAAGGGGCAAGTGAACAGATTAACGAACTACACATGATGCTCACCCCCTGCACGCGAAATTGCCCTGCACAAATTGGAAACCTCGCACCCGTGGGTTTTTTGTTTGGAAGTTGCACCTACGTTTAGGTCCCCTTGGACTACTTGCACCGCGCTGGTTGAATACAACCAAGAATGAATCCAGGGCACAAAACAAACACAATGGAACAGAGTTTTCCCTGTTCCCAGGCCAGAAACAAAGGCTGCGAAGTGTGTGTACGAAATCCCCCGCCGTCGCTTCCAGAATCGCTCGCCACGCAGTGCCACGTAAGGTGTTTCATGGTGCGTCAAACAGACATGGCCTAAATCCACATTCCCACCTGTACATTGCCCAAACCCGATACAGACACCTTCATAACCTCACATTGAGCAGCATGAACACGTCACCACCTACGGCAGTGGTTACAGGGTAGCCCAATGCCTAAAACCAATTCCCGATGCATGATTGTACATACATGTTAGAGCCACCCTTTTCACCATGACCAATTACTCACGCACTGAGGCCCAAACTCAACAAGACATAAAACCACGATGGAATCTGCTCGTCAATCATAATCTCCTTTGACCATCGCTTAGAACCATGCCTCGCCTATACCACCGTTCGCAGCTCGGCCTGCCGATCAAGAGGGCTATTTGCGCCCACCACGCTGCTCACCCTCAGCTGCATCATGTCGACCTTTCTCATTGGTGCTTCACCCGCTTCGGGGTTCGTCCTGACCCAGCACTGTAGGGCGCGTGCTCAAGGGTGCCGACCGTTGGGTGCTCCCTGAAGGTGCCTCCGACGTCATCCGTGTGCGTGGAGGTGCATACCCCGAGCTGGAGCGCGCAATGGCCCGCTGGATCGCGAATGCGGGCCCGGCAGGAGTCCCTCTCACTCTCGCCACTATACGCGATCATGTCGCGGATATGGCGAGAAACCAGGGGCTTCCGCCCACCTTTCGCTGCTCCATCGGATGGGTTCGACGCGCCTTGCGCCGTCAGGGTGTCCGCTGTATGAGCGCCGTCGGCGAGGCGGCCGACCAGGACATGAATGACGTCCGTACGACCAAGGAAAAACTGCCGCAGCTGTTGATGCATCTCGCCGTCACCCCAAGTCGACGAAACTGCGTTGAACATTTCTATCTTGCCGTGTAAGACGCATGGCAGCATCCGAACGGCGGGCCGGAAGATAGCCAAGCAGCGTTTGACCGTGGGCTTTCTCGTCAACGCCGACGGGTCCCGCTGCTTTCGGCCGTTGGTGATCTCGAAGTCGAAGAGGCCTCACGACTTCCGGCCCGACTACAACCCCGAGGAGCTATGCTACTGGCGTCACAACGCCAAGGGTTGGATGACGAGCTCGGTGAGGACCAACCGTGTGTTTACCTTGTGCCGTTGTGGTCCGCACGTGCGCGTGTGTGTGTTGGGGATTGTGCTTCGGTGTGAGTAACGGTGTGTTTACTCTGTGTTGTTTTTTATACCCCACGAACGCTACGCGCAGTTGTTTACCCACTTCATCGAGCAGCTTGACGCTGCTATGTATGCCGAGGGAAGGAAGATTGTTGTGCTTCTCGACAACGCGAGCAGCCACACTCTCAAGACCGAAGGCGCCACGACGGAAGATATGTTCGGGTTCCACACGTGCGCTCTCGGGAACGTGCGCCTCGTGTACCTGCCGCCGAATATGACCTGCTTCACCCAGCCCCTTGACTAGGGGCTCATCTCCATGACTAAAGCGCGGTGCCGCCAGCATTGGCTCCGCGCCTTCACCCGCACGTGGTCCGCCGACGGAGCAACATCTGCAGCTGCGCGGTACCGCCCGAATTTGCGGGACGTACTGGCGTGGCTAAGTGATGCGTGGATGAACATCCCACTCCATGCCATCCAGCGTTGCTGGTGGCGCACGGGATGTCTTCCGAGTGTGTGGGCCATGTCCCTGCCGCACGTGCAAGCTGGCAACGCCAACAATGGCGGCGCTGGCGGCAACGGGGGGAATGCGGCCGACATCGGCCTCGACGCCGAAGTGAATGGTGTCGGCCTGCTCATTGACGGACTTGCTCTCGGTACGAGCGCCATGCAGGGGCCTCGTTAGCAGACCAATTTGGTCTGATGGTCTGCGTTTCAGACTTAATTTTCTTATTTCAGATGATCTGTAAGACTTTTCTTTTTTATCCAGATGATCAGTAAGACAAATGAGTTTACTTCAGATAAAATTTCAGAACGGAAACTCTTCTTCATCCGAGAATCCAGATAACGAGTACGGTTTCGTCTGAAACCGACATTTTTGCCCACTAGGCCATAGGGCCACTAGTTAGGGTATCTGCCAGCCTGTAAGCATGCACGCGTAATGAATGTTTCTGCCCCGTAGCGTCCGCGCTGGAGAAAACAGCACCGCTGGCTGCTGTTAATTACGTCAGATGCTGCCAGCACTTTGTCGCTGCGTGGGTGTCGGCGCCGATGCCAGCCACACCAAAGCACCGACACTGTCATTTTGTGACCTGTATGCATCACGGATGCACGTAACTGTCGTTCCCCGCCCACACACCGCATCGCGTATCACTCTGTCGCGCTACGAGACCTGGGTGGAAGGGACCAGGTTGGGGGCACACCCTCCATCTTCTACATCCTTTTCTTCCGCTGCACTCGACTGGCTCCGCAGTGCAGTTTTCCACATTCACAATACACTCTTATGGCCATTCCAGGGGAGAAAGACCCCCCTGGAGTCTCAGCACTAGATTTTCTCACACGGGGCAAGTCCATCCCCGTCGTTGCACCCCCCGTTGCCTCGTGCTCAACCCAGGTTATACCAGCTGACAACGCCTCACCAGACAATGTGGCCGAAGCAATTGTTGACGATGGCATGCCCAAGGCTACCACGCCCACGCCGACGAGTAAACCAGCATCTGGCCGTGAATCCATCCGCCCCGTAGTTTCTGTTGCAACAACCAGCAATCTACGGGCTAACCCTGTGCTGCCTGACAGGGCTTCACTGAAAGCTAAGTACAAGCAGCGGAAACTTAAATTTTCCCGTCCCGCAGGTCCAACATTGCCCGCACCATCGGAGACGGTCCCGCCCTCGACTCGTCAATCCGCCACTGACGATGACGAAGCAGAGGACAAGGGCAAAAACAAAGGACGTCGGCCGCTGACCCTGGAAGAGCTGCAGCTCAAGTGTAAGGAGCAGTGGCTTCGCTACTTCCCGTGGCTCTTCATCAGTGAGACGAAGGACGGGCGACCTTGCATGCGCTGCAGCGTCTGTATGGTGTTTGGCGACCCGCACTACAAGTACGACCGCTACGGAGAAGGCGGCCTCGACATTCAGAAGCAGACGATGCGTAAGCATCATTTCAGCGTGAAGCACGAGGCGGCGATGCTGCAGAAGGAACAACGTGATGGCCTGAAGAAAGGCCAGAAGTCCATCGTCGCCTTCGACAAGGGGGACGACGACGCCCGGCGAATTGCTCGATTAATGGCAATTGCTTTGTTCATCTGTAAATCTGACGCCCCTATTGTGCTTTTCGTTGCTCTGGTTCAATTCATGGCTGAGCAGGGCACGCCTGACATGCCCTTGAAGGAAAACGGCACGTACTACAGCGAGTGAGTAATATCTTAGTATCCCGCACGTGCTTGTGTTTCTGCTACACAAAGCTCACGGCTACTCTCGTTGTTTTTTGATTCAGGTACGGGTTTGCTCAGCTCGTGGCATTGGTGGCATACCTGCGGTCCCGTCAGCTGCAGTACATCCGCTCCAGCCCCTTTCTCGGGATTCAGCTGGATGAGAGCACGGACCGAAGGCGCGGGAAGCATATGATAGTCTACATTACCTTCCTACGCGACAACCTTCCAGTCACTGAGTTCTACACCCTGCTCTCCGTGGAGCAGTGTGACGCCGCCTCGCTGCTGACCGGTCTGCTTACGCATTTTGAGACAACGGGCATCGATCTGCAGCGCATTTGCGGTATGAGCACGGACGGCGCTTCGGTGATGACTGGCCAGCACAACGGGCTGGTCGCGCGCCTGCGGTCGAAGGTTCCTCATCTGGTTTCGTGTCACTGTGTCGCTCACAGGCGAGTTAAACCAGGTTGTGTATTGATTTTTGTATTAATCGTGTACTGACTTGTTTCCAGTTTACTTTTGTTTGCAGAGAGGCACTGGCAGCTAAAGATGCAGCAACTGCGTTCCCAGACCTTCAGTTTGTGGACAAGGCGGTCCGGTCTGTGGTCGACATTCTCGGGCGCCTTGTGGTTCACACGCGGTTCAAGGAGCTACAAGAGGTTATTTGCGAGACGCATCTCGAGATGCAGGGGATCAAGGACATGAGGTGGCTTTCCCGAGGCAACGCGATCCAGCGACTCGTCGCAGTGTTTCCTGCAGTTGTGATCGTCTTGCAGGAATTCGACAGCAAGATATATGCGACAGTCACGAGTTTCAAATTCCATTTCTTACTCTACTTGCTTGCCGATGTGTTGAAGGAGCTGAACCTGCTCAACCTGAAGTTCCAGCAACGACAGGTACGTGTCATTGTTTGCGCTAGAAACCACCCTCGTTTTGTTTGGTCACATTCTAACTACTATCTGCTTCATGCTTGTGTAGATTGACGTCACCCATGTGCTGCAGACGGTACACAACATAACACTCCTGCTGCGGACTCGTTACCTCGACAGCAACGACGAGACGTTCGGGCAGGGCGGTGCGGCGCTGGGGCCGTTCCTGGCGAAACATGCCTCGGGGGAGTGCCGGGAGGTGAAGGTCGATGGCCCAGATTCAACCGGAGCGCCAACAACTTACCGCCACTTGCTGCACGAAGAGGCTATCGTGGGGGCAGAATAGCAAAGGCGACCTCAGCTCCTGCTTGAAGCTTGGGCGGGATTTCGTTGTTGAGCTGATTAAGCAGCTTGACTATCGACTGCAGGATCTCGCGTCGCTCAATGGCGCGAAGCTGTTCAAGAAGTCCCAGTACCCGAAGAACCAGGCAAAGCGCGAGCGGCGGTTGGCGCAGTGGCTGCAGTCTTTGCGCGACATGTACAAAAAGCATCCCGACGATCCGGACACTCTCCCAGGTGTGTTAGGCGTCTTGTTGTGCGATCATGAGGTTTATTTGGTTGATAATCGGCGTCATTTAACATATGTTCTCACTGTTAGCGTTTCTGTCTTCCTATATCACCCGCCCATTCGTACAGGCGTGGACTGGGCTAAGGCACAGCGAGAGCTCTACACCTTCGCGACAAACATGAGCACCCACCAAGAGGATGTTGGCTTTGCGGAAGGCCTGAAGCACATGCTGAGCTCACCGGACTGGACAACGAGCTATCCCAACATTGTCCGCCTGTGGATCGCCGTTGCCGTGCTCCCGCTGAGCACTGTGGAGTGCGAACGCGGGTTCTCGCGGCAAAACGTGATCAAGAGCTGGCTCAGGGGGAATCTGTGCGACTCCAAGCTTGGTGAGCTGATGACCGTGTCTCTTTTGAGCTACGACATGGAGTGGCCCGAGTTGGTGGCTCGGTGGCACAAATCCAAGAAGAGGAGGCCTGCAAAGGATGTGCTCTTGGCGGGAGTGGAGAGGGAGAACAAGCGCAATAAAAAAAGATCCGCAGCAGCAGCAGAGGCAGCAGCAGCAGCAGCAGCAGCTGCTGTGGCAGGGGCAGAGGCAGCAGCACGAGAAGCAGCAGCAGTAGCAGAAGCAGCCAGGCTGGATGCAGAGTTCCCCTGGCTCAGTCGCAAGGGGAATAGTAACAACCCTATTCCAGTGCCGTCTGATAGCCTAGACAGCTCCAGTGATGATGATAGTGGCAGTGAGTCTGACTTAAGCGTAGAGTGGTGTAATGATACTTAGATTTCATTTTGCAGTTTGTAGGATTAGCTGCTGTAGTGCAGTGTAGGCCACGTAGAATAGTTCATTTGGTTTTCCAGACTAGTATTAAGGTTTCATCTTAGCAGTCAGACAAACAAAAAACGCCAATCTGAGCGTAAGACGATTTTTTTTTTTTTGAACACATACTATCAGACAGGCCAGAATCCTAGCGAGAGCCCTGGCGCCATGGCAGCTGGCGATTTCGTCGGCATCGACGACAACCAGCCCACTTGCGCCGAGCCGGGCGAGGACCCGCTTGCGAGGGAGCCGGCGACTGCAGCCACTTCTGAGATGTGGGAGGCGCCTGCTAACATGCAGGCTGTTTACGACGACAGCAACCCCGCGTCCCGCGAGGCACGGCGCACGGCGCGAGCGGCGTGTGAGATGTTGATTGGCTACGCGAGGGCGACGTGCATCACTCCGCGCGACCTTTGCGCGCTTTTCGACATCCGCAACCCCATTATCATTGAGCGGATGGAGCGCGCAAGCCCGCCTCTCGATCTCAACTCAGCTCCGCCCCCTGCTCTCACTCACGCAGACACCCCGCCGCCTGAGACTCCTCGTCGCCGTGGTCGGGTGCTGCCGGCGTGGATGACTGTGCCCACCCCTGACTGGGTGGCGCTGTCGGCCCGCCGCCAGGAGCTGATCAACGCCGGTGCTCCCGCTGTGATGAGCGGCTACCTGGCCGCAGCCGAGTGGATGAGGCTGTGAATGGGGAATTGTACCCCTTAGAGGATTTAATGTTCCCTCTTCTGCAACATGCGTACGACTTGTGCTCATTTGCATTTGATGCGTATGCTGACGGGGGATTGTTGGGGGGTATAGGTGTCGATGTTTCACTGGTGGATGTTTCGATGTTGTGTTTGTGACAAGGCGGGATGTCAAATGTAATCGTTTTCAAAAGTAAGGGGCGATAAAAGTGGTAACCATGTCAGCGCATGCAGGCCAACGCATGCAACACCACACTGTTCAATGTAAAGACAATGGTGTTACAATCTGTGCCATTTAAACGCCCCTGATGACCGTGGCTTAACTCACGAACTCACCGAAAAGCAGAAAACGCTTATAAGCCCATAGCACAAGGCAAGGTTGGGGGACTATAACGCGCATCACGTGTACCATGTAGGGGTTTCAAAATATCTGGCGGAGGGACGGTGACAGCGTGATAAGCAATTCGATCTACGGCTACGATCTACCGTACAGATGTGACTGTACATGAAGGGCCGTTGCCCGTGTTCGACGGCCCGGGCAAATGCAACAGGTGAGCATGTACGTTTGGACACCAGTCACCAAGTCGTTTTCCCCACGTTTCTCGGATCGAGGCTTGGTGGTGGGCCTAATCTCAAGGGTTATCCGCTGTACCATATTGTACCACACTTTCGACCACCTTCCATACTCGCTTGCTTGGGCGAAAATTCGCCACTGCCACCACAGGGTAGCCAGAACCTCTAATCGCAAGACTAGCACCTCTGTTTTCCCTTGTCTCCAGCCCAGATTTTCTCAAATCGCCATTGTAAACTAGATGTTGCTAACTCCACAGAACCCAGTTGTGCCTGCGTAGTCACGCAGCGGTAGGTTAGGATCCTTCCCGACAGATATCATTTCGAACCTATCGGTCCAGGCGGAAGCCTTGTTTCACCTCTCCGCTCTCGACTGGGGGAAATGAGGAGCGTTCTGGTGGGCGGGGCAACGCGACTGGGGGCAAAACGGTCCGTCACCAGATGGGTACAAGTCTCTCCTTTAGCTTCCTTACAAGGCCAATCCACCATCCGCCGCACTTATCTGCTAAACTCAGCAGTGCGCGACATGGCCCAGAGGTCTCGCAAGATGAGCGCGACGCGGCAATATGAGACGCCAAGCTACCGCCGTACTGTCCTACGCAGATCGCGCATCCCCGCGCATCCCCACTCCGCCACTCCGCCAGATCGGTTCCCACCCCACTCTTCAGGAACTCTGAGAAACATGCTTGCTTGGCCTTACCTCTCGTCCGGCGAGTAGATAATCCCAGAAGTCGTCATTCGAAAATCACAAGCAACAAGAGCACTTCAACCACTACCAGTACCCATTTTTCTACTACCAATCCTTCAGGACTTGTAAATCATCAGCCACGCGAAGTCAGCAACGTCTCGTGGCTACTGTCGAATCATGGCGTCTCGTAAGGCTCTCCTGCTGGTCCTCGCGACCGTCGCCGCGTGCCTCCTGTCGTCCGTCAACCACTCCACGGCGCAGACGGAACCGTTCCTCGTGACCAAAGCTCGTACCGCGCGCGCGTTTGCCGCCAACTGTACCAACGACTCGCTCAAGGCCAACGCGACCGCGGCGCAGAGGGCGCAGGAGCTGCTCGCGGCAAACGCCACTCTCGCCGCCGCCATCGCCGCGTATAGCGACGCGGTGCCGCTGGTCAACCGTCTCAAGCTCGTCCTCGCTGGCAAGATCGCGGCGGCGAACGAGACAGCCGCGAAAATTCAGTCGCTGCAGGGAATCACGGAGGAGCAGCAGGCGCGGCTCGATAAAATGGTGGCGGAGAGCAGCAACGTGACGGCGCTGAAGCAGGCTGTGTCGGACGCGAAGCGACGGGTTGCCATGGCGGCAAAAATCATTGATGACCAGACGGCCGCTATCGCCAGCTTTAAATTCGACGTCTACAAGGCGGCTCGGAGGGCTGCCGATCCGAGCCTCACGGGCGCAGATCTGACTGACGCGCAGGATGATCTGGAGTCGGCGAAAGCGCAAAAGGCCGAAGCGGAGGCACTTCTGGCAGATATGACCAAACAGGCGGAGCGGGTGACGGTTATTCTCGCTAAGAAGCAGAAAGCTCTGGAGGACCCAGCGAGCGTTCAGGAGGAAATTTCTGCGCAACAGCGCGTGATCGATGACGCTAAGTTTGAGCTGGACGAGACCGCTGCGGCGTATGAGGATGCCAAGGCTGCGGTGATTCAGGCGCAGGCCGACGTGAGCTACGCGAATGCGTCCATTCCTGCGAAGTCCGCGAATGTGAGCAACGCGAAGATCTTATACAGCAAGGCTGTGAGTAATAAGAACAGCGCGGACTCGGCGGCGAATCTTATGGCTTCTCGTGCGTACAACGCCACGCTCGCTGCTCAGCAAGCCGAGGCAGCTGCTAAGGCTGCAGGTTACACGTGGGTGTGGTAAGGACGTCTCTAATAAGTGCGGGCCAGGGGTAGCGAGTGAAGCCTGTCCCGAACCTAACCGCTTATCAGCTTCGGGGAGCTTCCGAATAAGTTCGCATTTCAGCATATCTACAGCGAGCGTGTTTAGATCTGCTATTGTATCTTGAAGATTCTACAATGCAATTTACATAAGCCAAATAAAAAATGACTGAAATAGAATAGAATGAAAAAAAAAGAATGGAATAGATGCTCACAATTCGACACTCCTACTTGTAACCTTCCCCTATAGTCAATCACACAAATCTCTTGATGCAGTATTAGAGAAGGTGATTCCTTTCCCACGCTTCCGCTCCCTCCCACGTTTTAAGCTAAGTAACCACTCCCTTAGGGTACAATTCGTCGCCTTGGGGTAGCCCCCCCAACCACCAACCCCCCTCTCTCCCCCCCCCCCTTCCCCCTCCCCCTCCCCACTCCTCCCCCGCTCCATTTTAGTTGCGCCTAGCTAAAGACCCACACGGGCATCATTATTTTGTGCTTAGGCCTCATTTCGCCGCGCCCGAAGGCCTCCTTTCCGCAGGGGCGCACATGCACACCTGCACGCGAACACGCAGCCGTATGCGCATGCACAGCCGCACACACACGCACAACTGTTTGCAGTCCGTGCGCGCACCGTACCCATCCCGCATGTGGCCAGCGCAAGCACAGCAGCCCCTCACGCAGCGGCGCACGGCTGCTTTGCGCTCAGCCAGCAGCAGCAGCAGCAGCGCTATCCGCCTCCAGAAGCTCCAGCCGCCTATAGCCCCTCCAAACTGCCCACAGCCCCTCCCTGTCAAAACATATGCATGTTAGTATCTAGGCTATATTGGGGCTAGCCTTAAGGGGTACAGATGTTGAGATAGCTAGGCAAGGTGAGTTGACTATCGAGAGAAATTTTACAAGTAGGAAAACCCTAAGGGGTTATCCCCTATAACATCTACCCCACTACAGCCTACCAATATGTATCACATATATATATCATTTGACACACCCCCATAGGCAAAGTGGGGGAGAGCAATGGGTCACAAGACCAGTCAAGAGAAACAAAACAAGCTCAGGGTGGATCACAACGTCACCACACATTCTGAGCACAAGCAAATGTTGAGATAGCTAGGCAAGGTGAGTTGACTATCGAGAGAAATTTTACAAGTAGGAAAACCCTAAGGGGTTATCCCCTATAACATCTACCCCACTACAGCCTACCAATATGTATCACCTATATATATCATTTGACACACCCCCATAGGCAAAGTGGGGGAGAGCAATGGGTCACAAGACCAGTCAAGAGAAACAAAACAAGCTCAGGGTGGATCACAACGTCACCACACATTCTGAGCACAAGCAAATGGCCACAAGGCCAGTTCACATGCAGAGATATATATGCAGCAATGACAGTACAGTGTCGAGCTACCTAGCAAGAGCCAGCATGCAGGTATATAGGTATATAGATCACAGTACAAGCAAAGACTACAGCAAGTGTGGAAGCATAGGCACAAGGCCTAACAGAGTACAAAAGCGCTGATGATCACCAGACGGAAGTGCCTTGGTGAATATATCAGCAGTGTTGGCCCGAGTGGCCACGTAACGAAGACAAAGCTGGCCTCGCTGCTGCAACTCTCGAGCCAGGAAGTAACGCAGAGCAATGTGCTTCGTTCTGTGTTCCAGTCTGTGCTCCTCACACAAGGCAATGGCGGCCTTGTTGTCAACGTACAGCACTGGAGGAGAACGAGGCTGCTCTCCCAAGTCAGTCAGCAGGTAGGTGAGCCAGCGTAACTCCTGTGCAGCCATGGCGGTGGCGTAGATCTCAGCCTCACAACTGGAGCCAAGAACTGAAGACGAGCGTGTAGAACGCCACGAAACTGAACCAGAGCCAAGGCTGAAGGTGTAACCCTGTGACGACCGCTGAGTAGCCAGGTCGTCAACCCAAGAAGCGTCTGAGTGCCCAGTGAGGACAACTGGGCTCGTCCCTCCAAGCACTAGCCCCATGCCTGATGTGCTGCACAAGTAGCGCAGTACCCTCTTAGCAGCAGCCATGTGCTCAGGTCGGTGTCGACCAGGAGCCACGTAGCGAGCGAGGAGACCAAGAGGGTACGCGAGGTCAGGTCGAGTGCAAGTCATCAGGTACATGAGGCAGCCGACTAGCTCTGGGTAAGGACCACTCGGCTCTACGGACTCGTCCGAAGGTGGAGCTGAGAGCGTGTGACCTGTAGCCAGAGGAGTGGCCTGTGCTGAAGACCAGGTGAAGCCGAAGCGCTGAAGGACCTGCTGCACCATGTGTGACTGAGTCAAGGTGATGGTGCGGCGTGCTCTGTCCCGGGTGATCTGCAAGCCAAGGTAGCTGCGCAGCTCACCCAAGTCAGTGCACGTGTGTCTCTTCTGTAGCTCCGACTTCACGTGGGCGAGAGCCTCAGTGTCAGCAGTGGCAAAAACCAAGTCGTCGACGTACACGAGGATGTAGAACGGCGGCAGTGAAGTGTCTGTGCGCAGAAACAGCGACGGGTCAGCAGTAGAAGGCGCAAACCCAAGAGCCGCAAGTGTCGTCCTCAGTGTGTCGTGCCACTCACGTGGCGCCTGGCGGAGACCGTAGACCGGCCGTCGGAGGCTCCACTGGGTGCCAGGAGGGAACGACCCAGTGAAGCCCGGGGGGCGGCGCAGCCAGATCTCCTCGTGCAGGCTGCCCTGTAAGAAAGCAGTGCTGAAGTCAAGAGAGTGAAGCTCGTAGTCACGGTGAGCAGCAACGTGCAGCAGCACCCGAAGAGTGGTCATCTTCGGGGTGGGGGAGAAGGTCTGGAAGAAGTCAACTCCCTCTCGCTGACTGAAGCCTCGAGCCACGTAACGCGCCTTGAAGACAGGCGGAGAACCCGGCGGCCGCTTCACCCTGAAAATCCACATGCCACTGACGATGTTCGCCCCAGGTGGGGGAACCTCGTCGACATAGGTGCCTGTGGACTTCCAGGAAGCCATCTCTGCGTCCATGGCTGCCTGCCACTGAGAGGAGTAGGGACTCTCTATCGCCTCTGCGTAAGAGCGCGGAGTCGGGATGTCTGGTGCATCCGGGTCTCCCTCAGGGGCAAGTAGCGAGGACACAAGATGAGGTAAAGCAGCAGCAAGACACTGGAACTCCTCCTGCCTGTCCTCAAGGACGTCCGTGCTAAGAGCACACTCACCCCCGACGGACGGAGGACAGACAGACGCAGACGCAGCAACAAGACTGGCGGCGTAGTCTAGACGACAGGCAGCAGCAAAGTCAACAAGCTCAGCGACAAGAGCAGACGCAGCAGTAGACTCAAACGACGGGTCAGTGACAACAGTGGCTAGCAGACGCGTGACAGTAGGGTGCTCAGCACGAAACCGGTCAGACTCAGGGTCTGGAACGTCAGGTAGAGAGGACGCAGGAGGAGACGGAAGAGGAACAGGCTGCAGAGCAGAGGAAGGACGACGAACTACAAGGTGTGTGCTGGGGACAGCCTGCTGACGCGAACGAGGAACACGACGACCGGGACGAGCAGGCGAGACAGGACGCGACACAGGCTCACGACGCTCAGCAGGACTACCAGTCTGCTCAGTGTAAGGAGAAGGAGCAGGCAGCGGTGAGCCAGGCTGTAACGGAAGACCAGTAGACGACGGGAGAGTAAGAACCTGACGAAGAACAGAGTCAGACGGCGGCAGAGACGACGGAGACGGCGGAGCGAAGAACAGTCGTGTCGGCGCAGCTGCATCAGTACCGGCAGCTCCAGCAGCTCCAGTACCCCCAGCAGCTCCAGTGCCTCCAGCAGCTCCAGAACCTCCAGCAGCTCCAGAAGCTCCAGTCCCAGAGTCGTCACCTCCAGTCCCAGGGTCTCCAGCCCCTGTGTCTCCAGCAGTAGCACCCCCAGAACCAGCACCTCCAGTCCCAGGGTCTCCAGCCTCAGTGTCACCAGCAGCAGCACCCCCAGAGCCAGCACCTCCAGTCCCAAGGTCTCCAGCCTCAGTGTCTCCAGTACGAGTACCTCCAGAACCAGCGACTCCAGCACCTCCAGTAGACAAAGGTCCAGCACCACTCCTAGCTCCAGCAGCGCGACGCTGACGGTGACCGTACCAGTCCTGGAGCTGCTGTGGGGTGAGAGGCACACGTGGACGAAGGCGGCTACTCCAAGGAGACCGCGCAACAGCAGACTCAGAACCCTCAGCGCCAGCACCCCCAGCTGCTCCAGAACCTCCAGCGCCAGCACCCCCAGGCTCCTCACGCGTAGGCTCAGTACTCGCAGACTCGGCACCCGCAAGCTCAGCACCTCCAGGCTCCTCACGCGCAGGCACAGCACCCTCAGACTCGACACCCCCAAGCTCAGCACCGCCAGGCTCCTCACGCACAGGCACGGCATCCCCAGACTCCGCACCCCCAGGCTCAGCACCCCCAGAGACAGCACCCCGAGCAGGACCACCTCCAGCAGGACCTGAGTCACCAGTGACCTCAACAGGCGCAGGTACCGGAGGGTCTACCTGAGAAACACCTGAAGGAGCAGGACCTGGCGCGGGGAGGGGGTCTACCTGGGGAGGACCTGGAGCGAGAAAGAGCGGCGGGGGGGGGCGAGAGACAGTGCGGTAGGGAAAGAGACGGTAGAAGGGAACAGACTCGTCAAAGGTGACGTCCTGAGACGCAAAGACACGGCGCGAGGTGGGGTCGTAAAACTGCCAGCCAGGCGCGTCAGGAGGAAAACCAAGGAAGACGCAGGGAATGGCACGAGCAGAGAGCTTGTCCGCGGTGAGATCGCGGACAAAGGCACGAGCACCCCAGACCCGGAAACGCGACGCATCGCCAACCTCCCCCGTCCACAGCAGTGTGGGCGAGGTCTCCGGCAAGGAGACACGGGGCCAGAGGTTGAGCTGATGCGCGGCGTACCGGACCGCGAACGGCCACAGAAAATGGGGAGCCGCCGCATGGATCATGGAGGTACGAGCGACCTCCATGACTAAGCCAATGCGGCGCTCAGCAACCCCATTCTGCTGCGGAGAGGCCGGAAGCGTGAACGACTGGGTGATGCCGTGCTCCGCACAGAAGGCTGCCAAGAGGTCAGAGGAGAACTCACCACCTCTGTCAGAGTGCAGACGCAGGACAGGAAAGTCCCGCTCGAACCGCTCGCGGAGCTGGAGACGCACAGCGCGGATCCAGGGGATCAAAACAGCAGGGACGTCTCCCTTGCTGCGCAAGGGGAAGACCGTGGTGTAACGCGTGAAGTCGTCGACAACCAGCAGAAAGTACCGCTCACGGCCCTGTCCCTGGACGCGGGCTGGGCCCCACACGTCCAGGTGAAGCGTCTGCAGGGGAGCCTCTGTGGGAGGAAACGAGGAGGAGTGAGGAGCGGCGCGCTGCCGCCCCTCGACGCAGGGAATGCAGGGCGGCGCAGGCGAGGGAGGGAGGGCAGGCAGAGACCTGGGAAGCCCAGAGACCAGAGAGCGAGAGTGCATGCTACGAAGGCGAGGCAGGGAGGGGTGACCAAGGCGGTGGTGCCACAGGAGCGTGTCGTGCGACAGGCGGCGGCACTCACACTGGGTAGCTACCTGAGCAGACGCGTACAGCTGTGGAGACAAAGGAGCGGAGCGTGAAACAGTGGTGAGGGTGTACAGACTGGACCCCGGCTCACGAGTGAACGTGGCCAGGTGGCGGCCAGTCTTGGAGCACGTACAGATCGCCACACGCTGCCCTCCAGGAGTCCAGGTGTCAACCCAGTGATCCTGGAGGACGGCGTTGCTCACCAGGTTCGTAGAGAACGAGGGAACGAGGAGACCTGACAGCTCACCAGACGGGACCGCCGGGCACGGGAGCACAGTCGTGCCGCGTGCAAGCACTGGGCCCCCAGAGGGGTCAGCCAGGGAGACAGGGACAGGTGCAGGGAGCGGAGTGACGGTGGTGCTATCACGAAAGAAACAGCGGGAAGCACCAGAGTCAAGTGTAAACGTGTGCAAGGCCTGAGTCGACTCAGTACCAAGGGGAGCAGACTCACTAGCACCTAGGGCTGCAGTCCTTATACCGGGGTCAGGCGGCACACACAAGTAGCAGTCACCCTCAGCACTAATAGTCAATGCATACATGGCAGCAAGAATAACATCATAGTCCAGATCAAAGATAGGCACATCACGCCTAAGCAGCTCTGCCCAGTTGGGGAACTCAGTAGCATCAGGATACTTAGTACGCCAGGCGTCACTAAGCCTAGCAAAACAACGATACTCAGTGTGAAAACCGTTGCAGGGGCGACCCTTGCGGGGGCCAGTACGAATGACATAGGGGCAGCGGTCAGAACCCCGAGACGCCCCACGCCCAGCATACCAGTCATTGAGCTGCTGGGAGGTGAGGGGAGGAAGCTGCTGCTGCTGCTGTGGCTGTTGCTGCTGCTGCTGCTGCTGGCCACCCTTCTGGCCAGATCCACCCCCACTCCCACCTCCACCGCCACTGCCGCTGCCTCCTCCCCCACCACCGCCGCCGCCGCCTCCACCGCTCCCGGTCCTGCCGCCACCCCACCCACCGCCTCCACCCCCACGGCCACCCCCACCACCTCCACCACCCCCGCCGCCTCCACCACCGCTCCCTCCACCGCCACCTCCACCACCCCTGCCACCCTTGCCGCCCCTGCCACCACCACGCTTCCCACCAGGAGCGGAAGCCGCTGCGACCTTCTCCGCACCGAGGAAGTCAACAGCAGTAGCAGCAGAGGCGTAGGAGGGGTCAAGAGGGGAGGGGGAGCACCCCTCAAAGAGGGGAGTGCGGGGAGTGCCACGAGCAGCACCGACAGCGAGGATGTTCTTCTCTGCTGCGACCAGCTGCTGCTCGAAGTCGTCCAGAGTGATAGTTGGAGGATCCTTGGCAAGGAAGTAATCCCTGACAGAGCGAAGAGTGTCAGGGAGGCGGGTGACGAGGATGTAGAGGGTGAAGTACAGCGGGGGGGTGTTCGTGGCGAGGAACTCTTTGGTAAGAGCGGCTCGAAAGCGGGCGTCACTAGTGCGGAGGTGAGTGATAAGGTCGGCAGCAGTGTGAAACGAGGCTAAGTCTGGGAACAGGTAAGGCAGGATGAGACTACCAACGGTGGCTGTGGTCGGGGCGGAATAGCGGGCAACGACAGCATCATACAGCGTCTTAGCAGTCTGAAGCTGGTTGAAATGCGCGCGCTCAGAGATCGGTAGGTGATTGCGAATAACAAGGCGCGCGACAGCATCGCGGAGCTCCCACTGTGCTCGTTCAGGGGCAGGAGCAGTCTCAGCAGGAGTAGGGACAGTGCCGGTCACATAGGCTAGCAGGGACACTCCGTCTGCGACGTCAGTCATAAGGTAAAGGCGCAGGTCACTAAGCCAGGTGTCAAACTCGATGGGGCGGCCGTCAGGCTCAAAGGCGAGAACAGTAAGGGTCGCCATGGTTGTAGCGCAGGCAAAAGTAGCAGGCTCAGGCAGCAGGCTCAGGCAGCAGGCTCAGGCAGCAGGCAAAGACTGCAGGTTCAGGCAGCAGGCTCAGGCAGCAGGCAACTGTAGCAGGTAAGGAAGCACGCAGTTTTGTGACAGGCCGCGCGTAAGGCAGGTAAGCGCACGACTCACGGGCGGCTAAGCGCTCAGGTCGAGGCAGTGGCGCACAGGCAGGGCAGGGCACGCGCTGCTGCGGGCTGCGCGCGGCAGCGGGCTGCGCGCGGCTGCGGGCTGTGCGTGGCAGCTGGCTGTGCGCGGCGACGGGCTGCGTGCGGCTGCGGGCTGCGCGCGGCGACGGGCTGCGTGCGGCTGCGGGCTGCGCGCGGCGACGGGCTGCGCGTGGCTGCGGGCTGCGCGTGGCTACTGGCTGCACGCGGCGGCGGGTCGCACGTGGCGGCGGGCTGCGCGCGGTGACGAGCTGCGCGCGACAGCAGCGAGCACGCGGGCGGCTAAGGCAGCGGGGCGCGCTAAAAAAAAAAAAAGAAAATGCACGCGCGCATGCAGCCGAGGCGCGCGCGGGCAGCAGGTAAGGTAGGTATAGCTGTAGGGAAAGTAACTCATGAGTAGGTGGGCCCCAATCTTAGGTCCTTAGGACCATTGCTCTAGATGCCATGTTGAGATAGCTAGGCAAGGTGAGTTGACTATCGAGAGAAATTTTACAAGTAGGAAAACCCTAAGGGGTTATCCCCTATAACATCTACCCCACTACAGCCTACCAATATGTATCACCTATATATATCATTTGACAGCAAATGGCCACAAGGCCAGTTCACATGCAGAGATATATATGCAGCAATGACAGTACAGTGTCGAGCTACCTAGCAAGAGCCAGCATGCAGGTATATAGGTATATAGATCACAGTACAAGCAAAGACTACAGCAAGTGTGGAAGCATAGGCACAAGGCCTAACAGAGTACAAAAGCGCTGATGATCACCAGACGGAAGTGCCTTGGTGAATATATCAGCAGTGTTGGCCCGAGTGGCCACGTAACGAAGACAAAGCTGGCCTCGCTGCTGCAACTCTCGAGCCAGGAAGTAACGCAGAGCAATGTGCTTCGTTCTGTGTTCCAGTCTGTGCTCCTCACACAAGGCAATGGCGGCCTTGTTGTCAACGTACAGCACTGGAGGAGAACGAGGCTGCTCTCCCAAGTCAGTCAGCAGGTAGGTGAGCCAGCGTAACTCCTGTGCAGCCATGGCGGTGGCGTAGATCTCAGCCTCACAACTGGAGCCAAGAACTGAAGACGAGCGTGTAGAACGCCACGAAACTGAACCAGAGCCAAGGCTGAAGGTGTAACCCTGTGACGACCGCTGAGTAGCCAGGTCGTCAACCCAAGAAGCGTCTGAGTGCCCAGTGAGGACAACTGGGCTCGTCCCTCCAAGCACTAGCCCCATGCCTGATGTGCTGCACAAGTAGCGCAGTACCCTCTTAGCAGCAGCCATGTGCTCAGGTCGGTGTCGACCAGGAGCCACGTAGCGAGCGAGGAGACCAAGAGGGTACGCGAGGTCAGGTCGAGTGCAAGTCATCAGGTACATGAGGCAGCCGACTAGCTCTGGGTAAGGACCACTCGGCTCTACGGACTCGTCCGAAGGTGGAGCTGAGAGCGTGTGACCTGTAGCCAGAGGAGTGGCCTGTGCTGAAGACCAGGTGAAGCCGAAGCGCTGAAGGACCTGCTGCACCATGTGTGACTGAGTCAAGGTGATGGTGCGGCGTGCTCTGTCCCGGGTGATCTGCAAGCCAAGGTAGCTGCGCAGCTCACCCAAGTCAGTGCACGTGTGTCTCTTCTGTAGCTCCGACTTCACGTGGGCGAGAGCCTCAGTGTCAGCAGTGGCAAAAACCAAGTCGTCGACGTACACGAGGATGTAGAACGGCGGCAGTGAAGTGTCTGTGCGCAGAAACAGCGACGGGTCAGCAGTAGAAGGCGCAAACCCAAGAGCCGCAAGTGTCGTCCTCAGTGTGTCGTGCCACTCACGTGGCGCCTGGCGGAGACCGTAGACCGGCCGTCGGAGGCTCCACTGGGTGCCAGGAGGGAACGACCCAGTGAAGCCCGGGGGGCGGCGCAGCCAGATCTCCTCGTGCAGGCTGCCCTGTAAGAAAGCAGTGCTGAAGTCAAGAGAGTGAAGCTCGTAGTCACGGTGAGCAGCAACATGCAGCAGCACCCGAAGAGTGGTCATCTTCGGGGTGGGGGAGAAGGTCTGGAAGAAGTCAACTCCCTCTCGCTGACTGAAGCCTCGAGCCACGTAACGCGCCTTGAAGACAGGCGGAGAACCCGGCGGCCGCTTCACCCTGAAAATCCACATGCCACTGACGATGTTCGCCCCAGGTGGGGGAACCTCGTCGACATAGGTGCCTGTGGACTTCCAGGAAGCCATCTCTGCGTCCATGGCTGCCTGCCACTGAGAGGAGTAGGGACTCTCTATCGCCTCTGCGTAAGAGCGCGGAGTCGGGATGTCTGGTGCATCCGGGTCTCCCTCAGGGGCAAGTAGCGAGGACACAAGATGAGGTAAAGCAGCAGCAAGACACTGGAACTCCTCCTGCCTGTCCTCAAGGACGTCCGTGCTAAGAGCACACTCACCCCCGACGGACGGAGGACAGACAGACTCAGACGCAGACGCAGCAACAAGACTGGCGGCGTAGTCTAGACGACAGGCAGCAGCAAAGTCAACAAGCTCAGCGACAAGAGCAGACGCAGCAGTAGACTCAAACGACGGGTCAGTGACAACAGTGGCTAGCAGACGCGTGACAGTAGGGTGCTCAGCACGAAACCGGTCAGACTCAGGGTCTGGAACGTCAGGTAGAGAGGACGCAGGAGGAGACGGAAGAGGAACAGGCTGCAGAGCAGAGGAAGGACGACGAACTACGAGGTGTGTGCTGGGGACAGCCTGCTGACGCGAACGAGGAACACGACGACCGGGACGAGCAGGCGAGACAGGACGCGACACAGGCTCACGACGCTCAGCAGGACTACCAGTCTGCTCAGTGTAAGGAGAAGGAGCAGGCAGCGGTGAGCCAGGCTGTAACGGAAGACCAGTAGACGACGGGAGAGTAAGAACCTGACGAAGAACAGAGTCAGACGGCGGCAGAGACGACGGAGACGGCGGAGCGAAGAACAGTCGTGTCGGCGCAGCTGCATCAGTACCGGCAGCTCCAGCAGCTCCAGTACCCCCAGCAGCTCCAGTGCCTCCAGCAGCTCCAGAACCTCCAGCAGCTCCAGAAGCTCCAGTCCCAGAGTCGTCACCTCCAGTCCCAGGGTCTCCAGCCCCTGTGTCTCCAGCAGTAGCACCCCCAGAACCAGCACCCCCAGTCCCAGGGTCTCCAGCCTCAGTGTCACCAGCAGCAGCACCCCCAGAGCCAGCACCTCCAGTCCCAGGGTCTCCAGCCTCAGTGTCTCCAGTACGAGTACCTCCAGAACCAGCGACTCCAGCACCTCCAGTAGACAAAGGTCCAGCACCACTCCTAGCTCCAGCAGCGCGACGCTGACGGTGACCGTACCAGTCCTGGAGCTGCTGTGGGGTGAGAGGCACACGTGGACGAAGGCGGCTACTCCAAGGAGACCGCGCAACAGCAGACTCAGAACCCTCAGCGCCAGCACCCCCAGCTGCTCCAGAACCTCCAGCGCCAGCACCCCCAGGCTCCTCACGCGTAGGCTCAGTACTCGCAGACTCGGCACCCGCAAGCTCAGCACCTCCAGGCTCCTCACGCGCAGGCACAGCACCCTCAGACTCGACACCCCCAAGCTCAGCACCGCCAGGCTCCTCACGCACAGGCACGGCATCCCCAGACTCCGCACCCCCAGGCTCAGCACCCCCAGAGACAGCACCCCGAGCAGGACCACCTCCAGCAGGACCTGAGTCACCAGTGACCTCAACAGGCGCAGGTACCGGAGGGTCTACCTGAGAAACACCTGAAGGAGCAGGACCTGGCGCGGGGAGGGGGTCTACCTGGGGAGGACCTGGAGCGAGAAAGAGCGGCGGGGGGGGGCGAGAGACAGTGCGGTAGGGAAAGAGACGGTAGAAGGGAACAGACTCGTCAAAGGTGACGTCCTGAGATGCAAAGACACGGCGCGAGGTGGGGTGGTAAAACTGCCAGCCAGGCGCGTCAGGAGGAAAACCAAGGAAGACGCAGGGAATGGCACGAGCAGAGAGCTTGTCCGCGGTGAGATCGCGGACAAAGGCACGAGCACCCCAGACCCGGAAACGCGACGCATCGCCAACCTCCCCCGTCCACAGCAGTGTGGGCGAGGTCTCCGGCAAGGAGACACGGGGCCAGAGGTTGAGCTGATGCGCGGCGTACCGGACCGCGAACGGCCACAGAAAATGGGGAGCCGCCGCATGGATCATGGAGGTACGAGCGACCTCCATGACTAAGCCAATGCGGCGCTCAGCAACCCCATTCTGCTGCGGAGAGGCCGGAAGCGTGAACGACTGGGTGATGCCGTGCTCCGCACAGAAGGCTGCCAAGAGGTCAGAGGAGAACTCACCACCTCTGTCAGAGTGCAGACGCAGGACAGGAAAGTCCCGCTCGAACCGCTCGCGGAGCTGGAGACGCACAGCGCGGATCCAGGGGATCAAAACAGCAGGGACGTCTCCCTTGCTGCGCAAGGGGAAGACCGTGGTGTAACGCGTGAAGTCGTCGACAACCAGCAGAAAGTACCGCTCACGGCCCTGTCCCTGGACGCGGGCTGGGCCCCACACGTCCAGGTGAAGCGTCTGCAGGGGAGCCTCTGTGGGAGGAAACGAGGAGGAGTGAGGAGCGGCGCGCTGCCGCCCCTCGACGCAGGGAATGCAGGGCGGCGCAGGCGAGGGAGGGAGGGCAGGCAGAGACCTGGGAAGCCCAGAGACCAGAGAGCGAGAGTGCATGCTACGAAGGCGAGGCAGGGAGGGGTGACCAAGGCGGTGGTGCCACAGGAGCGTGTCGTGCGACAGGCGGCGGCACTCACACTGGGTAGCTACCTGAGCAGACGCGTACAGCTGTGGAGACAAAGGAGCGGAGCGTGAAACAGTGGTGAGGGTGTACAGACTGGACCCCGGCTCACGAGTGAACGTGGCCAGGTGGCGGCCAGTCTTGGAGCACGTACAGATCGCCACACGCTGCCCTCCAGGAGTCCAGGTGTCAACCCAGTGATCCTGGAGGACGGCGTTGCTCACCAGGTTCGTAGAGAACGAGGGAACGAGGAGACCTGACAGCTCACCAGACGGGACCGCCGGGCACGGGAGCACAGTCGTGCCGCGTGCAAGCACTGGGCCCCCAGAGGGGTCAGCCAGGGAGACAGGGACAGGTGCAGGGAGCGGAGTGACGGTGGTGCTATCACGAAAGAAACAGCGGGAAGCACCAGAGTCAAGTGTAAACGTGTGCAAGGCCTGAGCCGACTCAGTACCAAGGGGAGCAGACTCACTAGCACCTAGGGCTGCAGTCCTTATACCGGGGTCAGGCGGCACACACAAGTAGCAGTCACCCTCAGCACTAATAGTCAATGCATACATGGCAGCAAGAATAACATCATAGTCCAGATCAAAGATAGGCACATCACGCCTAAGCAGCTCTGCCCAGTTGGGGAACTCAGTAGCATCAGGATACTTAGTACGCCAGGCGTCACTAAGCCTAGCAAAACAACGATACTCAGTGTGAAAACCGTTGCAGGGGCGACCCTTGCGGGGGCCAGTACGAATGACATAGGGGCAGCGGTCAGAACCCCGAGACGCCCCACGCCCAGCATACCAGTCATTGAGCTGCTGGGAGGTGAGGGGAGGAAGCTGCTGCTGCTGCTGTGGCTGTTGCTGCTGCTGCTGCTGCTGGCCACCCTTCTGGCCAGATCCACCCCCACTCCCACCTCCACCGCCACTGCCGCTGCCTCCTCCCCCACCACCGCCGCCGCCGCCTCCACCGCTCCCGGTCCTGCCGCCACCCCACCCACCGCCTCCACCCCCACGGCCACCCCCACCACCTCCACCACCCCCGCCGCCTCCACCACCGCTCCCTCCACCGCCACCTCCGCCACCCCTGCCACCCTTGCCGCCCCTGCCACCACCACGCTTCCCACCAGGAGCGGAAGCCGCTGCGACCTTCTCCGCACCGAGGAAGTCAACAGCAGTAGCAGCAGAGGCGTAGGAGGGGTCAAGAGGGGAGGGGGAGCACCCCTCAAAGAGGGGAGTGCGGGGAGTGCCACGAGCAGCACCGACAGCGAGGATGTTCTTCTCTGCTGCGACCAGCTGCTGCTCGAAGTCGTCCAGAGTGATAGTTGGAGGATCCTTGGCAAGGAAGTAATCCCTGACAGAGCGAAGAGTGTCAGGGAGGCGGGTGACGAGGATGTAGAGGGTGAAGTACAGCGGGGGGGTGTTCGTGGCGAGGAACTCTTTGGTAAGAGCGGCTCGAAAGCGGGCGTCACTAGTGCGGAGGTGAGTGATAAGGTCGGCAGCAGTGTGAAACGAGGCTAAGTCTGGGAACAGGTAAGGCAGGATGAGACTACCAACGGTGGCTGTGGTCGGGGCGGAATAGCGGGCAACGACAGCATCATACAGCGTCTTAGCAGTCTTAAGCTGGTTGAAATGCGCGCGCTCAGAGATCGGTAGGTGATTGCGAATAACAAGGCGCGCGACAGCATCGCGGAGCTCCCACTGTGCTCGTTCAGGGGCAGGAGCAGTCTCAGCAGGAGTAGGGACAGTGCCGGTCACATAGGCTAGCAGGGACACTCCGTCTGCGACGTCAGTCATAAGGTAAAGGCGCAGGTCACTAAGCCAGGTGTCAAACTCGATGGGGCGGCCGTCAGGCTCAAAGGCGAGAACAGTAAGGGTCGCCATGGTTGTAGCGCAGGCAAAAGTAGCAGGCTCAGGCAGCAGGCTCAGGCAGCAGGCTCAGGTAGCAGGCTCAGGCAGCAGGCTCAGGCAGCAGGCTCAGGCAGCAGGCTCAGGCAGCAGGCTCAGGCAGCAGGCTCAGGCAGCAGGCAAAGACTGCAGGTTCAGGCAGCAGGCTCAGGCAGCAGGCAACTGTAGCAGGTAAGGAAGCACGCAGTTTTGTGACAGGCCGCGCGTAAGGCAGGTAAGCGCACGACTCACGGGCGGCTAAGCGCTCAGGTCGAGGCAGTGGCGCACAGGCAGGGCAGGGCACGCGCTGCTGCGGGCTGCGCGCGGCAGCGGGCTGCGCGCGGCTGCGGGCTGTGCGTGGCAGCTGGCTGTGCGCGGCGACGGGCTGCGTGCGGCTGCGGGCTGCGCGCGGCGACGGGCTGCGTGCGGCTGCGGGCTGCGCGCGGCGACGGGCTGCGCGTGGCTGCGGGCTGCGCGTGGCTACTGGCTGCACGCGGCGGCGGGTCGCACGTGGCGGCGGGCTGCGCGCGGTGACGAGCTGCGCGCGACAGCAGCGAGCACGCGGGCGGCTAAGGCAGCGGAAACTCACGCGCCGCCGCTATATGTATCACATATATATATCATTTGACAACAGAAACTCACTCGACACTCTAGTCTTGTACCCCAACCTCCACCTAATCACACATACTCTTCTCATTCTAACATGGCATCAGAAGCCTAGGTTAGGAACCTAGGACCACCTTGTACTAAGGGCCCGCCCTTCCGCTAGCGCCCTCGAGCGCCTTCTTCCTTTCGTGCGCCCTCGCGCGCCTCGTTTCCTGGTCGCGTAGCCCGCTAGACGACCGCGCGCGGCCCCCTTTTTGCCCGCGCGCGGCCTCGTTTTTTGCCCGCTAGCAGCCTGCGCGCGGCCCGAATCGCGTGCGCGACGACCATAGGCCGCTCGCGCGGCTCGATCCGCCCACGAGCAGGTCGCTAGCCGCCCGTCGGCCCGCCCGTAGGGCTTCGCGTCGCCCGTAGGCCGCCGCCCCTGCTTTCGTAGCCGCTGCCTGCGCGCGAGTGCAGCCCACGCCCGACCGCTCGCCCCTAGGACGGCGCTCGTAACGCCGCCGCCCGCCCGCAGGTCGCAGCCCGCGCGCAGTGGCGATCGCGCGTCGGCTGCTGCAGCTCGCGCTTAGCTGCAGCTCGCGCTTAGCTGCAGCTCGTGCTTAGCTGCAGCAGGACCCCAGCCGCGGCCTGCACGCAACTGCAACCCTAGGCGCCGCCGCGCACCGTGCATAGGCCCGCCGTTGCGCTGCCCTACCTGCCCGAGCCGCGCCGCCCTGACTGAGCCTACTGTTTAGGGTTTAGGGTTTTGCAGCACCTACTGTCCCTGTTCCTGCTGTTACAGCTGTTCTTCTCACTACAGTTGTTCCTACTACTGCTCTTACTGCCGCTACTGCCACTATGGCTACACCCACAGTTCTCTCTTTCGATGCTGAGGGCCGTCCGCTCCAGTTTGATGCTTGGCTTGACGATCTCCACCTTTTCCTCCAGATCACCGCTAAGGATGACGTCTCGCTGTATGACCACGCGTCCGGAACCGCTCTCGCACCTGCTGACACTGCTGACAGTACAGCTCGCTCCCAGTGGCAGACTCGTGACGCCCACGCTCGCCTAGCCATTCGCAGCCACCTGCCGTTAGATGAGCGCGCGCACTTTGGCCAGCACAAGACTGCTAAGGAGCTGTACGATGCAGTAGTCGCCCGCTACTCCTCACCTGCCTCCGCTACGATAGGCCGTCTCTCTCTGCCCTATCTTTTCCCCGATCTCGCCGCCTTTCCCACAGTCGCTGACCTCATTACACACCTCCGCACCAGTGACACTCGCTTCCGAGCCGCCCTCCCTGCTGAGTTTCTCGCCAAGAACCCCCCACCGATGTACCTCGTTCTCTACCACCTAGTCACCCGTCTCCCTGACTCTCTTCGCGCAGTCAGGGACCACTTTCTCGCCCTCTGCCCTACCGAGCTCACCATTGACCTGCTCGAGAAGCATCTGCTTGCAGCTGAGGCTAGTATAGTTGCTGTAGGTGCCTCTCGTGGCGACCCCCGCACGCCCTTCTTCGACGGGTGTTCCCCTTCCCCCCTTCTCCCCTCGGTTGCCTCTGCTGCCGCTGTCGACTTCCTCGGTGCTGAGGACGTCGGGGCTGCGTCTGCTCCTAGCTGGAGGCGCAAGAGCGGCAAGGGCAAGGGGGGCAAGGGTGGCGGCGGTACCAGTGGGGGAGGTGGGGGTGGCGGTGGAGGTGGAGGCGGTGGGGGTGGTGGCGGTGGTGGGGGTGGTGGCGGGGCTGGGGGGGTCAGTGGCAGCGGCGGAGGTGGCAGCGGCGGGGGTGGCAGCGGCGGGGGTGGTGGCGGCAGTGGTGGTGGGGGGGGCCGGGGTGGAGGTGGTGGTGGTGGCGGCAGTGGGCGTGGTGGCGGCGGCTCGGGTGGTGGTCGGGGTGGACCAGCGCAGCGTGGAGGCTCGGGTGGTGCCCAGCGCCAGCAGCAGCGTCTTGGAGAGACCCCGTCGTCCCAGCAGCTTCGTGAGTGGTACTCTCAGCATGGGGGGTCTGGGGGTGGAGGCACCTGCACGTATGTCATCCGCACCGGTGACCGCGCTGGTCAGACGTGTGGGCGTTTCCACACGCCGCACCGCTGCTTCTTTCGTCTAGACGATGCCTGGCGTGCACAGTTCCCGGAGGCCTCTGAGCTGCCCCGCTGGGCTGATCTGCTTAAAAAGAACATTGATGTATTTGCACTTGACTTTGATGTTATTCTTGGAGCCATGTATGCATTGACTATTAGTGTTGAGGGTGACTGTTACTTGTGTGTGCCACCAGACCCAGGCATTGCGACCAGTGAGGCTGCCGCTCTAGGTGCTAGTGCGTCCGCTGCCCCAGGTCCTGGTGAGACAACTGCTCTAGGTGCAGGTGTGTCTGCTGCCCCAGGTGCTTGTGAGACTGCGCCTTCAGGTACAGCGTCTACTGCGGCACTGCACACCTTCACCCTGGACTCAGGTGCTTCCCGCTGTTTCTTTCGCGACCGCACTGCCCTCGAGCAGCTTCCTAGACCGGTTGCTGTCTCCCTGGCTGACCCCTCCGGGGGTCCGGTTCTTGCGACCTCCTCCACTGTCCTCCCGTGTCCTGCGGTCCCGTCTGGCACCCTGTCAGGTCTTTACCTCCCCTCGTTCTCTACGAACTTGGTGGCGGGCTCTGCTCTACAGGACGGGGGTGTTCACCAGTTCACCCCTGCCTATGAGCGTGTGACCCACTGTACGTGTGCCCGGACGGGTCGCCACCTTGCTACCTTCACTAGGGAGCCGGGGTCGGACTTGTACACACTAACCACTGAGTCCCCTCAGGTCGCTGCGTCTGCGTCTGCGTCAGGTCAGCTGTCGGCCCCCTGCTTGTGTCGCTCCCTGTCCCACCAGACTGTCCTCTGGCACCACCGCCTTGGTCACCCGTCAGTGCAGCGCCTTCGCGGCATGCACCGTCGCCTCCTTGTCTCTGGTCTTCCCCGGGTTCTCCCTCCCCTCCCACCCTCGCCTGCGCCTCCCTGTCTTCCCTGTGTCGAGGGGCGGCAGCGCGCCGCTCCTCACTCCTCCGAGTTTCCCCCGACAGAGGCTCCTCTGCAGACACTCCACATGGACGTGTGGGGCCCCGCCCGCGTCCGTGGACAGGGCGGGGAGCGCTACTTTCTGCTGGTAGTTGACGACTACACGCGTTACACCACGGTCTTCCCCTTGCGCACCAAGGGTGAGGTCCCTGATGTCTTGATCCCTTGGATCCGCACTACCCGTCTCCAGCTGGAGAGGCGCTTTCGCTCGGACCTTCCAGTCCTGCGACTGCACTCTGATAGAGGTGGTGAGTTTTCCTCCGACCTCTTGAGAGCCTTCTGTCAGGGGGAGGGCATTGAGCAGACGTTCACGCTTCCGGCCTCTCCGCAGCAGAATGGGGTTGCTGAGCGCCGCATTGGCCTGGTCATGGAGGTCGCTCGTACCTCCTTGGTCCATGCGGCTGCCCCCCACTTTCTGTGGCCGTTTGCGGCACGGTACGCCGCGCATCAGCTTAACCTCTGGCCCCGTGTCTCTGACCCGGACACCTCGCCGACACTGCGTTGGACGGGAGAGGTTGGCGATGCGTCGGTGTTTCGAGTCTGGGGATCTCGTGCCTTTGTCCGCGATGCGTCCGCGGACAAGCTCTCCTCCCGTACCCTCCCCTGTGTCTTCCTTGGCTTTGTCCCTGACGCGTCTGGCTGGCAGTTTTACCACCCTGCCTCGCGCCGTGTCTTCCCTTCTCAGGACGTCACGTTTGACGAGTCGGTCCCCTTCTACCGTCTCTTCCCCTACCACACTGCCCCGCTCCCCCCTCCGCCGCTCTTCCTCACTCCAGGTGCTGCTGTGGTAGACCCCCTGCCTCCCCAGGGTCCTGCAACCTCAGGTGTTTCCCAGGTAGACCCGGTCGAGCCTGTCGAGGTAGCTGTCGACTCTGGTCCTGCGCGAGGTACTGAGCCTGAGCGTGCCGAGCCTGGTGGTGCTGGGTCTGGTGGTACCGAGACTGGGGGTGCTGAGCCTGGGGGTGTGGAGACTGGGGGTGCTGAGCCTGGGGGTGCTGCCGCTGGGGGTGCTGGGCCTGAGGGTGCTGACACTGGGGGTGCTGCGCCTGGGGGTGCTGACACTGGGGGTACTGAGCCTGGGGGTGCTGTGCCTGGGGTTACTGAGCCTGGGGGTGCTGCGCCTAGAGGCACTCTTTCTTCCTTGGAGCTGCGTGAGTGGTACTCTCGGTACTGCCGCCGCCACAGTGGTACTGTGGGAGCTGGGAGTACTGTTGACACTGGAGCTGAGGGCGCTGGAGCTCCTGGTGCTGGTGTGGCTGCCGACCCTGGGGTTGGCGCTGGAGGTGCTGGAGCTGCTGGGCCTGGAGGTGCTGCTGGAGCTACTGGAGGAGCGAGTGCTGCTGGAGCTGGAGGTGCAGGTGCTGACGGTGCTGCTAGAGCTGGTGCTGAGTCTGGGGGTGTTGCTGCTGGGGACACTTCGACAGGAGACCCTGGGACTACAGGTGCCGGCTCTGGGGGTGCTCCTGCTAGTGACGCTGGTCCTGGAGGTGCTGGAGCTGCTGGAGGTGGTGGAGCTGCTGGTGCTGGGGGCACTGCGCAGCCACGACTGTTCTTTGCTCCGCCGTCTCCATCGTCTCTGCCACCGCCTGACGCTGCTCTTCGTCAGGTTCTTACCCTCCCGTCGTCTACTGGTCTTCTGTTACAGCCTGGCTCACCACTGCCTGCCCCTTCTCCTTACACTGAGCAGACAGGAGGTCTTGCTGAGCGTCGTGAGCCTGCGTCTCGTCCTGCGTCGCCCGTTCGCACTGCTCGCACTAGTCCTCGTGTCCCACGTCCGCGTCCTCCTCCTGTCCCTGGCACGCACCAGATGACACTTCGTCCGTCCACTGCTCCACTGCGTGTTCCACTGCCGTCCCCCCCTGCGTCTTCTCTGCCTGACGTTCCAGACCCTGAGTCTGACCGTGTACGTGCTGCTCACCCTACTGTCACGCGTCTCCTGGCCACTGTTGTCACTGACCCTTCCTTTGAGTCCGCTGCTGCGTCTGCCTTAGTTGCTGAGCTTGTCGACTTTGCTGCTCACTGTCGTCTAGACTACGCCGCGAGTCTAGTTGCTGAGTCTGAGTCTGTCTGTCCTCCGTCCGTCGGGGGTGAGTGTGCTCTTGGCACGGACGTCCTTGAGGACAGGCAGGAGGAGTTTGAGTGCTTTGCCGCTGCTGTACCTCATCTCGTGTCCATGCTGATTGCACCTGAGGGAGACCCGGATGCACCAGACATCCCGACCCCGCGCTCTTACGCTGAGGCGATCGCGGGTGAGTACTCCTCTCAGTGGCAAACAGCCATGGACGCAGAGATGGCATCCTGGAAGTCCACTGGCACTTACGTCGACGAGGTTCCCCCTCCTGGGGCGAACATCGTCAGTGGCATGTGGATTTTCAGGGTGAAGCGGCCGCCAGGTTCTCCGCCTGTCTTCAAGGCTCGTTACGTTGCTCGAGGCTTCAGTCAGCGAGAGGGAGTAGACTTCTTCCAGACCTTCTCCCCCACCCCGAAGATGACCACTCTTCGGGTGCTGCTGCACGTTGCCGCTCACCGTGACTACGAGCTTCACTCTCTTGACTTCAGCACAGCTTTCTTGCAGGGCAGCCTGCACGAGGAGATCTGGCTGCGCCGCCCCCTGGGCTTCACTGGGTCGTTCCCTCCTGGTACCCAGTGGAGCCTCCGGCGGCCAGTCTACGGTCTCCGCCAGGCGCCTCGTGAGTGGCACGACACACTGAGGACTACACTTGCGGCACTTGGGTTTGCTCCCTCCACAGCTGACCCGTCGCTGTTTCTGCGCACCGACACTTCACTGCCGCCGTTCTACATCCTCGTGTACGTCGACGACTTGGTGTTTGCCACTGCGGACACTGAGGCTCTCGCCCACGTGAAGTCGGAGCTGCAGAAGAGACACACGTGCACAGACTTGGGTGAGCTGCGCAGCTACCTTGGCTTGCAGATCACCCGGGACAGAGCACGCCGCACCATCACCCTGACTCAGTCACACATGGTGCAGCAGGTCCTTCAGCGCTTCGGCTTCACCTGGTCCTCAGCACAGGCCACTCCTCTGGCTACAGGTCATTCGCTCTCAGCTCCACCTTCGGACGAGTCCGTAGAGCCGAGTGGTCCTTACCCAGAGCTAGTTGGCTGCCTCATGTACCTGATGACTTGCACTCGTCCTGACCTCGCGTACCCTCTTGGTCTTCTGGCTCGCTACGTGGCTCCTGGTCGGCACCGACCTGAGCACATGGCTGCTGCTAAGAGGGTACTGCGCTACTTGTGCAGCACATCAGGCATGGGGCTAGTGCTTGGAGGGACGAGCCCAGTTGTTCTCACTGGGCACTCAGACGCTTCTTGGGTTGACGACCAGGCTACTCAGCGGTCGTCACAGGGTTACACCTTCAGCCTTGGCTCTGGTTCAGTTTCGTGGCGTTCTACACGCTCGTCTTCAGTTCTCAGCTCCAGTTGTGAGGCTGAGATCTACGCCACAGCCATGGCTGCACAGGAGTTGCGCTGGCTCACCTACCTGCTGACTGACTTGGGAGAGCAGCCTCGTTCTCCTCCAGTGCTGTACGTCGACAACAAGGCCGCCATTGCCTTGTGTGAGGAGCACAGACTGGAGCACAGAACAAAGCACATCGCTCTGCGTTACTTCCTGGCTCGAGAGCTGCAGCAGCGTGGTCAGCTTCGTCTGCGTCACGTGGCCACTCGGGCCAACACTGCTGATATATTCACTAAGGCGCTTCCGTCTGGTGATCATCAGCGTTTCTGCACTTTGCTAGGGCTTGTGCCCACATTTCCTCACTTGCTGTAGGCCTTGCTTGTACTGTGATATATATATATATATATATATATATATATATACGTGCATGTTTGCATTGCTAGGTAGAGATCACTGTGCTGTTCTTGCTGCTTATATACCTCTACATGTGGACTGGCCTTGTGGCCGTTTGTTTGTGCTCAGTGTGTGTGGTGACGTTGTGATCCACCCTGAGCCGTGTTTTGTTTCTTCTCTTGACTGGTCTTGTGACCATTGCTTGCTCTGGCTATCCCCCATTTCGCCTATGGGGGTGTGTCAAAACATATGCATGTTAGTATCTAGGCTATATTGGGGCTAGCCTTAAGGGGTACAGAAACTCACTCGACACTCTAGTCTTGTACCCCAACCTCCACCTAATCACACATACTCTTCTCATTCTAACACTCCCAACCGCCCACAGCCCCTCTCAACTGCACACAGCCCCTCCTTGCCCCCCATAGCCCTTGCCCCTCCCAACCTCCCACAAGCCCCCTAGCTGCCATAATCGCTACCACAGCAAACCAGCCGCCAAAAGTACAGTAGCACCGGCAGCCACAAGCCGCAGGTACCACTGTCACTAGTGGCATCAGTCACGCCATCTACCGCCAGCGCCGTTAACAGCCCTATTGTGCCTTGCTGTCAAATGTTGTAGCCTATAGTGACACATGTCTGTCAAAGTTGTTATATCCTGCTTGCTGTAGTTACTGTAGTTATTGTTACAAACTGTTGGTGGTGCACCTTGCCTTGCTTGTTTATTCTCTATTTGTACCCTTTGCTCAATAGTGAAACCCCTCTTCCTTGCTTCAATCCTCTCGATAGTCATGCCTCTCTCCTACCCTAGCCTAAGTTCCTACCTCCATGGTTCCTAGGCTCTAGTCACATCTTAACAATGTCATATGGGGTATAGTTGTTAGGGTTAGATTTATGTACCCCAAACAACATTGTCAATGCAACACATTTGATTCTGACATGGTATCACCTAGGTGAAGGATCGTGTGGGATCCCGTTCCTTCTGCCTACTGTCGAGCCTGTCCCGCATCGTAGAGTCCGTCCCGTTCCACTCTCTAGCGCCTGTCGTGCCCGTCTCGTCCGTTATATAAGAATGTCTAGGCGAGAATGGATGAACTAGTAGCATGCAGGAGTACAAGTAGTAAACCCTAATTGGGTTGTACCCCATATGGGCTACCCCACTACAGCCTAAACAAGTATAACATGCATAGTTTGACACACCCCCATAGGCAAAGTGGGGGAGAACAAGGGGTCACAAGACCAGTCTAGAGAAGCAAAGCAAGCTCAGGGTGGATCACAACGTCACCACACACTCTGAGCACAAGCAAAGGGCCAGAAGGTCAGTTCACATGCAGAATTATGTATATAAGCAGCAAGAACAGCACAGTGATCTCTACCTAGCAAGAGCAAGCATGCAGGTATATATATAGAGATCACAGTACAAGCAGAGTCTACAACAAGTGTGGAAACGTAGGCACAAGGCCTAACAGGGTACAAAAGCGCTGATGATCACCAGACGAAAGTGCCTTGGTGAATATATCAACAGTGTTGGCCCGGGTGGCCACGTGAGCAAGGCGAAGCTGACCCCGCTGCTGCAGCTCTCGAGCCAGGAAGTACCGCAGAGCGATGTGCTTCGTTCTGTGCTCCAGTCTGTGCTCCTCGCACAAGGCAATGGCGGCCTTGTTGTCGACGTAGAGCACTGGAGGAGAACGAGGCCGCTCTCCCAGGTCAGTCAGCAGGTAAGTGAGCCAGCGTAACTCCTGTGCAGCCATGGCTGTGGCGTAGATCTCAGCCTCACAACTGGAGCTGAGAACAGAAGACGAGCGAGTAGAACGCCAAGAAACAGAACCAGAGCCAAGGCTGAAAGTGTAACCCTGTGACGACCGCTGTGTAGCCTGGTCGTCAACCCAAGAAGCGTCCGAGTGCCCAGTGAGAACCACGTCTCTCTGCCCTCCAAGCACGAGCCCCATGCCCGACGTACTGCACAGGTAGCGCAGTACCCTCTTCGCAGCATCCCAGTGCACCTTTCGGTGTCGACCAGGAGCCACGTAACGGGCCAGAAGGCCAAGAGGGTACGCAAGGTCAGGACGAGTGCAGGTCATCAGGTACATGAGGCAGCCCACTAACTCTGGGTAAGGACCACTCGGCTCTACGGACTCGTCCGAAGGTGGAGCTGAGAGCGAGTGACCTGTAGCCAGAGGAGTGGACTGTGGCGAGGACCAGGTGAAGCCGAAGCGCTGAAGGACCTGCTGCACCATGTGAGACTGAGTCAGAGTGATGGTGCGGCGTGCTCTGTCCCGGGTGATCTGCAAGCCAAGATAGCTGCGCAGCTCACCCACGTCTGTGCACGTGTGTCTCTTCTGCAGCTCCGACTTCACCAGGGCGAGAGCCTCAGTGTCAGCAGTGGCAAAGACCAAGTCGTCGACGTACACGAGAATGTAGAACGGCGGTAGCGAAGTGTCGGCGCGCAGAAACAGCGACGGGTCAGCAGTCGAAGGAGCAAACCCAAGAGCCGCAAGTGTCGTCCTCAGTGTGTCGTGCCACTCACGAGGCGCCTGGCGGAGACCGTAGACTGGCCGCCGGAGGCTCCACTGGGTACCAGGCGGGAACGACCCAGTGAAGCCAGGTGGACGGCGCAGCCAGATCTCCTCGTGCAGGCTGCCCTGTAAGAAGGCTGTGCTGAAGTCCAGTGAGTGAAGCTCGTAGTCACGCTGAGCGGCAACGTGCAGCAGCACCCGAAGAGTGGTCGCGAAAGAAGGCCGCGTCAGCTGCAGGGTGGGGCAGTGTCGGGGGCAGTGGTAGGACGGGGCCGCGTCGGCGGCAGGGCGGGGCCGCTACCCGGCGAAGCCGCTGCGGCGGTAGAGCGGGGTCGCGCGGGCCTAAGGGCACGGTGACGGGTAGGCCGGTGACCGGTCGCGGGCGTGAGGGTGACGCGACGGGCAGGCAGGGGGCCGGGCGCGGGCTTAGGGCGACGCGACGGGCAGGCAGGGGGCTGGGCGCGGCTTAGGGCGACGCGATAGGCAGGCAGGGGGCCGGGCGCGGGCTTAGGGCGACGCGACGGGCAGGCAGGGGGCCGGGCGCGAGCTTAGGGCGACGCGACGGACAGGCAGGGGGCCGGGCGCGGGCCTATGGCGACGCGACGGGCAGGCAGGGGGCCGGGCGCGGGCTTAGGGCGACGCGACGGGCAGGCAGGGGGCCGGGCGCGGGCTTAGGGCGACGCGACGGGCAGGCAGGGGGCCGGGCGCGGGCTTAGGGCGACGCGACGGGCAGGCAGGGGGCCGGGCGCGGGCTTAGGGCGACGCGACGGGCAGGCAGGGGGCCGGGCGCGGGCTTAGGGCGACGCGACGGGCAGGCAGGGGGCCGGGCGCGGGCTTAGGGCGACGCGACGGGCAGGCAGGGGGCTTGGCGCGGGCTTAGGGCGACGCGACGGGCAGGCAAGGCAGGGCGCGTGTGGGGCAGCGCGGTAACCGCAGGTAGGCATGCGTTCGGTGGGCCCAAGAACGGTCCTAATGGACGAACCTGTTGCCAGTATTGGTACTTGTGTAGACACTAGTCCAATAGCTGCTCCGGAGGACACTTCGCTGTCTTTCACTCTTGACTCCAGGGCTTTGCACTGCTTCTTCCGCGACCACACGACGCTTACTCCGCTTCATGCGCCGGTCTCTGTAGCACTAGCTGATCCCACTTCGGGACCAGTCACTACTCGCTACACTACTACGCTTCCGTGCCCAGCTGTTCCGTCGGGTTTTCTGACGGGCTTTCACGTCCCCTCGTTCTCCAGGAACTCGGTGGGCGTGAGACCACTAGTTAGTAGTCACGTGGGTGTTCGGATTGAGCCTTCTAAGGAGACTACGGTGTGTGTAGATGGTGACACGTACGCGCCTTTGGCTACCTTTACCGCTGAGCCAGGCTCTGGTCTCTACACACTACACACTGGCCCCCGCGGGCAGCAACAGCAGCGGCTACTGTCCCCGACCCCTGTCACCGGCTGGGGCACCCCTCCATTCCTGGCCTGCACACTATGTCTAGTCGACGGATTGTCCTGGGCCTCCCGCGTGTCTTGCCGACGCTGCCACCTTCACTTCCACCACCTTGCAGTCCGTGCGTTGAGGGTAGGCTGCGCGCCACCCCTCACTCCTCCTCCCTTCGTCCGGCCACCGAGCCCTTTGAGACACTCCACTTGGACGTCTGGGGCCCCGCCTCTCGCCCTGGCCCTGAGCGCGAGCGTTTCTTTCTGGTGGTCGTTGACGACTACTCCCGCTACACCACAGTGTTCCCCCTGGCAAAGAAGTCTGAGGTGACTTCTACGCTGATCAGGTGGTTGCTTACCACTGCGGACACTCGTGGTCGTCGTGTCAGCTGTCTTCACTCCGACCGCGGGGGTGAGTTTCGCTCCGGCGTTCTCGCAAGATTCTGTCGCGAGCAGGGCATTCGTCAGTCCTGGACGCTTCCGGAGTCCCCACAGCAGAATGGGGTTGCTGAGCGCCGCATAGGCTTGGTCATGGAGATCGCCCGCACCTCCATGACTCACGCCCGTGCCCCCCATTTCCTGTGGCCCTACGCGGTTTGGTACGCCACTCACCAGCTAAACCTCTGGCCACGTGGCTCTAGGTCAGAGGTTTCACCGACCAGTCTTTGGACCAGGTCCCCTGGTGCTGCGTCGCGTTTTCGTGTCTGGGGCTGCTTGGCACTTGTTCGCGACACCTCCGCGGACAAGATCTCGCCTCGCGCCGTTCCCTGTGTCTTCCTTGGTTTCCCAGAGGACTCCTCTGACTTCACTTTTTACCACCCTCCCCTTCACTGGTTATTTAACTCCCAGGACGTACGTTTCGACGAGTCCGTCCCCTACTACGTCAGGTACCCCTGTCGAGGTCTCCCGGTTCCTCCTCCCCCTCTCTTCCTGACTTCTGCTCCTCCCCCTTCTCCCCCGGTACAGCCTCCCCCCCTTGGTCCAGCCCCGTCCGGTGTATCCCACGCTACCCCCCCCTCTTGGTAGCCCCTCAGATGCAGCCTCCTTCCCCGCTGTCCTCCTGACAGCCTAGTACAGACCCTGCGGGAGCCGGTGTTCGTGACGAGAGCCTTGGCGGTGCTAGCCCTAGCGGAGTTGGAGTTGGAGCAGAGAGCGTACCTGTGAGAGGTCCTGGTTCTGGGGGTGCTGGAGTTGGAGCTGAGCTTGTGCCTGCAGGAGACTCTAGTCTTCGGGGAGCTCGTGTTAGTCGTGCTGTCCCTTGGGGTGCTACTAGGGGTGCGCCCTCTGCTGGACCTGGAGAGCCTGGGACTGACCCTGTTACTCCTGTTGGTGCTGGCTCTGGGGGTGGTGCGGCTGGTGCCTTGGAGGGTAGTCCTGGGGCTGCCCCTAACCCGGACACTACTCCGCGCCCGCACCCCTACCCGACCCGGCACCAGGCCCGTCTTCGCCGTGCATATGAGGAGCAGCTGGAGCTGGAGAGAGAGAGCCTAGCGTTGGAGCGACAGCTGCTGGAGCTATGGCAGCTGGAGGAGCAGCAGGAGCACCAGCAGCAGCAGCAACTGGAGGTGCAGCAGACGCAACTACAGCAGGAACAACAGCAGCCGCCACCTCCTCCTCCTATCTCTGATCTTCGGACCCTCCGTCTCCCCTCTCCCTCTCCCTCCTCCTCCCCCTCTCTTCTCGTCTCTGGTCCGTTGCTTCCTCCTCCTGACTCCTCCCCAGCTGTTTTTCCCCATTCTCAGCCTTCATTATCCCCTCTTTCTCACACTTGGCCTTCTCGTCGCTCTCCTCATGCTCGTCCCTCGTCGCCTGTTCCTTTCACTGACCTTTGTACTGCACTGTTTCGCTCAAGTCCACCTCGTTCGTCTCCGTCTCTCCTTCCTTCTCCTCCTGAGTCGGCCCTCACTGCTTCCCTCTCTACTCTTGTCACTGACTACTACTGCACGTACCGTCCTGTTCTCTCTCGTGTTCTCGCCTCTCTTGTTACCGACCCTCGTGCTTCTCTGTCCTCTGTCTCCGCTCTTACTGCCGCGGTCACTGAGTTTGCCTCTACTCGCCGCCTTGACTATGCCACCAGTCTTGTGGCTGCTCCTCCTACCAGTCCTCTGGCCGTCGGGGGTGAGTCTGCCCTTGGCTGTGACGCCCTAGAGGACAGGCAGTTTGAGCTAGAGTTCCTGGTAGCCGCTTCCCCTCATCTCTGTCCCATGCTCCTCGCCCCCTAAGGGAGACCCCGACGCCCTTGACATACCAACTCCTCGCACTTACGCTGAGGCAGTGTCAGGGCCTTGGGCCTCTTAGTGGAGAGCTGCCATGGACGCAGAGATGGCCTCTTACAAATCCACAGGCACCTACGTCGACGAGGTTCTCCCCCCGGGGGTGAATGTAGTCGATGGCATGTGGATCTTCAGGGTGAAGCGGCCACTGGGATCTCCTCCGGTCTTCAAGGCGTGCTACGTGGCTAGAGGGTTCAGTCAGCGCGAGGGAGTCGACTTCTTTCAGACCTTCGCGCCTACCCCGAAGATGACTACTCTTCGGGTGTTACTGCACGTAGCAGCATAGAGAGACTACGAGTTACACTCTCTCGACTTCTCCACTGCCTTCCTTCAAGGTAGCCTACACGAGGAGGTCTGGTTACGTCGTCCCTCTGCCTTCACTGGCACTTTCCCTCCTGGGACCCAGTGGAGGCTGAGGCGAACGGTCTACGGTCTTCGTCAGGCTCCTCGTGAGTGGCACGACACCCTTCGTTCTACCCTGTCTGACCTTGGTTTCCAGCCGTCTTCTGCCGACCCGTCGTTGTTCGTTCGTCGTGGCTCCACACCGTTCTTTGTACTGGTCTACGTCGACGACCTGGTTTTCGCCACTGCTGACAGGGTTGCTTGGGCTGACGTGAAGTCCAAACTGCAGAAGAGACACACGTGCACTGACCTTGGTGAGCTACGCCACTACCTTGGCCTGCAAATCACCAGGGACAGAGCTGCTCGCACCATTACACTCTCACAGTCACACATGGTGCAGCAGGTCCTTCAGCGGTTCGAGCTTCAGCACTCCACAGTACAGCGCACACCTCTTGCTGTTGACCACAGACTCACTGGACCCTTTCCTGACGAGCCGTTTGAGCCTAGTGGTTCTTATGCAGAGCTGGTTGGCTGCCTCATGTACCTGATGACTTGTACTCGCCCGGACCTCGCCTTCCCTCTCAGCATCCTTGCTCGTATTGTTGCGCCAGGGAGACACTGTCCTGTTCACTGGACAGCAGCTGTGAGGGTGGCAAAGTACCTAGCGACGACATCAGGCGTGGGGCTGGTTCTTGGAGGGCAGCAGTCTGTCGTACTTACTGGTCACTGTGACTCTTCTTACGCTGACGACGCTGAGACTCAGAGGTCTATTCAGGGGTACTGCTTCAGCGTGGGTTCTAGAGCTGTTTCGTGGAGGTCCACGTGTTCCTCCTCGGTCTCGACCTCTACTGCTGAGGCTGAGATCTACGCTGGTGCCATGGCGGCACAGGAGCTGCGTTGGTTGACCTTCTTGCTCGCCGACCTTGGTGAGCGGCCGAGCTCTGCACCGACCTTGTTCACTGACAACAAGGCGTCGATTCTCCTCTGTCGAGAGCCGCGACTGGAGAGCAGAGTGAAGCACATTAACGTCAGGTACTTTCTTCTGCGAGAGTTGCAGAGACGTGGACAGGCTCGCTTCGAGTTTGTGGAGTCCGAGGCTAACACTGCAGACATCTTCACCAAGGCGCTTCCGCCTTGTGACCACCAGAGGTGTTGTGTGCAGTTAGGTCTTGTTGACACAGGTTCTTGTCTTGCGTAGACTTCAGTTCACTGCTTGCTTTGCTTCTACGCTTTACATATTGTCAGTAATAACGGACTGGAATGATTGAACTATGAGTGAAAGCAGTACAAGTACCAAACCCTAGAATTGTGTACCCCCTATAGGCTAACCCACTGTAGCCTAAACAAACACAACATATATAATGTTTGACACACCCCCATAGGCAAAGTGGGGGAGAGCAAGGGGTCACAAGACCAGTCAAAGCAAAGCAAAACAAGCTCAGGGTGGATCTCAAGGATACCACACAAATTCTGAGCACAAGCAAGCGGTCACAAGACCAGTTCACATGCAGGTTTATAACAGAGCAAGAGATACAGTGATCACAACCTAGCAAGAGTAAACATGCAGGTATAGATATATATAGTGATCACAGTACAAGCAAAGTCAAGAGGTAAGTAAGTGAGGTCCAGTAGGCACAAGGCCTAGTAGAGTGCAGAAGCGCTGATGGTCACGAGGCTGAAGTGCCTTGGTGAACACATCAGCAGTGTTGGCCTCAGTGGCCACGTAGCGAATACAAAGCTGACCGCGCTGCTGCAGCTCACGAGCAAGGAAGTACCGCAGGGCGATGTGCTTCGTTCTGTGCTCCAGTCTGTGCTCCTCACACAAGGCAATGGCAGCCTTGTTGTCGACGTACAGTACTGGAGGAGAACGAGGCGGCTCTCCGAGGTCGGTCAGCAGGTAGGTCAGCCAGCGTAGCTCCTGGGCAGCCATGGCTGTAGCGTAGATCTCAGCCTCGCAACTGGAGCCGAGAACAGAAGAAGAGCGTGTAGAGCGCCAAGAAACTGAGCCAGAGCCAAGGCTGAAGGTGTAACCCTGAGATGACCGCTGAGTGGCCTGGTCGTCTGCCCAAGAAGCGTCTGAGTGCCCTGTGAGAACAACTCGGTCTCGCCCTCCAAGCACAAGCCCCATGCCCGACGTACTGCACAAGTAGCGCAACACCCTCTTAGCGGCATCCATGTGCTCCTTCCTGTGACGGCCAGGAGCGACATAGCGTGCAAGGATGCTAAGAGGGTATGCAAGGTCAGGTCGAGTGCAGGTCATCAGGTACATGAGGCAGCCCACAAGCTCTGGATACGGGCCACTCGGCTCTACGGACTCATCCGAAGGCAGAGCTGAGAGCGAGTGACCAGTAGGCAGAGGAGTGGACTGAGGCGAGGAGTACGTGAAGCGGAAGCGCTGGAGAACCTGCTGCACCATGTGTGACTGAGTCAGGGTGATGGTGCGCCGTGCTCTGTCCCGGGTGATCTGCAAGCCAAGATAGCTTGTCAGCTCACCCAGGTCTGTGCACGTGTGTCTCCTCTGCAGCTCCGACTTCACGTAGGCGAGTCCTGCAGTGTCAGCAATGGCAAAGACCAAGTCGTCGACGTACACGAGGATGTAGAACGGCGGCAGCGAAGTGTCGGTGCGCAGGAACAGCGACGGGTCAGCTGTAGAAGGTGCAAACCCAAGAGCCGCAAGTGTAGTCCTCAGTGTGTCGTGCCACTCACGCGGAGCCTGGCGGAGACCGTAGACCGGCCGCTGAAGCCTCCACTGGGTACCAGGAGGAAACGACCCAGTGAAGCCAGGTGGGCGGCGCAGCCAGATCTCCTCGTGCAGGCTGCCCTGCAAGAAAGCAGTGCTGAAGTCAAGTGAGTGAAGCTCGTAGTCGCGGTGAGCGGCTATGTGCAGCAGCACCCGAAGAGTAGTCATCTTCGGGGTGGGGGAGAAGGTCTGGAAGAAGTCAACTCCCTCTCGCTGACTGAAGCCTCGAGCCACGTAACGCGCCTTGAAGACAGGCGGAGAACCCGGCGGCCGCTTTACCCTGAAAATCCACATGCCACTGACGATGTTCGCCCCAGGAGGGGGAACCTCGTCGACGTAGGTGCGTGTGGACTTCCAGGAAGCCATCTCGGCGTCCATGGCTGTCTGCCACTGAGAGGAGTAGGGACCCGCCATCGCCTCAGCGTAAGTGCGCGGGGTCGGGATGTCTGGTGCATCCGGGTCTCCCTCAGGGGCAACTAGCAAGGACACGAGACGGGGCAAAGCAGCAGCAAGACACTGGAACTCCTCCTGTCTGTCCTCAAGGACGTCCGTGCCAAGAGCACACTCACCCCCGACGGACGGAGGACAGACAGACTCAGACTCAGACTCAGCAACAAGGCTAGCAGCGTAGTCTAGACGACAGGCAGCAGCAAAGTCAACCAACTCAGCGACCAGAGCAGACGCAGCCGAGGACTCAAAGGTAGGGTCAGTGACAACAGTAGCAAGGAGACGCGTGACAGTAGGGTGCTCAGCACGATACCGGTCAGACTCAGGGTCCGGAACGGTAGGCAAAGAGGACGCAGGAGGAGACGGTAGAGGGACACGCTGAGGAGCAGTAGAGGGACGCAGAGTCATGTAGTGAGTGCCCGGGACAGGAGGAGGACGCTCACGACGGACACGACTACCAGTGCGAGGAGGACGAACAGGCGACGCAGGACGAGACTCAGGCTCACGACGCTCTGTAAGACCTCCTGTGGGACCAGTGTAAGGAGAGGGAGCAGGGAGAGGCGAGGTAGGCGGTAACTGTGACTGCGGCTGGACAGGCGGAGGACAATCTACGGAGGGAGGAGGACAAGGAGGAGGAGCCTGCCCAAGAACCTGCTGAAGGAGCGGTACGAAGTACGGTCGCGGCCGCGCAGCGTCTCCAGAAGCAGAGGAGACTCCAGCGGCCGGGTCCTCAGCACCAGTAGTAGCTCCAACGCCCGGGTCCTCAGCAGCAGCAGCAGCGCCACCACTCGGGTCCTCAGCTCCAGCAGCAGCTCCACCGTCCGAGTCCTCAGCACCAGCAGCAGCTCCACCGTCCGGGTCCTCAGCACCAGTAGTAGCTCCAACGCCCGGGTCCTCAGCAGCAGCAGCAGCGCCACCGCTCGGGTCCTCAGCTCCAGCAGCAGCTCCACCGTCCGAGTCCTCAGCACCAGCAGCAGCTCCACCGTCCGGGTCCTCAGCACCAGCAGCAGCGCCACCGCCCGGGTCCTCAGCTCCAGCAGCAGCTCCAACGTCCGGGTCCTCAGCACCAGCAGCAGCGCCACCCCCAGGGTCCGCAGCACCAGGAGCACCACTCCGAAGACTGCAGCGCCGTGTGTACCACTCGCGGATCTGCTGAATGGGGGGGAGCTCCTGGGTAGGAGGGGAAGTACCGGGACGAGCTCCAGTAGCACCTCTCCGGAGGCGGCAGTACTCGAGGTACCTCTCCTGCAGCTGCTGGGAGGAGAGGGCTCCTCCAGGTGTAGCACGCTCAGGCTCAGCACCCCCAGACTCAGCACCCCCAGGCTCAGTACCTCCAGGCTCCGCACCTCCAGGCTCCGCACCTCCTGGCTCAGCACCCCCAGGCTCCGCACCCCCAGACTCAGCACTCCCAGGCTCAGCACCCCCAGACGCAGCACCCCCAGGCTCAGCACCCCCAGACGCAGCACGCGAGTCAACAGCTACCTCGACAGGCTCACCCGGGTCTACTTGGGACACACCTGAGGGAGCGGCACCCTGAGGGGGGAGGGGGTCTGGTACCTCAGCACCTGGAGCGAGGAAGAGAGGCGGGGGGGGGAGCGGGGCAGTGCGGTAGGGGAAGAGGCGGTAGTAGGGGACGGACTCATCAAAAGTGACGTCCTGAGAGGGCAGGACACGGCGCGAGGTGGGGTGGTAGAACTGCCAACCAGGGGCGTCCGGGACAAAGCCAAGAAAGACGCAGGGGACAGCGCGACGGGAGAGCTTGTCCGCGGACGTGTCGCGGACAAAAGCTCGGGATCCCCAGACCCGAAAACGCGACGCATCGCCAGCCTCTCCCGTCCAACGCAGTGTCGGAGAAGTCTCGGGCAAGGAGACACGGGGCCAGAGGTTGAGCTGATGCGCAGCGTATCGGACTGCGGGCGGCCACAGAAAGTGGGGGGCAGCCGCATGAACCAAGGAGGTACGAGCGACCTCCATGACCAAGCCAATGCGGCGCTCAGCAACCCCATTCTGCTGTGGAGAGGCCGGAAGCGTGAACGACTGCTCAATGCCCTCCTGCTGACAGAAGGCCTCCAAGAGGCTAGAGGAAAACTCTCCACCTCTGTCAGAGTGCAGACGCAGGACAGGGAAGTCGGAGCGGAAACGCTCACTGAGCTGGAGACGAGATCTGCGGATCCAAGGGATCAAGACATCAGGGACGTCACCCTTGGTGCGCAAGGGGAAGACCGTGGTGTAGCGCGAGAAGTCGTCAACAACAATCAGGAAGTACCTCTCCTGACCCTGACCATGGACGCGGGCTGGGCCCCACACGTCCATGTGGAGCGTCTGCAAAGGAGCAGTCGTCGGGGGAAAGGAGGAGGAGTGAGGAGCGGCGCGCTGCCGCCCCTCGACACAGGGAAGACAGGGAGGAGCAGGCGAGGCTGGAAGGGGAGGGAGCACCCTGGGAAGACCAGCAACAAGGTCCCGTTTGTGCATGGCCCGAAGGCGCTGCACAGACGGGTGACCAAGGCGGTGGTGCCAAAGGACAGTCTCATGCGCCAGAGAGCGACACGAGCAGGGGGCGGACAGCTGACCTGACACAGACGCAGACGCGGACGCAGCTACCTGAGGGGACTCAGTGGTCAGTGTGTAAAGGTCCGACCCCGGCTCCCGAGTGAAAGTAGCCAGGTGGCGACCCGTCCGAGCACACGTGCAGTGCGTCACGCGCTCGTAGGCAGGGGTGAACTGGTGAACACCCCCGTCCTGGAGCGCACTACCTGCCACCAAGTTCGTAGAGAACGAGGGGAGGTAGAGACCTGACAGCGTGCCGGACGGGACCGCCGGACAAGGAAGGACAGTGGAGGAGGTCGCAATGACCGGACCCCCAGAGGGGTCAGCAAGGGAGACAGCAACTGGCCGAGCGAGTGGCTCAAGGACAGTGCGGTCACGAAAGAAAGAGCGAGAAGCACCTGAGTCCAGGGTGAAGGTGTGCAGTGCTGCAGTCGACTCAGTACCAGGGGGCACGGACGCACGAGCACCTAGGGCTGCAGCCTCACCAGGACCTGTGGGAGCAGACGCACTAGCACCTAGAGCAGCAGCCGGACTGGCCTGAATGCCCGGGTCGGGCGGAACACGCAAGTACTGAGCACCCTCTCCACTAATAGACATCGCATACATGGCAGTGAGAATAGCATCAAAGTCTAAAGCCCAAATATCAACACCCCTCTTTTCCAGATCAGCCCAGCGCGGCAGCTCAGTGGCAGCAGGAAACTGAGTGCGCCACGCGTCGTTAAGGCGCGCGAAGCAGCGCTGCGTAGGGTGCGGCCTCCCACACTGCTGGCCGCTGCGGTCACCTGTGCGAATGACGTACGTGCAGGTAACGCTACGCTGCGCATACCACTCACGGGCGGCCTGAAGCGTCGGGGCGGGCTGCTGACTCTGCCCTCCGCCAGTGCCTCCACGACCACCACCCCCACCGCCGCCGCCCCGGCCACCTCCACCCCTGCCGCCGCCACGACCACCTCCGCCTCCGCTGCCGCCTCCACCACCACTCCCACCGCTGCTGTCTCCTCCCCCACTGCCGCCACTAGCCTCCCCAGCCGCGCCTCCACTCCCACCGCCTCCACCCCCACCTCCTCCGCCACCACCCCCACCCCTGCCCCCCTTGTTCCTGCGGCGCCCGCTCGAAGCAGACGCGGTCCCGACCTTCTCAGCACCAAGAAGGTCGACAGCAGCAGCAGAGGCGACAGAGGGGAGGAGGGGGGAAGGGGAACACCCCTCAAAGAACGGGGTGCGGGGGTCGCCACGAGAGGTGCCTACAGCGACGATGCTCGCCTCAGCTGCAAGCAGTTCCTTTGCGAGGAGGGCAACAGTGAGCTCAGTGGGGGAGCGAGAGAGGAATTGGTCCCTGACTGTGCGCAGAGAGTCAGGGAGGCGGGTGACGATGTGGTAGAGAGTGATCCAGAGCGGGGGGGGGTTGCTAGTGAGAAACTCGGCAGGCATAGCAGCGCGAAAGCGGGCCTCACTAGTCTTAAGGTGGGTGATGAGGTCTGCGACAGTGTGAAAGGAGGCTAGGTCGGGGAACAGGTAGGGGAGAGTGAGGCGGCCTAGCGTGGCAGAAGCGGGTGAGGAGTAGCGGGCAACTACAGCGGTGTAGAGGTCCTTAGCAGTCTTGCACTGGCCGAAGTGCTCGCGCTCGTCTAGCGGCAGGGAGTTGCGAATAGCAAAGCGAGCGTGCGCATCACGGGTCTGCCACTGGGAACGCAGAGTGCTGTCAGCAGACGAGTCAGGGGCAGTGGCATGGCCTAGGGCATGGTCGTACAGTGAGATATCTTCCTTGGCAGTGAGCTGTAGGAACAGGTGCAGGTCATCGAGCCAGGTTTCGAACTTCACTGGACGGCCCTCGGCATCGAAAGCTAGAACTGGCGGACTAGCCATAGTGACAGTAGCAGTAGTAGTAGTGGCAGTAGTAACAGTAGTAGTAGGAAGCGTGGCAGCAGGAGCTGCAACGGCGCACTGGTGGCAGCTGCAGTGGTAGCAGTGTGCGCGGTAGGTAGAAAATAAACAGCAGTGAGATCGAGTGCCTCGCGGGCAGCGGCTGCAGAAGCGCACGGGCGGCAGCGGCGCACGGGGAACGGCAGTGCACGGGCAGCGGCGGCGCACGGGCAGCGGTGGCGCTCGGGAGGCAGCGGTGCGCAAGCAGCAGCGGAAGCAGCGGCGTATTAGCGGTTGCAGGCGACTCGCGGGCAGCGGCTGCAGAGGCGCACGGGCAGCAGCGCCGACAGCGCACGGGCGGCTGCAGCAGCGAGCGGTGCGCAAGCAGCAGCGGCAGCAGCGCACGGGTGGCAGCGGCGTCGGTGCACGGGCGGCAGCGGCGTCGGCGGACGGGCGGCTGCGGGCAACGGGCGTGCGGCAGCTGCGGCGGCGAGCTGCGGGCCTGCGGGGCCACGGCGGGGTGTGCGCGAGCGGGCGACGGGCGGCTGCAGCAGCGGGCGCGTCAGCGAGGCGCACAGGCAGCGCGCGGGCAGCGTGCGGGGCCGCGCGTAAAGAAAAACAGCCGCGCGCGTGCGGCTAGCGGGGCGCGCGCAGCGAAATCGACCGCGCGCGGGCGGGTAGCGGGATACGCGCGCTAAAAAAAAAAATCGAGTCGCGCGCGGGCGGCTAGCAGGCTGCGCGCGCGCGGTAGGTAGGAGGCGCACGAGGGCGCGTAGGCGCACGAGGCGCACAGTAGGTAGGTAGGTATGTAGGTAACGGTGGGCCCTAAGAACGGTCCTAGCGAAGGACCTGCTCTGAAACCATGTCAGTAATAACGGACTGGAATGATTGAACTATGAGTGAAAGCAGTACAAGTACCAAACCCTAGAATTGTGTACCCCCTATAGGCTAACCCACTGTAGCCTAAACAAACACAACATATATAATGTTTGACACATATACCTCTGTGAACTCTTCGACTGGCCTTGCGGCCCCTTTTGCTTGTGCTCAGACTGTGTGGTGACATTGTGATCCACCCTGAGCTTTGTTTCTTGTGACTGGTCTTGTGACCGTACTGTGTTGGTTTTGCTAGACACCCCTCACTTAGGCTATGGGGTTGTGTCAAATGTTGTAGCCTATAGTGAGGCATGTCATATGGGGTACAGTTGTTAGGGTTAGGTTTATGTACCCCAACCAACATTGTCAATGCAACACATTTGATTCTGACACTTGCCTGCCTAACCGCTAGCGCCTGCCTACCGCCACATACCGTTTCTTGCACTGGTGACACTCCTCGTAGCTGTTGGAGGCCGCACCCTTTGCGTTTATTATGTGGTTCTAGGTTTTCGTGTTAGCTCCTAGAGGGCCGTTCCTAGAGTATATTCCCTGTCGCCGTTTCCACTCTAGCTTCAGCAGCTCTAAGCCGCGGCCGCTCGTAGCTCCAGCCGTGCCTCACTCTAGAAAATCTTAGCTCCAGTCGCTCCTAGCCCCTCCCAATCCTCACTCCGACCGTGTCTAGCTCCAGCCGCTCCTAGCTTCAGAGGTTCCTAACTCCATCTGCCTCTCCATCCAGCAGTTCCTAACTCAAACTTCCTTTCCCTCCAGAAGTTCCTAGCTCCGGTTGCTATTAGCTCCAGCTGCTCCTAGTGCCAGCTGTTCCCAGTTTGGCGTTCCTAGTTGTTCCTAGCTCCAGCTCTGCCTCACTCCTGCCACTCCTAGCTCCAACAGTTCGTAGCTCCAACCACTCCTACTCCGGTCGTTTTTAGCTCCAGCCGTTCCTCGGGCAAGCTGTTTCTAGTCTGCTGCTCCTACGCCGGACTAGCTTCCACCATGGCGTTCGCTAGAGTTCTACAGCAGCAGGGTTAGCAGCCGTAGCAGTTTTGGCAGTAATTCCCTCAACAGCTGTGGCGCTAGCTGTGGGGGCACGGCGGTCCGAAGAGCGTTGGCCCCATCGCTGGCCCCAGCAAGTGGTGGCCTCGTCACATTGGTCGCGATGTCGGGCCTTGCTAGTATCGGATCCTGGCTAGCCTTCGTGATGGCACTTCCTGCAGCCGTCCTGATCACTTCGCATTGCGCTAATTCTGTCACCTCGACGACCTCTATCGTGAGCGTTTGGGGAGACTCATTTCCCTTGTGCTGGCCTGGTCTACATCGTGACAGTTTCCCTTTGCTTGATATGTGCATAAAATCTTTTCACTCTTTCTTGTTTTGTATTGCCCCTAGTACTGTCGGATACATCCCATAAAGATGGGGGGAAGCACAGTACCAGAGGAGGCGGTGATATCGTAGAGATGGTCTTCAATCTCAAGGAGATGAGTCTCAAAGAGATCGCTAGTGAGGGACATGGGTTCCACAGTGAGGAAGTGATCCACGCACCCATCAAGCAGTCAGGGAGGCGGGTTGCGAGAAGGTACGGTGCCATGTGCATGAGGGGAGGGGGAGAAGGGAGGGGGTATGTTTGCCGCAAGAAGCTTAGCAGATGAAGCAGCGCAGAACCTAATGCAACGCGAGCGTAGGGGCATAACCAAGTTAACAACGGTAGGGAGGGAAGCGAGATCAGGAAAGAGAAAGAGCAGAGCGTGGCGGCCTTTAGGTAGCTGACAAAATAGTGGAGTAGCAAGCGATAACAACATCCAAAATCTCCTTCGCCATCTTCATCTGGCAAAAATGCTCCCATTCGACCTGCGGGAGGTAACGAACGATAGCAAAGCGAGCAGGAGCATCGTGCACCTTCCACTGCTTTTACGCCATGTGCTGTACTCTTTCTACTGCTCCGAAGAAGCAAAAGCAGGAAGAGCACAAAGACACTTCTGGGTGGGGATCTCACCAACGGCGTGCTCAACCACGAAGACATCGTGCTGAAGCTGGCTCCCAAGGTAGAGCTTGACCTCCTGCAACTACGATGAAAAGTGCACCACACAACCCTCACCATAAGCGCAATGCCGACTCGGTTGGCATGGTAGCAGAGCACGAGAAAACGGCCAGGCTACGAGGGAAACCCTAACTGAGGGTGCAGATGCAGTAGCACGTCAAGTCCAAGCGGCAATAGGAGACTAACTCAAGTAGGTAACGATACTGTGGGTTGCACGGTTATCAAGAGCAGTTCGGGTGTCTAAGTCAATTGCGACAGTGACGGTCACAATTTGGCAGCAGTCGCGGGCGGTGCGGGCCGCACGTACGATAACATTGGCGGCAGCAGTAGCAGCTACGAGCAGCAACAATGACGTCTGCAGCTGCAGCTATGGGTGGCGGCGGCAGCAGCGGCAGCTACGAGCGCGGGCGGCAGGGGCGGGAGCAATGGGCAGTCGCGGAAGCAGCGAGCTGCAGTGGTGGCTAGAGCAGCAAGCCGTCGCGGCAGCAGTAGCGAGCATAGCAGTGGCGACAGCTGGCTGCACTGGCGGCGGCAGTGGGCTGTAGCGGCGGCGATGGCAGCGGGCTGCAGCGGCGGCAACGGCAGTCGGCTGCAGCGGTTACGACAGTATTTAGCATAGCAGCAGCGGCAGCCGGTTGCAGCGGTGGCAGCGGCAGCGCGCAGAGTGGTGGTGGCAGCGGGCTGCAACAATCCCGACAGCAACGCATGTAGGAGCAGTGGCAGCAGCGCATGTAGCTGCAGTCGCGGGAGCGCACACAGCTGCAGCAGCAGCGAGTTGCAGGGACGACAGGGGTAGCGCGCACGGGCGGGGCAGCAGTGTGCGAGCGGAACCGGGTGCGCAAAAAACGCTCGACGGGGCAGCCTAGGGGCGAGCAAAGGGGTGGTTGATAGAAATGCTCAGGGTACACATGATGCCCAGCCACTGCACGCGAATTTGGTCTGCACCTTTTAGAAAGCCTGCACCCGGTTTTTTACTGCTGACTTCCTCAGCAGCAAGCCCAGATGTCTTTACTGCGGGGAGGAGGAGACGCATGATCACTGCCTTTTCAGTTGCCCAAAGATTCAGCCCGTGGTCCAGGGGCTCCGACGAGCTCTGTGCATGCTCAACCGGGCAAGGGCGCCTGCTTCGTTGGGGGACTTACTGTTCCAGGAAACTGGAACCACGTCGGATTTTCCGGAGGCCACGCTAACGGCCATCACACTCCACCAGCTCTGGGTGGAACGCTGTGTCGCAAGCTTTCGAGGGCAGAAATTCAGGACACGCTGGGTGCTCTGGAGAATTGGTACGGCTTTCCGGCTGCATGCAAGAGTGTATATGAGGGTGACGGGTGCGAAATGTCTGAGGTCGAGCAAGTCGGGGAAGCATAAGAAGGTCAGAAGTGTTTTTGAAGCGGAGCTGGAAATGCTGTTGAGGATCATGGAAGATGGCGACAAAAAATGGAAGTGGAAGGCCAGCTTTGCAGCAATCTGGAACAGGCCGAGGAGGGTTTTCTTACCGCCCTAGATACCCTGCTGGGCAGCTCAAGGTGTCTGCCCTCACGCTCAATTACGACTGCTATTGTTGTATGCATTGTCCTCATTAATGTATACTCCAATTACAAAAAAAAAAAAATACAAGCACCTCACGCAAGTTGAAGTGATTCTGAACCAATAGTAACGAAGAGACTGACGTCAAACTGAAGAGACCGAAGTCAAATGTCAACGAGTAGGTTGCACAGTTTTTTTATAAGCACGAACGAATCCTTTTTTGCTAGCTGCGAATTAAAGAAATCTTTGCGGATTGCAAGAATCACTTAAGAGCCCTCTTCACAAGGCAACCTTGGGTGACCCAAACGAGCATCAGGTGTATCTATATCTTGCAAACGTCACGAGCTTTAACCAATGGATGAGGTCCACGTTTACAATGACAACACAGCGTCCGCCTGGACACCAGCTCTTAGCGAACATGCCTTACGTCTTTTCCCTCACTCAAGCCCCTCTGGGGCTGGGCCTACTCCGACGGCAAAAACAAACGGCCCTCTAATCGTAACAATGGCGCCTCTGCTTCTCCTTGTCCCCAGCCCATATCTCCTCAAATTGCCATTGGCAACTCCAATCTTGCATCCTCCTTGAACCAGTTGTGTCTGCGTAGTCACACGGCCAATACTACGCTATGATCATTTCTCCTGACATGATATCTTTTCCGGCCCCACCGGTCCAGGCGGAAGCCTTGTTTCACCTCACCGCCCTCGAGAATCGAGGAGCGTTCTGGTTGGCGGGCCAACGCGACCGAGGCCACAACGACGCTTCACCAGATGGGTACAAATATTTCCTTCAGCTCCCTAACAAGGCCAATCCACAATCCACCGCACTTATCTGCTAAGCTCAGCAGCGCGCGACATGTCCAAGGCGTTTCGCGGGATAAGCGCGACGCGACTATCTGAGACGCCAACCTACCTCTACGCGGTCATACGCGATTCGCGCAACCCAATCCAGCTTGCGCGTCCTCCTCTCCCACTCCGTTCCCATCCCACTCTCCAGGAACTTCGAGAAACATGCTACTTGGCTTTACCTCTCGTCCGGCGAGTATATGGTCCCATAAGTTATCGTCAGAAAATCACAAGCAACAAGAGCAGTTCAACCGCTCTCAGTACCCGTCAGTTTACCTGAGACCAATTCTTCAAATCTACCTTCATCATCCCTTCAGCACTGGTTAGCCATCAGCCACGCAAAGCCAGCAACGCCTCGTTGCTACTATTAAATCATGGCTTCGCGTCAGACTCTACTGCTGGTCCTCGCGACCGTCGCCGCGTGCCTGCTGTCGTCCGTCAACCACTCCGCGGCGCAGACGGAGCCGTTCCTTGTGACCAAGGCGCGCAGCACGCGCGCATACGCCATCAACTGCACCAACGACTCGCTGAAAGCCAACGCGACCGCGACGCAGAGGGCTCAGGAGCTGCTCGTGGCGAACGCAACTCTCGCCGCCGCCATCGCCGCGTACAGCGATGCCGTACCGCTGGTCAACCGCCTTAAGCTCGTCCTCGCCGCGAAGATCGCGGCGGCGAACGAGACGGCCGCGACGATTCAGTCGCTGCAGGATATCACGGTGGAGCAGCAGGCGCGGCTCGATAAGATCGTGGCGGAGAGCAGCAACGAGACGGCGCTGAAGCAGTCTGTGTCGGACGCGAAGCGACGGGTTGCGATGGCGGCACAAATGATTGACGACCAGACGGCCGCTATCGCCAGCTTGAATTTTGACGTCTACAAGGCGACTCGGAGGGCTGCCGATCCGACGGTCACGGGTGCAGATCTGACCGACGCGCAGAACGATCTGGCGGCGGCGAAAGCGCAGAAGGCCGACGCGGAGGCGCTTCTGGCAGATATGACTAATCAAGCGGTGAGGGCGCAGGCTGTTCTCTCAAAGAAGCAGAAAGCTCTCGATGACCCCGCGAGCGTCCAGGCCGACATTGCCGCGCAGCAGCAGGTGGTAGATGACGCTAAGTCGGAGCTGAACGATACCCTTGCGGCGTATGAGGACGCCAAGGCTGCGGTGGTTCAGGCGCAGTTTGATGTGAGCTACGCGAATGCGTCCATTCCTGCGAAGTCCGCGAATGTGAGCAACGCGAAGATCGCGCAGAGCAAGGCGGTGACTAATAAGATCAGCGCGGACTCTTCGGCGAATTATATGGCTTCTCGCGCGTACAACGCCACGCTCGCTGCTCAGCAGGCGGAGGCAGCTGCTAAGGCTGCAGGTTACACGTGGGTGTGGTAAGGACGTCTCTAATTTTAGCGAGTCCCTGCTGAGTGGAGCCTGCCCCTCAACCAACGTGCTTGTCGGTTTCGGGGGCCTTTCCTAATAAATTCGCATTTCAACGGATCTACAGCAGGCGTTTTTTGCTCTGGAGTTGTATCTTACGGTGTGATTTTATTATGCAATTCATCTCAACTAAATTTCAGCAATGGCCTTGAAGATGGAGAAAGCGACGTAAAATAATGGCACATGTTCATTAAAAAAAAACGTCCTACGGATTGAGAGCCATTCCATATACGTAAAAAACTTTTGCCCTCAGTAGTAAGACCCAATGCACCTTTTTTCGTCTGTTGAGATAGATACGGTAGCAATGCATGTAGCTAACCGAATCTGGTGCGTTCAATGTACCAGTACCATAGGTAATGTACTGCCTTAAAAAATAACAAATTGGCACTAGATTGGTATGCATTGCCTTCAAAAACTAAATAAACAAATCACCCACTCGTGTGTTCGTACCGCGCGTCTCATCCTGCGCTAACCTAGCTCTACTCAACTCCATCCCTTATGGTTGTAGGTCAAATTGTAGGTCAAATATTGCAACGGCACGGAATAGCACCTCAAACCGTGGCAGCTGCAGCAGCACCGAGCTTCTTCTCTAGGCCTGGCCGAACCTGGCGCCTGGCGGAGAGGAGGCGGTGCTCCAAGGCTTGCAGAGCTGGCAGCGACAGCACAAGGGCGTCGTGCTGCACTATGCTGTACACGTTGAGCCCCTGGTGGAATGGCCATGGGTATGGTTATGGGTATGGTAAGTATTCAGAGAAGAGAAGGGGCAATCAGGGAATTCTCAAAGTGACAGCACAAGCGTGTCGTGCTGCACTATGCTGTACACGTTTGAACCCTGGTGGGGGGGGGGTCGATGGCACACATATGGCACAATGGAAGGATAGGGCAAGGAGAAACTACAAGCGTGTCGTGCTGCACTATGCTGTACACGTTCAGACCCTGGTGGGATGGTCGGTGGCGCAGACATGGCATGAAGGAAGGATGAGGCAAGGGGGAAGTTTGTCCCAGGAGACTGCTGTGTTCCGAATGATGCTGCAGTGGAGAGGAGAAGATGGGACTGCCATCATGGGAAAGTTGGGGAGTGGAGAAACTCACCACGACTGGCAGCGCAGTCATGTAGAGGTATAGCGATGCAGTGCGGTGCAGTGCGGTGCAGTGCATGGGAGAAGACTGAATTGGAGAGGGTGATTAGGAGGGGAGACTCACCACAACTGGCAGCACGTTCGCGTAATGCAAGTTCCCAGATGCCCGGAGCAAAGTTTCATCTGCCCGTTGCGACCCGTCGACGAAAAGAATCTTCTTCGAATCAGGAAACGCCGTGGCAATGTGCTGCGCCATGTCTTTTGTTTTCGGGCTGCCCGGATTCAAATCAGAGTATAGGACCAGCTGGGTTGGGGAAAAGAGCGATAGGGGGAGGGAAAGGGAAGAGAGAGGGATATTGAGAAGGGAGATGGTGAGGGAGAGTGAAAGGAAGAGTGAGAGGGAGAGTGCTCACCTGCCTGCTCACCTGCCTGCTCACCTGCCTGCTCACCTGCCTGCTCACCTGCCTGCTCACCTGCCTGCTCACCTGCCTGCTCACCTGCCTGCTCACCTGCCTGCTCACCTGCCTGCTCACCTGCCTGCTCACCTGCCTGCTCACCTGCCTGCTCACCTGCCTGCTCACCTGCCTGCTCACCTGCCTGCTCACCTGCCTGCTCACCTGCCTGCTCACCTGCCTGCTCACCTGCCTGCTCACCTGCCTGCTCACCTGCCTGCTCACCTGCCTGCTCACCTGCCTGCTCACCTGCCTGCTCACCTGCCTGCTCACCTGCCTGCTCACCTGCCTGCTCACCTGCCTGCTCACCTGCCTGCTCACCTGCCTGCTCACCTGCCTGCTCACCTGCCTGCTCACCTGCCTGCTCACCTGCCTGCTCACCTGCCTGCTCACCTGCCTGCTCACCTGCCTGCTCACCTGCCTGCTCACCTGCCTGCTCACCTGCCTGCTCACCTGCCTGCTCACCTGCCTGCTCACCTGCCTGCTCACCTGCCTGCTCACCTGCCTGCTCACCTGCCTGCTCACCTGCCCCTCTCTCAGTCGCACTGACAGCGCTGCCTTGAGCCCAACCGCGCGGACCTTCTTGTTGAGCGTGCAGCTCGGAACACAGGAGGTGGGCACCACCCAATAGGCCAGCACACAGCACAACACACCGCACTCTCACCTGCCCTTCCCTCAGCCGTGCTGACAGTGCTGCCTTGAGCCCAAGCGCACGAGCCTTCTTGTTGAGCGTGCAGCTTAGAAAACAGGAGGTGGTCACGGCATGACTCAATAGGCCAACACACATTGCGTAACACACTGAGCTCTCACCTGCCCTTCCCTCAGCCGTGCTGACAGTGCTGCCTTGAGCCCAAGCGCACGAGCCTTCTTGTTGAGAGTGCAGCTTAGAACACAGGAGGTGGTCACGACATGACTCAAGAGGCCAACACACATTGCGCAACACACTGAGCTCTCACCTGCCCTTCTCGCAGCCGTGCTGACAGCGCTGCCTTGAGCCCCAGCGCACGGACCTTCTTGTTGAGCGAGAAGGCGTGTGATCGCGGCTTGGGGCCGTGCATGGTGGCACCTCCGCGGAACTGGTGCGGGAGGGGTGGGGGAGGGGTGGTGATGGGGGGGGAGGGGGTGATGGGGTGAGTGCTGCCTTGAGCCCCAGCGCGCAGACCACCTTGTTGAGCGAGAAGGCGTGCGACCGAGGCTTGGGGCCATGCATGGTGGCACCGCCGCGGAACTGGTAGGGGGGGGGGGGAAGGGGGGGGGTTGGTGGGGGAATGGGGGTGGTGGCGGGTTGAGGGGGGTTGTGGGGGGAGGAGGGGTGGTGGGATGAGTAGGTGCAATGGCATGGCAAGGAAGGGAGGCTTGGGGCACAACCGGTCGTAACGGGCGGCGGGCAGCAATTCATGACCAGTGAGCAAGCAATATTTGTCCTTACCTGCGGCGGCTATCTCAGCAACCCGTGCCTGGCACCCCCTGTGCATGTCTCCCCTTCCCCTGCCGGACCCGTCCCGTGCCAGGGGCGTTTTCACAAGTCAGAAACGGTCGTTCTGCGGGGAACTGGTCATCAAACCAGGCGCGCTCTCACCTGCGACCCTCGGCGCGACCCGTGCCTGACCCGCCCTGTGCCCTCGTGCTTCACAAGTCAGAAAGAGGCGTACTGGGCAGTACTGGGCAGTACTGGGCAGTACCGTTCAGTACCAACCAGCAAACAAGCGCACCCCTCACCTGCGGCTGTCGGAGTGACCCATGTCTCGCCCGCCCCGTGCCCTTCTGCTTTTCGAAGCCTTGGGCAGTACCAGTCAGTACTCCTCAGTACCAGTCAGTACCGCTCAGTACCAGTCAGTAGCAATTAGTTTAGAAACAGAGATATTTATGCAAATCTGTCAGCAAGTTATCGAGAAAGTTAATTGCTCAGTACCAGTCAGTACCGCACAGTACCAGTCAGTACCGCTCAGTATCAGGCAGTACCAGCCATAAAGCCGCCCCTCACCTGTGGCCCTCGACGTGACCCGTGCCTGGCTCGTCCCGTGCCCTTCTGCTTCCATGGCTTGCTGGACGGAAAACCCCCGCACCTCGCCCACGCGCTTCGTGCTGTGCGTGCCCTGAAAGGGGGGAGAGGGGAAGTGAGGGGGGTGTGAGGGTTGAGTGGAGGGGGAGGGGGGAGGGACAAGTCAACGAGGCTTGCTGGATAAACCTCGCACCTCGCCCACGTGCTTCGTGCTGTGCGTGCCTTGAGGGTGATGGGGAGGGGGAGGGGGATGGGGGGCATCGGAGTGAGTGGAGAGCGAGTAGGGGGTAGGACAAGACAACGAGGCTTGCTGGAAGAACCTTGCACGCCCGCTTCGTGCACTGCGTGCCTGAAGGGGTGGGGGAGGGCGGGGGAGTGGGCGGAGTGAGAGGGAGGGGAGGAGATAGGGACGAGACAATGACGCTTGCTGGACGACCCTCGCACCTCGCACGCCCGCTTCGTGCTGTGCGTGCCCTGCACGTTGGGAAACGGGGGGGCGAGTAGGGAGCGAGTGGAGGGTGAGTGGGGTGGGGGTTGAAAGGGGAGAGACGGATGATGACGCTTGCCAGACGATCCTCGCAGGGCCATTCCAGCCACTCAAAACCCATTACGATGCGAGTCACCACCACCCCCTCCGCGCCTCCTCCTCTCCGCCCCTACCCTCCTCTCGTTTTCTCTCCCTGCCTCCCCTTCTCCCCAACACTCCACACTCCTCTTCCCCATCCGCCCCCCCCACCCCCCCCCCCCCTCCTCTCCCCCGCACCTGGCGCCGCTTCGCGAGCTGCCAGCACACCACGCGGTGCACGATGTCTCGCCGTACAGGCACGTCGAATATAGTCCCGTCCAGTACCGCCTCGCCGTGCGACTCCCCGCTGAAGCTCCGCACCGCCACGCGCCTGTCGCGGTACGTCCCCCACTCCGCTTCCCCCGCTTCCTCCCCCGCTTGTTCCCCCACTTTCTCCCCCGCTTGCTCCCCCTCGCCGATCACCTTCCCCCCTGCTGTATCCGCTTCTGAGGCTTTTGGTGCGACGTCAGGTCCTTTGCCTGAATCCGACGACAACCACCGTTGTTGCGACGAGCTTACGAAGCAGATCGAGCTGTCGCTGAATCTCGTGGTTGCTGGCGACGTCGCACTGCGAATCTCGAACGATCGCACGATCTGTCGCGTGCTGGCGACGAATGGCGACGCGCGTACCCAATGAGAAGGCGAAGCGGCAGGCGATGTTAGTGCGGCCTCGAGGCCAATCACGAGATCACCACAATTAACGGTGCGTGCTGACGATATTTGGGAGATTGGCGACTTCTGGCTGGAGGTGCGGGAAAAAGCGCGGGAGAGCGGAGATGGCGGGGAAGTTTGAACGAAAGGCGCGCGGCAAGAAGGAGCGGACAGGGGGATCGGAGCATGCTTGGACGAGGACGCACGGCTGGTGGAAGCCCTAAGTAGCCGCGCAGCTATTCGGGCGGCCATGTCGAAAACCGTCGCAGCGCAGGAGATGGCAATGCAGTCCTACGCCACTAAGAGAAGGGGGTGGATCAGGCGTACTCGTTATGGAATACGCTCCCCATGAATTTCACTGGTTTGTGAAATTCATTTTAATCCGCTTTGACGTATACGCAATCCTAAATAGAACATAAAATCGTACCCTGACGAAATTGCGAGAATGCTTGTCCACATGCAGTAACATCGAACGCAATCGCTTTCGCACCCAACCAAGCCGCTCGCTGGTTCTGGTTCGCCTCATCCGCCCTGCCCTGCCTTGGGTCTTCCAATTTCGACCATGATTTCCTCGATTGTTCCTGACCAATCAGCACATGCCGCGTACCTAGAATTTTAGAACTTTCCCCAATCGCGCGGCCTTCCTGGCTCCCTGAGCACAAGCCAGGAATCCACCACCGTCAGCTCAGCAGCTTTCCGCACTGTGAGGACCTAGATGTTGCCGCCTTGATTAGATACCGTTCCCAAGACGGACCCTTGACCAAGCTAGGGGATTTCTTTTGTTCCTGGTAACCGCTGTCGGCAGCTTCATCAAATTCACTAGGCCCTCCGGCATCCTATTTCCGCTGCAACGCTCCGCACCAGCGCGTCCCACCGCAGCCCGTCCCCCTTCCCGCCTCCCCCTTCCTTCCGCTGCCGTCATGTCGGGAGCCGCGCTGGCGCACGGTTCCGCCGCAGCCTCCGCGCAGGCCGTGCTGGGAGCGCACCAATTGCCAATAACCGAGCATTCTCGTCGCAGCGCGCGCCTGTCCAGCAGAGCAGCGACCGCGACACCTCTCGCGGGCAACTCTAGCACTGCGCTACAACGCGAGACCCGGCGCGCGGCGTTCATGCGCAGCGGCGGGCGGCGCGTGGCGGTGGCGTCGCTGGCGGAGGAGGAGCGGGAATTGGCGGAGGTGGAGGCGCTTTCAGACGCCAACTGGGCGCACATGAGTGCCACGTGGAGCCAGCAGGTCCAGCTGGACGAGAAAGCGAAGCCTCTAGGTACGATTGTGGAACCTTCTAAGTCGTGGGTTGACTCAACAATCGAGAAAGAGAAGCTTCTAGGTGCCCTTTAAGAGATAAACGACTGGAATCAAAGACGTTTGAAAACCAGGCGCGATCGTGGAGCCCACACGGAGAGAGCGATTGAGAGGAATGAACGACGGTGTGAAGCAGAGAGAACCTCGAGCGTCGCATCAGGTAGAACGATGCGCGAATTCGCGAGCGTCTTTCTCTGAGGCGTTCCAAGAATTCGTGCGCTGCGCACCGCGGATCTCGCAGCTATTAATCTCCGGCCCGGCTCCCCCGCCTTCCCGCCGTCCCTTCAGGGGGTCCTCCCCCGCAAGCCGCGCCCTTTGCGCGGAGTGCACGGCATGCGCCCTCTTCATTCCATTAAACACCCTCTTCCACCGCTCCCCCTCCCCACTTTCCCCCCCTTACCCCGCTTGTCCCCACTTTTCCCCACCCCTCTTCCGCTCCCCTCCTTCTCCCAACTACCTTCGCCCCCAATTTCCGCCGTTGCGCGCGGAGGAGTACATGACCCTCCCCGCGTCGCAGTAATCGGTGCTGGACGCGGAGCGGAGTGCATACCATGTGCCCTCTCCCTCCTCCCCCCCCCCCATCAACCACCCTCCCCTTTCCCTCTCTCATTCCTCCCGTTCCCGCTCAACTCGGCTGTGGCGCGCAGCGGAGTACATGACCCTCCCCGCGTCGCAATATTCCGTGCTGGACGCGGAGCGCATCGAGCGCGTGGACAGCAGCACGTTCCGCTGCTACGCGCACCGCGTTCAGTTCTTCAGCGTGGAGATCTGCCCCGTGCTGCTCGTGCGCGTCGACGAGGAGGCGGACGGCTGCACCATCCGCCTGCTCTCCGCCACGGTGAGCGCGGGGAAAGCACGGGGTGAGGGGAAGGAGAAACTCGGGGTGGGGAGCAGCGCTAGGGAACAGAGGAGGCGGACGGGCGCACCATCCGCCAGCTCTCCGCCATGGTAAGCGCGGGCGGAAGAGACAAGCAGTGCTGGGGGCGGGGAAGCGCGGGTAAGGAGCAAGGGGAGGCGGAAGAATTCACAATGAGGCTTCTCTCTCCGCCACTGTAAAAGAAAAGCAGCGCAGGGAGAGGGGGGGCGCAGGGGGAGGGATGCCGCGTAGGGGGGAGGAAAGCACAGGTAGTGGGTGCGAATGGGGAGGCGGACGGCTGGTCCATCCGCCTGCTTTCCGCCGGTATAGGGGGAAGCAAAGGGAGGCCAGAAGGGGCGAGGGGGAGGCGGGGGAAAGGAAAGGGAGGAGAGTAATTAATCTTGTCCGCCACCGGAAAGTGGAGGTGACCAGCAGTGCAGGGGGAAGGGGAGCACATGGGGAAGGGGAGCACATGGGGAAGGGGAGCACACATTGGGGGATGGAGAGCGCAGGGGGAAGGGGGACAGAGAGAAAGGGTGGGCACAGGGGGAGGGGGGGCTGATTTCAGAGGCGGCTCAAAGGTTTTGCCCGTTCCCCTGCCCCCTTCCCTGGCATGCACCGCTGCTCCTCCCTTCCTTCCTCTCTGCCACCACCCTCTCTTCGTGCCTCTCTGACTTCTCCCCCACTCATACCCTTCCTTCCCGCTGCCCACCTCGCCTCGCCTCTTTCCCTCCCCATCCTCTTCTCCCGCATTCCCCTCCCCCCTCCCTCCCCCCTTCTCCCGCACTCACTATCACTTCTCCTTCCCCTTTCCCCCTTCCCCCGTCCCCTCTCCCCCTTCCCCCCTTCCCCCATTTCCTCCCACGTGCCTCTCCGCGCTCCCCCATCAGCTTGACGGGTCGCCCATTGTGAAGTCGCAGAACAAGAAGTTCCGATGTGAGCAGCACACTTTGCAAAGCATTCCACTTTGCTAAACACACTTATCTAAGCACTGCCGTTTGCTAATTACCAGGACCTGCATTCTCCAGCATCCGTGCCTATACTCCAGCATACCCCCACCTCTCCTCTCCACTTTAACCATTGTCACTTGCGAAACCTCGATCCGCCCCTTCCCTCCCTGCCCTCTCACCCTCTCTGCCCTCTCACCCTCCCTGCTCGCCCTTTCTGCTGCTGTCCTCCCTCCCTCCCCCCTCCCATCCGCTCCCCTCCTCCTCTCAGTTTCCATGGTGATCCAAGTGCGTCTCAATGCGCCCTGTTTTCTCCCTCCCGTTCCTCCCTTTCCCCTTAACAACCATCCTCAACCCCCCCCCCACCCCCGTCCTCCACCGTCCATGGGAAACTGGGTGTTTATCAGCGTGCCCCCTTCCTTATCAGCGTGCTCCTCTCCTCAGCGTGCCCCCTTCCTTATCAGCGTGCCCCCTTCCTTATCAGCGTGCCCCCTTCCTTATCAGCGTGCCCCCTTCCTTATCAGCGTGCTCCTCTCCTCAGCGTGCCCCCTTCCTTATCAGCGTGCCCCCTTCCTTATCAGCGTGCCCCCTTCCTTATCAGCGTGCCCCCTTCCTTATCAGCGTGCCCCCTTCCTTATCAGCGTGCCCCCTTCCTTATCAGCGTGCTCCTCTCCTCAGCGTGCCCCCTTCCTTATCAGCGTGCCCCCTTCCTTATCAGCGTGCCCCCTTCCTTATCAGCGTGCCCCCTTCCTTATCAGCGTGCCCCCTTCCTTATCAGCGTGCCCCCTTCCTTATCAGCGTGCCCCCTTCCTTATCAGCGTGCCCCTTTCCTTATCAGCGTGCCCCTTTCCTTATCAGCGTGCCCCTTTCCTTATCAGCGTGCCCCTTTCCTTATCAGCGTGCCCCTTTCCTTATCAGCGTGCCCCTTTCCTTATCAGCGTGCCCCTTTCCTTATCAGCGTGCCCCTTTCCTTATCAGCGTGCCCCTTTCCTTATCAGCGTGCCCCTTTCCTTATCAGCGTGCCCCTTTCCTTATCAGCGTGCCCCTTTCCTTATCAGCGTGCCCCTTTCCTTATCAGCGTGCCCCTTTCCTTATCAGCGTGCCCCTTTCCTTATCAGCGTGCCCCTTTCCTTATCAGCGTGCCCCTTTCCTTATCAGCGTGCCCCTTTCCTTATCAGCGTGCCCCTTTCCTTATCAGCGTGCCCCTTTCCTTATCAGCGTGCCCCTTTCCTTATCAGCGTGCCCCTTTCCTTATCAGCGTGCCCCTTTCCTTATCAGCGTGCCCCTTTCCTTATCAGCGTGCCCCTTTCCTTATCAGCGTGCCCCTTTCCTTATCAGCGTGCCCCTTTCCTTATCAGCGTGCCCCTTTCCTTATCAGCGTGCCCCTTTCCTTATCAGCGTGCCCCTTTCCTTATCAGCGTGCCCCTTTCCTTATCAGCGTGCCCCTTTCCTTATCAGCGTGCCCCTTTCCTTATCAGCGTGCCCCTTTCCTTATCAGCGTGCCCCTTTCCTTATCAGCGTGCCCCTTTCCTTATCAGCGTGCCCCTTTCCTTATCAGCGTGCCCCTTTCCTTATCAGCGTGCCCCTTTCCTTATCAGCGTGCCCCTTTCCTTATCAGCGTGCCCCTTTCCTTATCAGCGTGCCCCTTTCCTTATCAGCGTGCCCCTTTCCTTATCAGCGTGCCCCTTTCCTTATCAGCGTGCCCCTTTCCTTATCAGCGTGCCCCTTTCCTTATCAGCGTGCCCCTTTCCTTATCAGCGTGCCCCTTTCCTTATCAGCGTGCCCCTTTCCTTATCAGCGTGCCCCTTTCCTTATCAGCGTGCCCCTTTCCTTATCAGCGTGCCCCTTTCCTTATCAGCGTGCCCCTTTCCTTATCAGCGTGCCCCTTTCCTTATCAGCGTGCCCCTTTCCTTATCAGCGTGCCCCTTTCCTTATCAGCGTGCCCCTTTCCTTATCAGCGTGCCCCTTTCCTTATCAGCGTGCCCCTTTCCTTATCAGCGTGCCCCTTTCCTTATCAGCGTGCCCCTTTCCTTATCAGCGTGCCCCTTTCCTTATCAGCGTGCCCCTTTCCTTATCAGCGTGCCCCTTTCCTTATCAGCGTGCCCCTTTCCTTATCAGCGTGCCCCTTTCCTTATCAGCGTGCCCCTTTCCTTATCAGCGTGCCCCTTTCCTTATCAGCGTGCCCCTTTCCTTATCAGCGTGCCCCTTTCCTTATCAGCGTGCCCCTTTCCTTATCAGCGTGCCCCTTTCCTTATCAGCGTGCCCCTTTCCTTATCAGCGTGCCCCTTTCCTTATCAGCGTGCCCCTTTCCTTATCAGCGTGCCCCTTTCCTTATCAGCGTGCCCCTTTCCTTATCAGCGTGCCCCTTTCCTTATCAGCGTGCCCCTTTCCTTATCAGCGTGCCCCTTTCCTTATCAGCGTGCCCCTTTCCTTATCAGCGTGCCCCTTTCCTTATCAGCGTGCCCCTTTCCTTATCAGCGTGCCCCTTTCCTTATCAGCGTGCCCCTTTCCTTATCAGCGTGCCCCTTTCCTTATCAGCGTGCCCCTTTCCTTATCAGCGTGCCCCTTTCCTTATCAGCGTGCCCCTTTCCTTATCAGCGTGCCCCTTTCCTTATCAGCGTGCCCCTTTCCTTATCAGCGTGCCCCTTTCCTTATCAGCGTGCCCCTTTCCTTATCAGCGTGCCCCTTTCCTTATCAGCGTGCCCCTTTCCTTATCAGCGTGCCCCTTTCCTTATCAGCGTGCCCCTTTCCTTATCAGCGTGCCCCTTTCCTTATCAGCGTGCCCCTTTCCTTATCAGCGTGCCCCTTTCCTTATCAGCGTGCCCCTTTCCTTATCAGCGTGCCCCTTTCCTTATCAGCGTGCCCCTTTCCTTATCAGCGTGCCCCTTTCCTTATCAGCGTGCCCCTTTCCTTATCAGCGTGCCCCTTTCCTTATCAGCGTGCCCCTTTCCTTATCAGCGTGCCCCTTTCCTTATCAGCGTGCCCCTTTCCTTATCAGCGTGCCCCTTTCCTTATCAGCGTGCCCCTTTCCTTATCAGCGTGCCCCTTTCCTTATCAGCGTGCCCCTTTCCTTATCAGCGTGCCCCTTTCCTTATCAGCGTGCCCCTTTCCTTATCAGCGTGCCCCTTTCCTTATCAGCGTGCCCCTTTCCTTATCAGCGTGCCCCTTTCCTTATCAGCGTGCCCCTTTCCTTATCAGCGTGCCCCTTTCCTTATCAGCGTGCCCCTTTCCTTATCAGCGTGCCCCTTTCCTTATCAGCGTGCCCCTTTCCTTATCAGCGTGCCCCTTTCCTTATCAGCGTGCCCCTTTCCTTATCAGCGTGCCCCTTTCCTTATCAGCGTGCCCCTTTCCTTATCAGCGTGCCCCTTTCCTTATCAGCGTGCCCCTTTCCTTATCAGCGTGCCCCTTTCCTTATCAGCGTGCCCCTTTCCTTATCAGCGTGCCCCTTTCCTTATCAGCGTGCCCCTTTCCTTATCAGCGTGCCCCTTTCCTTATCAGCGTGCCCCTTTCCTTATCAGCGTGCCCCTTTCCTTATCAGCGTGCCCCTTTCCTTATCAGCGTGCCCCTTTCCTTATCAGCGTGCCCCTTTCCTTATCAGCGTGCCCCTTTCCTTATCAGCGTGCCCCTTTCCTTATCAGCGTGCCCCTTTCCTTATCAGCGTGCCCCTTTCCTTATCAGCGTGCCCCTTTCCTTATCAGCGTGCCCCTTTCCTTATCAGCGTGCCCCTTTCCTTATCAGCGTGCCCCTTTCCTTATCAGCGTGCCCCTTTCCTTATCAGCGTGCCCCTTTCCTTATCAGCGTGCCCCTTTCCTTATCAGCGTGCCCCTTTCCTTATCAGCGTGCCCCTTTCCTTATCAGCGTGCCCCTTTCCTTATCAGCGTGCCCCTTTCCTTATCAGCGTGCCCCTTTCCTTATCAGCGTGCCCCTTTCCTTATCAGCGTGCCCCTTTCCTTATCAGCGTGCCCCTTTCCTTATCAGCGTGCCCCTTTCCTTATCAGCGTGCCCCTTTCCTTATCAGCGTGCCCCTTTCCTTATCAGCGTGCCCCTTTCCTTATCAGCGTGCCCCTTTCCTTATCAGCGTGCCCCTTTCCTTATCAGCGTGCCCCTTTCCTTATCAGCGTGCCCCTTTCCTTATCAGCGTGCCCCTTTCCTTATCAGCGTGCCCCTTTCCTTATCAGCGTGCCCCTTTCCTTATCAGCGTGCCCACTCCCTCCCCCCCACACTCCTGTCCCCCCTTACACGCACGCAGCGTCCATAGTAAACCGCGTGCGGTGGGCGCCTGACCCTCCTTTCCCTCCATCCTTCCCCTCCTTCCCCTCCTTCCCCTCCTTCCCCTCCTTCCCCTCCTTCCCCTCCTTCCCCTCCTTCCCCTCCTTCCCCTCCTTCCCCTCCTTCCCCTCCTTCCCGTCCCTCTCCCTCCCCCCTTTGCAGCGTCCATGGTGAATCGGGTGCGGTGGGCGTCTGACCCCTCTTCACCCTCCTCGTCCTCGCGACTCATCATGTCAGATACCACTCTCAAGGTGCGCACATGCCACCATGCCACCATGCCACCATGCCACCATGCCACCATGCCACCATGCCACCATGCCACCATGCCACCATGCCACCATGCCACCATGCCACCATGCCACCATGCCACCATGCCACCATGCCACCATGCCACCATGCCATCATGCCACCATGCCATCATGCCACCATGATGCCATCATGACCTCGTGCCATCACCCCTCCTCTCCCTCCTCGCGACTCATCATGTCAGATACCACTCTCAAGGTGAGCACAGTTTATTCATACCATCATGCCACCATGCCACCATGCCACCATGCCACCATGCCACCATGCCACCATGCCACCATGCCACCATGCCACCATGCCACCATGCCACCATGCCACCATGCCACCATGCCACCATGCCACCATGCCACCATGCCACCATGCCACCATGCCACCATGCCACCATGCCATCATGCCACCATGCCATCATGCCACCATGCCACCATGCCATCATGCCACCATGCCATCATGCCACCATTCCATCATGCCACCATGCCACCATGCCACCATGCCACCATGCCACCATGCCACCATGCCACCATGCCACCATGCCACCATGCCACCATGCCACCATGCCACCATGCCACCATGCCACCATGCCACCATGCCACCATGCCACCATGCCACCATGCCACCATGCCACCATGCCACCATGCCACCATGCCACCATGCCACCATGCCACCACAGAGCTCAGGTCTTGATGGCGTTCCGGATGATCCCAAGGGACGTCATAGAGACTGCCGGCAACAAGTTGCCTCATTAAACGCCAGTGCGCCCTCAAACTATCCATCTCCCCCTATCTCGCCCCCCACAGAGCTCAGTGGAGGTCCCAGTGCCATTCCGGATGATCCCAAGGGACGTCATAGAGACTGCCGGCAACAAGCTATTGGAGCAGATTCTTAAAGTTGCTGTCCCGCGCTTCCTAGAGCAGGTGAGTGTTGTGATTCTTTGGGTGCTTTCCCCTTGTTGTGCTCACCTCAGGCACCTGAACGTGCACACACGTAGCAGATCCTCAAAGGTTGCCATGCCACACTTCCGAGAGCAGGTGAGTGCGGCTCTTCCCAACTGTTGTGCTTTGAGATGCTTGTCATTTCCTCTCCTCTCCCTATCTGCCCTCTCTATGTCCCCTCCTCCCTGTGTTTCTGTTCAATGCTGCATCCGTCCCCTTTTTTCGGTGCACCCTACCTGTCTGCCCCCTCCTCCCCTCAGCTCAAGAAGGACTATGAAGCCTGGGCTGCCGGGGACACCTCGCGAAAGCCCCTCGGCACAGGGGAGTTGTAACTTGTACCCAATACCAGCAGGATTGTTATATAGAAATGGAAGCTGCATCTGGTCTGAATTTTGTGATGGGTTCTGGCTGCCATACGCAAGTACCGGTAGATTACATCACCTCAGGGTTGAATGATTGCACATATGTTACCACGTGTGGGATAAGTTTGCTTTTATTAAGCATAGGGGAGGGCAAAATGTGCAAATTACTGGGAGTACAGTGGAGTGCTAGCGTGTAGAAAAATTTCTAGTCTGCCCAGCTGCCTCTGGTGGGGGGATTGCTGGGCGATGGGAGGTGGGGCAAGGAGGGGAATCCAATGTGTGGAACACTTAAGCTGTTTGTATAGGGTTTACATAACATACACTACCATGAATTCTATGCCATTGCTGGTCACTTATACATTCAGGCTGTAGCAATTTTGGCACAACAATTCAACAATTCCTAAGTGTAGGAAGCATCCATGCTGAACGGCTGTGTGTGTGCTGCCAGTGCCACCCCCAGCAGTTGCGCAAGGTGACCTGTTGTTTCACAGTCTGGCTTTGGTGCACCCAGGCCGTATTTGGCGGAAATATGCCTGAAGATTTGCCTGAGAGTGTCTGAGAATACGTTGAGAACATGGTGAGATGGTTGAATAGAGTGTGCGGAAGGGGGAGTGGGATGAGGGGTGAACAGAAGAGGGGAAAATCAGGAAAAGGACAAGCACGGATAGTGGATGCTGGTACCATTAAAAGCACGGATAATGGATGCTGGTACCATTAAAAGCACGGATAGTGGATGCTGGTACCGTAAAAAAGCCCATTCCCCCTTCCCCAGTAGAAAGACGCAGACCTGCATGCCAGCAGTGAGATGACCGAAATCGAGCACCACTCTGCACCACTCAGCACCGCTCACTTACTCTCAGCACCACCCACGCTCAACACCACTTACCATGGCAGGATATGGAAATACTATGAGCAGAAGCGCCGCCTGGGTGTCTTGGACTCGTACGTACGCAGCTGTAGCAGTGGGATTGCATATATTCGTGCCTCCACCCAATCTGCTCTGCCCCATCCCGCTTCCCCACTCCAATCCCCCTCACCCCTCCACTCGTCGCCTCTTTCCCACACCCTCTTCCTCTCTCTCCGCCCCTTCCTCTTCCTCTTTCTTCGCTCGTTCCGCAATCTCCTCCCCTCTCCCGCCCTCCCCTCTTCCTGCTTCATCAGCAGGCCCACCAGCACCACCCCCGGGAGTGGGAGGATTGCTTCCAGGTGTGTTAAGCAACCTCTGCCTTTGAGCCAGCTCTGCAAGGAAACGAAAGTGGATTAGATATGAGGTAGAATGAAAAAAAAACAAAGGTCAAAGATGAGCAAATATTACGGAAGGGAATTAATTACCTGGACTTTATGGTAGAATCGTGTAGGGAATTGAGAGATTTCAGGTAATATCATGTGATCAACCCCCCTCTTTCAGTGGTGATATTCGTCAGCAGTGGTAACCACCTCACCTGTCAATTCGCCATACCTCTCAGTTTGTCGTCAGTGGTAACCATCTCTAGTTCCAGCAAGGAGAGCAGGCGAAAGAGGTCAACTGCACTGCTGCACTGCTGCACCTCCCTCCCACTCCCCAACTTCATCCCTCCTCTGCTTCCACCTCCACCCAACACCATTGCCACTGGCACTAGAAACGCTGCTGCTGCTGCTGCTGCTGCTGCTGCTGCTGCTGCTGCTGCTGCTGCTGCTGCTGCTGCTGCTGCTGATGGTGGTACTGTTGGTAGTAGTGGTGGTGGTGCTGCTGCTGCTGGTAATGTTGGTGCTGCTGCTACTGTTACTGCTGGTGCTGCTGCTGCTGCTGCTGCTGCTGCTGCTGCTTCTGGTGAGAGTGCTCCTGCCTGTGCAGTGGGTATGGGGGGGTGGGCGGAAGGTATGGGCGCAGCAGGAGGAGCAGAAGGGGGAGGAGGCGGAGCAGAAGGGGGAGGAGGCGGAGCAGCAGGGGGAGGAGGCGGAGCAGCAGGGGGAGGAGGCGGAGCAGCAGGGGGAGGAGGCGGAGCAGCAGGGGGAGGAGGCGGAGCAGCAGGGGGAGGAGGCGGAGCAGCAGGGGGAGGAGGCGACAGTGCTGCAGAGGCAAGCACGGCTGGTGAATGGGCAGCAGAGGGGAGCATGACCACGAGCGCACCCGAGTCCCCTTCGATATCAAATGCTTCACCGCCCCGGCCCATAATGAGGAGGTCCGTGAAGAGGCAACTCTCCCCCTCGCTGTGCTCCAGTGCGTATGCTACTATGGTTCCCTCCGTTAGACCTGAGGCGCTGCCCACCTGACAGAAAATGTGGAGAGAGCGGAGAGAGCGAGAGGGGAGGCGTGAAAGTCTTTGCCATGTTTGCCCACTATGAGGGAGTCTGTGAAGAGAGAGACACTGCCCCCCTGGTCGCTGTGCTCCAGTGCGTATGCTACTATGGTCCGAGGCGCTGCCCACCTGATAGTAGTGAAAGAGGACAGCGGAGAGAGGAGAGAGAGGGGGGGTATTATTGGGGGATGGAGGGTGAAGAGGGACGTGGTCCCTCCTTACTCGCTGTGCTCCAGTGCGTACGCTGCTATGGTGCCCTCCGTTAGACCTGAGGCGCTGCCCACCTGAGAGGCGAGAAGCGAGTGAAAGCGCAGGGGAGAAAAGGGGGAAAGGGGAACGGCATGTGAAGAGGGACGTGCTGCCTCCCCCCTTGCTGTGTTGTGTTGTGTTGTGTTGTGTTGTGTTCCACTGCATATGCTGCCCTGGGTTACACCTGAGGTGAGGCCTCCTGGTTGCTGCATTCCAGTGCGTACGCTGCTATGGTGCCCTGGGTTAGACCCGATGCGCTGCCCACCTGAAGGAATGAGGAGAGAGGAGAGAGAAGAGAGAAGAGAGAGGAGAGAGGAGAGAGGAGAGAGGAGAGAGGAGAGAGGAGAGAGGAGAGAGGAGAGAGGAGAGAGGAGAGAGGAGAGAGGAGAGAGGAGAGAGGAGAGAGGAGAGAGGAGAGAGGAGAGAGGAGAGAGGAGAGAGGAGAGAGGAGAGGGGAGAGAGGAGAAAGGAGAGAGGAGAGAGGATGTGAGAGGAAAAAAGAGAGAGAGCATAAAATAGGAGAGAAGAAGAGGATTCGGAGGAGGGGAGAGGGGAGAGAGCAGAGAGCAGAAAGCATGTGGGTGGTGCAGAGCGTCTTGCCTCTGCCATCATGCTTGCATCTCTCTCACCTAGACACCTTCCACGTACCTTCCACATACCTTCCACATACCTTCCACGTACCTTCCACGCACCTTCCACACATGTTGCCCCACCACGCTACGAATGTCGTCTGATGGGTAGATGTGGCGGGGTGGGCCAATGGGGCCGATTCCCGCCACTTGCGTCGTCACAACTGATAAGTCAAACTCCTCGTGGAAAGAAATGTACGCGCCGTCTGTGCGCACAAACGAGTCTGCTTGTAACGGGGATGAGGGGATGCGGGGAACATTTGGGACATGTGCGGGAGTGGGGGAAGGGGGAGGTTGGGAAAAGTGTGTAGGGGGAGGGCTGAGGAGAAGGGGATGAAAAAAACTTGTAGCAAAACAATAGCTGAGTGCTACAACTCACAATAATATGGAATCACATAATAACGAGAACACTTGGCACCTGGGCTCATGTTGACAAACACGCCGAACCACGCGTGGTCCGAGGCAAACGGCAAGGCTCGTTCCACTGAGCCTAAGAACCGCCCCGGACCAAGCGACGGGGGCAGGGGGTGAAACAGCTTCTGTTTCGGCTGGTCCAGATCAACTGCCACGTGGCGAGTCGCCAGAAACCCCACCCCTAGACAACCACTGCGCCCACCATGACTTCTCATCATCCCACCAGCGCTGCTCGTCCCCTCACGGTTGTCGCTGCTGCCCCTGCCACTGCCGCCGCCGCCGCTGCCGCCGCCGCCGCCGCCGCCGCCACTGCTGTTGGTTCTTCTTACAATCGCCCCCAGCGTCCCACACACCTCCTCGCTTGCAATCTGCGAACCCGGACCGATCTTACTGCCACTCCCCCGCAACTGCTCCACCAGCGGGTTATCGATAATAGCTACCTCTGTCACTGCTCCCACCGCGCCTGCCACGTCACCCGACACGTCGCCTGCCACGTCGCCTGCCACGTGGCCCACAGCGCCCGGGCTGCTGCCGCTACTGCTGCTCATCTGATTGGTCAGCTCTACCACGTCCACGTCACACTCGTACCCGCCCGGCCCCTGCAGCTTCCGTGGAAGCTTCTGCGCTGGCAGCAGCCACTCCTCGTGCACCTTCCTTGGAACGAAGACCACTATAGCGGGGATATCCGTCAGCCTTCCGCGCCGCGTGCGCAAGCCGAGCGCGGTGCCCAGGCTGTGGCGGCGGAGCGCCTCGCCGTGGCACGCGCGGATGAGCATCAGCTGCGCGATCGTCGTCGCAGTTCGCGTCATCATGGCGCCGCGAGGAAGCCGCGACCCGGCGAGCGTCAAATCTGTCAGCGGTTCGCCGGGACCCTCTCTAGCTTCGGTAGTACCAGTGCTAGTGGTAATAGGCTCGGTAGCGAGATTTGCGGCGGGGGTCGCGGGGTGATGTGGGCTTGGAGGTGGAACAGGGGACGACAGGTGCTGGCGAAAATACTCGTGGCGGGCGCGTGCCGACGCGTGCGATGCACGCGCGTCGCAGGGTGGCCATTGGATGTATCTCGGCGTGGGGGCTGGCTCGTACTGCCCTGCCGACTCGAGAGGCTGCAGCGACTGCGGACCGTTGGATTCAACGCATCGGACGGCCGGTTTAAGCTGGCTAAAGAGCGGTTCCGACAAGCTAGGGGGGCCTCCATAGCGGCTCCGAGTCGCCATTGATTCGACTGGCAACCTGAGCGCGACACTCGCGGCGCGGCTGCTGTCGAACGAACCGCATTTCCAGGCTCGCGTGCGACCCGCCGGGCTTTCGGGAAATAGGAGAGAGGACATTGGAGAAGGCGAAGGAGAGAGGCTGTCCCACATGCGTTTTTTGACACCGCCGCTGCCGCCGTCGCCGGCGGTTGTACCGGCGGTGTCGGAACGGGCGAAAAAAGGCGAGCCCATGGCGATTCCTGTGCAAATCTTCCCGAAAAGAAATCTCGACACCGTCTGGTAACCAGGAGCAGAAGCGGCCTGAACAATAAGTGATACCACAATCCTTAGGAGCAGAATCCGCCTAACGAAACGAGTCGTTTAAATCGACTCCATTGGGAGCGGAGTCCAACGGATTCCATCATCATGGAGTCCATCATCATGGAGTCCATGCCGCGTTCCCCGAAGGGGGTCGCGAGCACATGGGCGACGCCGACTCCTGTTTCGCCTCCACACGACGATTCTTGGAACGATGAGAGTGGAACGGGGAGAGAGAGTGACGAGCCCTTGAAGTCGCCGTCTCGGCTACAGGTGCCCCCAGTGGTCTTGACAGGTGACATCATCTGACCAATCTTCGCGCGCCTTGTCTGAGACCGATTCGCTCGCCCCTCGTAAGTACAGTACCTAGCTGAACAACCTAGAGAATCTCAACTGACTCAGCAAAGCAAAAATATGTACAGTAAGAGAATTTGGAGAATCTGAGGGTGGATTCGGGGGGTGGGGGGGTGGACGTATGGAGGGAGGAGGAATTGAACAGATGTGAGGAAGGCCGTGGTGAGCCGAGTTAAGGGTTTCGGGTCATTCGTTTTGAGCAGTGGTGAGTGGTTGAGAGCCGTCTGACACGTGTCGTGCCGTGCGAGGGCGTTGAGGTGTTACAAGCAGAGCCTCCGACCACTAGTCTAGCTACAACACCCAAACTTGGCTTGACCGGTGCGGCACAGGCAGCCCCGGTTAAAATGTTTGGACTTAAGGTGAAGGAATGCAGATTCAATAGCATATTATGCTGAAGAATTTTAAAAAGCGATTTGTATCGTAGACGCATTTGCAGATGGGTAGGCAGCAAGTATAGCGGAGAAAGCTACATTCATGTGGTAATCGTTATTAATAAATTTTCACAGAACGAAAGCAGACACTTGCACACTTGATTTATTCAACAGCAGGCTTTCAGTCTTACGTACGACAACCTACACCACTCGGTTTCGAGCCTCTCTAGCGCGCTCCAGGTCCCTCACTGCCTGCCACCTCTCCCTCAAGAGCTCCCTCTCTCCAAAGCTTGCTGCTGCCAGGCGCGCCAATGTGAGCCACCTGCATGCCCATTGCCCACCCAAATCGGCACAAAACAAAACAAAACCAAACACAAACACACAGCACAGCAAAACAAAACTTCTGATTTCCAGGCCATCACAAACAAGGAGACGACTGTTTGATTTAACAAGGGGCATTCCCGCTGGAACTGGGTCCAACAGAGCAGGAGGGATCCTTAGCGGCAGGCAGCATCCAGCAGCAAGCACAAGGCACCGTCCAGCAACAGTGACAGCGCCTACCGGATGAAAGGGTAGCAGGCAGCAACCATCCCAGCAGGCCCATCCCCAGCAGCAGCAGTAAGAAGCACGTACCTGTGGAAAGTGTCAGAGTCGAGCGAGGGGTCTTCCTGCCGCGCTGCCACTAACTCCCGCTCCACTTGCTGCCCACACAGGTGGTACACGAGGAGGGTGGGATGTGGTGCAGTTGGGATGTGGGAGGGGTGGGATGTGGTGCAGTTGGGATGTGGGAGGGGTGGGATGTGAAGAGGGTGGGTTGTGAGGTGGTGAACACGGGTTGCTGACGCTGGAAGGGGGTGTGATGCCCGCAGTTGGTGGCATGCCCATCTACACTCACATACATGTACATCTGCTAATATGCACATACGCTCATGCATGTGTCACAGCTGTTACGTGCAACCACACTCACATACATGTACATCTGCTCATATGCACATACGCTCATGCATGTGTCACAGCTGTTACGTGCAACCACACTAACATACATGTACATCTGCTCATATGCACATACGCTCATGCACGTGTCACACCTGTTACGTGCAACCACACTCACATACATGTACATCTGCTCATATGCACATACGCTCATGCATGTGTCACACCTGTTACGTGCACCCACACTCATCCTATACTCTCTCAGCAGCAACCACACGCATGAGCAATCGTCTCTCTCAGCAGCAGACACACACAGACACACACTGACACACACATGCACCTCCTGCATGTCCTCCTGGATCTCATGCTCCAGCAGCCAGCATTTGCCACGTGACAACATACTCACAAGCAATCGTCTCAGATGTTGAAATCACTTCTCAAAAAGTTTTTCCCTCAGCTATTGAAAAACACGCACCTCCCGCATGTCCTCCTTGATCTCATGCTCCAACAGCCGGCAGCAGCCAATGTATCGCCGCCACATGGCGACGTCCGACTCGTCCTCATGGACAGGCTGAGGTGGCGCCGTGCACCGCACAGGCAAGCTGACGTCAGCAGGCAGGAGGCGTGACGTGGCATGGGAGAGAATGAGCACAGGTATATCACTCTGCATCTCCATCTTATAGTACTGAAAATCGTAATCCACTTTTTGCCACTCCAATAGCTCTTTAAGAGCCTGCAGGTTCTGACTCCCTAGCGCCGTCACCCGTCCCGGCTTTAAAGCCGTCTCGTCAATAGTTAGGTGGGTCCCTGCTGGTAACTGCAGCACACCAGATACTAGCCTGTCAGAGGTATAGTCTTTGTGGGGTGCGAGGCGGCGCGAGTTAAGAGTGTCAAGGGAAAGAGGGAGAGTGGCGGTGGCTGGGAGGAGGGCTTGGAGAGAGGAGGTGAGGGCGGAGAGAGAGGGTGGAGAGAGAGGGGGAGGCAGCTTGGGCGAGTGAGGGAGGAGAGGAGGAGAGAGGAGGAGGGGTTGGAGACGGAGTGGAGGGGGAGGAAGGTTCTGGGAAGCCGGAGAGATTGAGGGAGAGCTTGCCGAGAGGCATGGGCTCTATGCGCGTGTGTACCTGATGACATGCACGCATGCACACATGTATTCAAGCATACGCACATATAGAATGGATCCGTTCATGCGTACAAGCATAAATGGACACATGCATACATGCACCCAGCAATGCAGGGGACAGGAGATAGAACGCAGTGGGATGTGGACGGTGGCAATGCAAGCACAGTGATGCCACTCCACACAATAAAAGCACAGCACCCATAAATCATATTGCACGCGACATCATATCATATCGTATCTTAAGCATCCGCACCCGAGAGACCGGTTCCTAGCATGGCCTCTGCCATATCACCTCATACCATACATACCCGTGACAGCAGGTGCAGCAGCAAATACTCTGCCGCCAGCCTGTCGCCGCCCAGAACCGCAGCCAATCGGGACAGAAGTGCTGCCCTGATGCTCGCTGCTGCCTGCAGGGGGGATGCATGTGGAGGGGGAGGAAAGTGAAGGAAAAGAGGAGACACCAGTGAAGGTAAATCGGGTGGGCCACGTGAGATGGGAAACAGCGAGTATAAGGCAGGGCCCAACGAGGACGATGGTACGGAGAAGGGATGGTTCCATGGAATCACGGACTGACATGCAACCCTCAAGGCCACAGAGGATGTGACAAAAGCAACACTCACCGCTACAGTCGGCTCAGCGGAAGACTGGAGGAGGTCGGGGAGCTTCCGCCAGGTGAGGCAGTCCAGGCGCAGCACCTGGCTGCTGGCCAGACAGGCAGACGGCCCCCCTCCCATGCCCATGCCCCCTCCCATGCCCATGCCCCCTCCCATGCCCATGCCCCCTCCCAGCACGCTAGTTCTCACCGCTACAGTGGGCTCCATAGCAGTCTGGAAGGGGTCGGGGAGCTTCCGCCAGGTGAGGCAGTGCAGGCAGAGGGGCACCCACCCATGCGCAAGTCCCCTCCCAGTCCCATATCCACCTCTCTCCCAGTCCCATATCCACCTCCATAGACGTGCCTGTGACACAAGCAGTACTCACCGCTACAGTGGGCTCCATGGCAGGTTGGAAGAGGTGAGGGAGCTTCCGCCAGGTGAGGCAGTGCAGGCGCAACACCTGGCTGCTGGGCAGACAGGCAGACGGGCACACCCCCATGCCCATGTCGCCCCCCATCATCTCCACCTCCATGCCTGCTCCTGTGCTCGTGCCTGCGCCTGTGGCTGCGTCTTGTGCTGCTGCTGCTGCTGCTGCTGCTGCTGTGTGGGCATGCACGGTGGGCGCTGATGGTGGTGCCACCACCCCTACGAACTCCACCACCTGATTGAGCTTCAGTTGTGACTCGACGCTGTCATACAGCTGATGATGGGGAGACGTGGAAGAGGGAGAAGCGAGAGAGGGACACGGTGGGTGCGGCCGGTGGTGCCACCACCCCTACGAACTCCACCACCTGGTTGAGCTTCACCTGCGACTCAACACTGTCGTACAGCTGATGGGAAGACGTGACGTGTACAAGTCAGGCCACCATGGGAGGGAGAGAGGGGTTGTAAAAGTGAGTCGCCGTGGTGCCACCACCCCCACAAACGCACTCCACCACCTGATTGAGCTTTAGCTGGGACTCTACGCTGTCGTGCAGCTGGTGGAGGCAGTGAAGGCGTGCATGCACGCCCCGCGGAAGAGGGACAGAAAGGATGTAAGCGAGAGAGCCTGACCCCACCTCTGAGCGAGAGAGACTGACCCCACCTCTGAGCGAGAGAGAGTGCTGCTATCGTCACCCCCACGAACGAACTCCACCACCTGACTGAGCTTTCGCTGCGACTCCAAGCTGTCAGGTGGAGCTGACAAGGAGATGTGCTTGCATGGGGAGAGAGGGAAACAACTGGAGCGCCATGAGCGCCAAGAGCGAGCGACGAGACACACAAGGAAGCACGTACGGAGGCACGCTGTGAGCATGCTGCTCCGAAGCTCATCATAAAAGCTGCACTTTTGCACTACACCACTGCATGGCAGCAACGAGCCGCCAACTGGAGCATCGCATCATGCCGCAGCAACCATGGCAATCAGTGATCACCACGGTGCAGCAGTAAGCATGCAGCTCCCAATGCGGGACTGTGCGTGTTTCTTGGCCTTCCCCATGCCACACTGAGCCTGTTTTAAGTCGTCTCTACAACTCTAACTCGCACCTTGACAATGCAGGGCAGCAGCGGGCGGCCGTGGGTAGCAGCAGCGGAGGGGCCGCGAGGGAAGTGCAGATCCACAAACGGAGGGGGGTCGCCAGCAGCAGCAGAGTTGTTTAGGGTGAGACTGCTTGAAACACATTTGAAACGCACCTTGACAATGCACGGCAGCAGCGGGCGGCCATGGGGGGAAGCAGCAGCAGTGGAAGGGCCGAGAGGGAAGTGCAGATCCACAAACGGAGGGGGGTCGCCAGAAGCTGTGCTGTTGGGCTGTGCCGGGGTGTTGTTGCTGTTGGTGGGGATGGCAGCGTCTGTGGTGTTGGTAACTGCGGAGGTGGCCTGGAGGAGAGGGGAAGCAAGGAAAGCATGCAGAGAGAGAGAGGAGTTGTGATGGGGGAACGAGTGGAGCCAAGACAAGAGGGCGGGGGAAGGAAAAGTTTCGCCCGCCCACCGCACACTATGCAGGTCAGCAAATCTTTTCCCTCAATCGTTTACCAGCAATCCTCCCTTAACTCACACCCCTTCCCGAGCCCACACCCCTTTCTCCCCTTCCCCCGCAACACACCCCCCTCTCGGTCCCCCAAAGGCAAACCTGTTGGGCGGAGGTTCTGACATGGCACCTGTCGGGCATATGTGAAGGCGAAAGGGCGGCCGCCCTGCCCTCCACGTACCTGTCTCTTGGATTCCTTTTGAGTCGACTCATAAGTGTATGTGAAGGCGAAAGGGCGGCCGCCCTGCCCTCCACGTACCTGTCTCTTGGATTCCTTTTGAGTCGACTCATAAGTGTATGTGAAGGCGAAAGGGAGGCCGCCCTGCCCTCCACGTACCTGTCTCTTGGATTCCTTTTGAGTCGACTCATAAGTGTATGTGAAGGCGAAAGGGCGGCCGCCCGTACCTGTCTCTTGGATTCCCCTGCCTCGCCGGGAGCCCCCCTGGTTTCCACGTCCATGCCCTGTACACACCGAGACCAACGCAGCATGGGAGCCATAGGAAGGGTAGGAATGCTCAATGAGGTGGCTGCTGCACTGCACCTCATTGACTGTGGTGCTTAAGGGCAGGATGTATCTACCTCATGAGATACTTCCTCCCTGTGTCAGTTGCTGGACTGTGCGCGTCTCTTGAGGCGCCTCAAATACCGCTTACACTTAATACACATGTGGAGGTTTGGTGAGAACAAGGCTTGGTTCACAGAGTGAGCAGATGACACAGCCGGATCAACAACATGTCAAAATATTATGCTCTAGCCTGTAGTGGGGTGCTCTGTAGCGAGTACAACCCTTCTAGGGTTTGCTATTTGTATCCCCATTCTTGCTAGTTCAGTCCTCTTTTGCCTAATTCTCTTGACATGCTATCAGAGCAGGACGATCCTGTTGGGTCGATCCTGTGGGTGGGCCCACCACCAAATGCTTCCGCTGCTGTTCTACTGGTCGCGCGACGCCTCCTTCCTGCCGTGCGAAATTTTTTTTTTATTTACGGATTTTTCTCCCCGCCGTGCGCCCCGAGGCGCGCGGCGGTTTCCTCCCGTGGGGGATGCCCGCGTCCCCCCGATCCCGTCGCCCGCGGCCCCGCTTTCCCGTCGCCCGCGGCCCCCCGATCCCGTCGCCCGCGGCCCCCCGATCCCGTCGCCCGCGGCCCCCCGATCCCGTCGCCCGCGGCCCCGCGATCCCGTCGCCCGCGGCCCCCCGATCCCGTTGCCCGCGGCCCTGCGATCCCGTCGCCCGCGGCCCCGCGATCCCGTCGCCCGCGGCCCCCCGATCCCGTCGCCCGCGGCCCCCCGATCCCGTCGCCCGCGGCCCCGCGATCCCGTCGCCCGCGGCCCCCCCCCCCCCCCGATTTCCCGTCGCGCCGCCCTGGGGAGCCGCGCGCGGCCCCTCGCTGCCCCGTGGTGGCGTCCTGGGGGCCGCGCGCCGTCCCCCTCGCCGTCCCCCGCGCTCCTTCCCCCGTTCCGCCCGTTTTTAGGGTTTGGGGGTGAGGAGTGTGGGGGTGGCAGCTATGGGGGTGCCGTGTGTGTGCGCCGTCCCCTGCTCCTCCTCCTCCGTCTCCCACTGCTGCAGCTGCCGCTGAGGGGGGTGGATGTGTGGGAGCCGAGGGTTAGGGTTTAAAGGGGGGTGCCGTGGGAGTGGAGCTAGGGGTTCAGCAGGGGGTGTGTGTCGAGGGGTGTGGGACAGTTGGAGGAGGTTGAGCGGAGGTCGCCGTCGTGTCGTCCGCAGCGCCTGTATTCCGGGGGTCGATTAGCCACCGGTAGCTCAGAGAGCCGGTTGCGCCGTCGCCTGTGGGTCCGTTGCTCCTGCCGTGCATATTAGCCGCGGAGCCTGTTACTCCTGTACTCCGGGGCACTCATTCCCGGTAGCCACGTTGTCGCACCAGAGCCGTCTGTTGCCCGTGTGTCTGCAGCTTCAGTCGTTGCCTCCCATCTACTCTCCTCTCGCCAGCCCTCCTCCTCCTCACTTGCCCCCTGTGACTGCCTCTAGCTTTGCTCATAATTGTGAACCTTAAACTATTGCTTCTTGCTTGTGCTCAGAATGTGTGGTGACATCGTGATCCACCCTGAGCTTGTACTGCTTTGTTTCCTCTGCTGATTACACCCCACTTTGGCTATGGGGGTGTGTCAGAATATTATGCTCTAGCCTGTAGTGGGGTGCTCTGTAGCGAGTACAACCCTTCTAGGGTTTGCTATTTGTATCCCCATTCTTGCTAGTTCAGTCCTCTTTTGCCTAATTCTCTTGACACAACAGGCACAACACAGGACACCCAAGGAAGACTGACAGCGAGACCCACCATAGGTTCAGCGTCCCCCTCCTCTCTGCCCCTCTTCTCCGCCCCACTGCCCTCCTCCCCCCCGCTTCCCCCTTCCCCTCTTCCGCAGTTCCCCCTCCCCTCCCTCCCCCCGTCCCTGAGAGCCCGCGCCCACGGCTGCTCCCCTGGCACCTGCGGGGGGGGGGGGGGGGAAGGGAAGGAGAGGTGAAAGGGGGAAGGGGGAGAAAGGGGAGGTTTGGGAGGAATGGTGAAATGGAGAAACAGATGAGAAGTGGAAAGAAAGAGGAATTAGGAAAGGGAATTCTGGGGAAGGTGGAACATGAGAGGAAGACAGGCAGGGATAAAGGTTCGATCCAATACCATATTCAGGATCAGACAGAGTGGCGAGAGAAAATGAGGCGTTGAATGTGGAGCCAAGAAAAGCCGTCCATCAGCACTCACAGGCACACAGTACAGCAGCCACCTCTCCCAAATACTGCCAAAATCCGCCGCCCCTTCCCTGCCCCCCTCCCCCAGCCCCTCCGCCCCATCTCCCCCCATTGCTCCCCCGCAGTCCCCATCAGTGTACTTGGTGGTGCGCCAGGGGGGAGAGGGGGAGGCGGAGGAGGCAGAGGGGGAAGCGGATGGGGGCTGTCTGCTTCGTTTGTAGAGGCCTTGATAAAACTCCGTGCCCCACATGTCCTGTACCTGTGGGAACGAGAGAAGGTACAGCAGTGGTGGAAGGCTAGAGATTCAAGCTTTGAACTTGGCAGCTACTAGCAAAACCAAGTCTGCACAGGCACAACTCACATGAGCAGATGCATGTCAAAATGCCCAACGCATGTCAGTATGCGACGATGAACGTCAGAATGAGTTCACGAACGTCTGAATGAGTCAACTATAGCCCATAATTGAGATTGAAGGGAGTCAACGCGAGTCAAGGCACTCACCATGCCTCGGAATCGGACAAGAGAGCCCACAGGCACGTGATCCACGCCCACTGAGTTGATCTCGGGCACCTAAGGAAGGAAGCAGAACCAAGAGGGGCGTTTAAAATACTCGTATGTTTATTCCTGTCAAAATGCACGTGATCCACGCCCACTGAGTTGATCTCGGGCACCTAAGGACGGAAGCAGAACCAAGAGGGGCGTTTAAAATACTCGTATGTTTATTCCTGTCAAAATGCACGTGATCCACGCCCACTGAGTTAATCCCTGGCACCTAAGGAAGGAAGCAGAATCAAGAAGGATGTTTAAAAAACACGTAAATTTACTCCTGTATAAATGCACGTGATCCACGCCCACTGACTTAAAGCCCGAGTCCCAAATTGCGGACCGCGCGGGTCAAGTTTTTAAAACTTGACGAAGTGGGCTGTGCAAGCTTTGAAAAGAAGCTCGGCCAACGGCTTTAATCTCCGGCACCTAGGGAGCGGGAGGGGAAGGTAAGGAAGGTGCGGCTCGGTATTGACCCTGCAGGTGCGGAGATGGACTTGGAGCGGTGCAGAACGGTCATTCAGTGCAACAAAGTTAACGGTTGTTGAGAGCAAACTGTCGGTTAGTGCTAACGGTCAGTCGTGGAGTGACCACCTTGATCCGTGTGTTATCAGTTCTAGGTGGATTCGGTCGCCGCAGCCTCGGAAGCCGTACGGCTGCAGGCTGAATTAATGTAGCAACAGTAAATTGTCAACACGTAACACAAATCTAGGCGAAAACGAATCGAAGTTCTCCACCTTATCGATATTCCCATCGCGAAACAAGAAGTCGTCAGCGAGCGTGCGGACTCCCCAGTCTCCGTCAGCCAGCTGCCGCTTCATCGCCTCCCGCGCGCCTCCGCCATCGCCGCCGCCTTGTCCGCCGCCTTGTGCGGCGGTGCGGAGCCGGTGGACCTCGCGATCGAAGAGGACGCGCACCGCTCCCAGCGGATTCGCGAGGAGATCAAAGGCCGGACCGCCCATCACTAGCGACCTGGCGATCCGCGACTGGCGCCCCGCGAGTGGCGATCCGCCGCTCGCGTTCCTGAGAGCACAAGTTGATGATGATTGGTCTATTCATCTACCGAGCGAAGTTTCAAACAGATTCGTGGAGTAGCAGGTGCGACGGAGTCACGGAGAAGAAACACCTGACGACGCCTGGACGATATGATGGACAGAAAGCGAAGTGCGATGTGGCATGGGGATCGGGGGAAGTGTCTGACACTATGACGACTGAATCGAGGGGGTCAGTATCGAGCAGAAAAAGCGCGGGTTGTGTCCGACACAAGATTGTTCTGTACAGTACCATGCTACTGGAGAAATACATTTCAGAGTACGTAAGTTCAACAAAGTGACAAGTGTGTGCACTAACATTCCAATAGCATTGCTTACATTATCTACAAACACTTCTAGCAACGCACTTTTGGTATCAGCTTCTATGGCCTACAGTAGCCACTTGCTTGCATCCTGTGATCAGGAAGATAGTGTGACCAGGCAGCAATGTCAGGATTGTTCAATGTCAGCAGCTTTGGCAACCGCATTGGTTTTGCTGCAGCAGCAGCGGTAGATAATGAACGCGATGAAAACAACGAACAACAAAATGGAGATGGCAATGAGCAGCCAGCTCCACCACGAAAGACCGCATGACTTGCTGCACTGGCCTCCCTGGTACACTTGACCTGGTAAGATGCAGGAGGCGGACGGGAGAAGAACAGGGGAATGTGAAGCGCAAAGTGAGTGTTTCTTATTCTTTATGATGACACGCCGATTAAAGCAGTTAGGTGCAAGCAGTGGGTCACCACAGGCATCAGAAACACACACCTAAAGTGAATCTTTGTGATCAACTCCGGTACCACCAATTCTTGATCTACCGAGAAAAAAAAGAATGGAGACGAAACCAGGGCTCTAGCGAGACGTACCATTGTTGGTCGCATCAACCCAAATGGGCTTGAAGATAAAACTGCAGCCATTACTCGTCGCAACGCACAGCTGCAAGGAGCAAGTTTCGCAAACAATCGCAATGTCATGCAATGTCAGTGATCGATAAGGTTCATCTAGGTCCAACGCGGTTCATATTTATGAGGAAAGAGGGGGTAAGGGGAAGGGGCCGGAGCAAGGAAAATGGAGGTTTGAGTTTTGAGCAAAGAGCAATGAGGAATGAGCAATTCGAGCCTTTTCTGATTTCAGATTCTCCACTTTTCCACCGCGGGTAGGTAAGTAAATTGCGATCAGAACGTGACATACCGCGCAATCTTCGACGCAGGACGCAACGACATCTTTCGCGTTCTGTGGGTTATTGCACGGCGTGAAGCAGTCGTAGTCAATAGTCTCAGTGGCAGCTGCTACGCCGAAGCGTGCGAAGACTGTGAAAATAGCAGCAACCACAAGTACTAGGCTCCTCCTTGTGGGGAAAGTGAACGCCATGGCTTCGAGAGAGGTGCAGTTGGTTAAGAATCAGTCAGATTGACGAAGGATTACTACGCAGCCTGATAGATGAACTACTGAGAATGTTGAAAATACGAAAGACAAAGACATATAGCCATTTCCAGCATGGAGAACCTCCCCTGCTAGGACTCCGCGTCGCAACGCACATCGCGGAGAAGGCAAGCGCGGAAAGTGGCGTCTGCGTGACTGGTTGGAAACGGTCATGTGTACCAAAGATCGCTTTCCTGGTTTCTAGTCTGGTCTGTCCAGACATAGAAGTTCGAACACACAGAAGAGTGGCTTGCACGTCAGATTTGTTGTCTCCCAGCATTGTGCTGCGGAGGCCACACTGCTGTCGCCTGTACTCGTTATTTTCACCAACCGAACATCGTTTCGTGTAGACACCCAGAGTGCTGTTCGTTAATGAGACCGTATCAATATACAACCAGGAGGCATTTCAAATACAGCAAGCATGAGTTTTCATCAACTCAGGAAGAGAATGCGTGCCTCCCCCGTCAAAGATAAATCTCCCCTCATAAATACTGCATGAGGGTGCTGCAGAGTGGAGGGCAGCAGGAGCTGCAGAGCCGAGAGCAGCAGGAGCTGCAGAGTGGAGGGCAGCAGGAGCTATCTCGTGGAGGGCAGCGGGAGCTGCAGAGTGGGGGGCAGCAGACGCTGCAGAGTGGAGGGCAGCAGGAGCTGCAGAGCGGAGGGCAGCAAGACCCACTGGAGGAGTTGGATGTGGAGATGGAGGACGAGGCATACACCGACGAGCCGGAAGCAAGCCCCATGGAGGGGGAGAATGCCAACCCCGACTCCTCGGACCAAGCGGAAAGGCCCCGAGTGCGGGGGCGGGGCCGGAGGCGACGGGCAACCAAACTGCTACAGCTGCAGAGGGGAGGGCAGCAGCAGCTGCAGAGCGGAGGGCAGCAGCCCAATCAGAGCGGAGGGCAGCAGCAGCTGCAGGGCGGAGGGCAGCAGCAGCTGCAGAGCGGAGGGCAGCAGCAGCTGCAGAGCGGAGGGCAGCAGCAGCTGCAGAGCGGAGGGCAGCAGCAGCCGCAGAGCGGAGGGCTTCAGCCCAATCAGAGCGGAGGGCAACAGCTGCTGCAGAGCGGAGGGCAGCAGCAGCTGCAGAGCGGAGGGCAGCGGCAGCTGCAGAGCGGAGGGCTTCAGCCCAATCAGAGCGGAGGGCAGCAGGAGCTGCAGAGCGGAGGGCAGCAGCAGCTGCAGAGCGGAGGGCAGCAGCAACTGCTGCAGAGCGGAGGGCAGCAGCAGCTGCAGAGCGGAGGGCAGCAGCAGCTGCAGAGCGGAGGGCAGCAGCAGCTGCAGAGCGGAGGGCAGCAGCAGCTGCAGAGCGGAGGGCAGCAGCAGCTGCAGAGTGGAGGGCTTCGGCCCAATCAGAGCGGAGGGCAGCAGCAGCTGCAGAGCGGAGGGCAGCAGCAGCTGCAGAGTGGAGGGCTTCGGCCCAATCAGAGCGGAGGGCAGCAGCAGCTGCAGAGCGGAGGGCAGCAGCAGCTGCAGAGCGGAGGGCAGCAGCAGCTGCAGAGCGGAGGGCTTCAGCCCAATCAGAGCGGAGGGCAGCAGGAGCTGCAGAGCGGAGGGCAGCAGCAGCTGCAGAGCGGAGGGCAGCAGCAGCGGCAGAGCGGAGGGCAGCAGCCTAACCAGAGCGGAGGGCAGCAGCAGCTGCAGAGCGGAGGGCAGCAGGAGCTGCAGAGCGGAGGGCAGCAGCAGCTGCAGAGCGGAGGGCAGCAGGAGCTGCAGAGCGGAGGGCAGCAGCAGCTGCAGAGCGGAGGGCAGGGGCAGCTGCAGAGCGGAGGGCAGGAGCAGCTGCAGAGCGGAGGGCTTCAGCCCGATCAGAGCGGAGGGCAGCAGCAGCTGCAGAGCGGAGGGCAGCAGCAGCTGCAGAGCGGAGGGCAGCAGCAGCTGCAGAGCGGAGGGCAGCAGCCCAATCAGAGCGGAGGGCAGCAGCAGCTGCAGAGCGGAGGGCAGCAGGAGCTGCAGAGCGGAGGGCAGCAGCAGCTGCAGAGCGGAGGGCAGCAGGAGCTGCAGAGCGGAGGGCAGCAGCAGCTGCAGAGCGGAGGGCAGGGGCAGCTGCAGAGCGGAGGGCAGTGGCAGCCGCAGAGCGGAGGGCAGCAGCAGCTGCAGAGCGGAGGGCAGCAGCAACTGCTGCAGAGCGGAGGGCAGCAACAGCTGCAGAGCGGAGGGCAGCAGCGGCTGCAGAGCGGAGGGCAGCAGCGGCTGCAGAGCGGAGGGCAGCAGCAGCTGCAGAGCAGAGGGCAGCAGCAGCTGCAGAGCGGAGGGCAGCAGGATCTGCCCGATTGGCTGCAGCTTGCGAGGCTGCCAGAGGGGGAGATGGAGATGGAGTCGAGCAGACAGGTCTTGCCGGCGTGTTCGAGTGGAGAGGAGCACCCAGACCCTATGCTGACACCCCCGCCCCGCATCCCGTGCGAAACCTGTTATCGCACTTTCACGGAGAGAGGAAAGGCCACGCGTCATATGTCGGCCTGCAGGGGAGCGGACGCCCAGCGTCGTGCGCAGGCGCTTGGGTTGACCCGCGACGTCACAGACGACTCGGACAGCGAACCTCCGCCACCACGGGATATCAGTGAAGAGGTGTGGGCCGCAGTTCCCACATGGGATTGGGAGTCGTTTTTCGGGATTGGATTGGTGCCAGGGAGAATCATGCGTCGCATCCCACAGCGCGCAAGACTGGGGGTGCTTGATGCACTAGCTTGTATCCTGAAGCGGCTCCAGTCAAAGGCAGCAGACGAGGCGGCATCCTTGGTGTTTTTGGCCTTCCCTCGTCTTTTCTTGGGGATTCCAACTGGGCAAGGCCAAGGGCAGAGGGCGGCAATTAGGGAGCGGTTGGAGAAGTTTTGGGCTGGGGAGTGGCAGCAGCTGTTTGAGTTGGCGGTGGCGGCGATGCAACCTGCGGCTCGCCCCTTGTCCTTCACCCCACCCGAGCACGATCCTGATGCAGTGCGCCTGTCCCGCTGCCGTACAAGGTGCAAAGTGGGGGAATGGAGTCGGGGTTTGGCGTGTCTTACCGCTGGTAGCATCGCTCAGCCCTCTCAGCACATGGTGGACGCGCTACGAGCGAAACACCCATCGTGCGAGACCGCCATTCCTGGGTGGGTGCAGGAGGAGACAGTCGAGCCTTCCCTTATCCCACAGCTCTCAGTGGAGGTACTCGGTCAGGCGATCCACTCAGCGGCTAGGGCGTCCGCACCAGGACCGTCGGGGTGGGTGACGGAGCACCTGCGCGACACTTTTCTCTCTGAGCCCGCGTACCTGCCCCATCTGCTAGAGGCCTTCACCCAGTGGACCAAGGGAGAGGTAGCGGAGCGCGTGCGACCCTGGCTCACTGCGTCCAACCTGGTGGGCCTGTCGAAGCCGAATGGTGACGTTCGCCCGGTGGCTATAGGCGAGGTGCTCCCCCGCATACTATCTCGGGCCATATGCATCGTGCTTCGTCCGAAGATGATGTCGCACTTTGCTCCGTGTAACCAGTTTGGAGTCGGGTCCAGGTCGGGAGTGGAAGTCCTCGCACATGCCTTTCGCTCCGCCATCTCTACTCACCCGTCGTGGTGCGCGCTGCAAATTGACGTGGCGAACGCTTTCAACTCCTTCCATCGGCGGGAAATGTTTGAAGGTCTTCGACAGTCGCCTTTCAAGGGATTGATTCCATTCCTGCGTGTCTTCTATGGCACTCCTAGCGACCTCTATCTCCGTGCGGGCCCTTTTGTCGAAGCTTTGGCCTCCGAGCGGGGCTCGAGGCAAGGGGACCCATTGGGTCCGTTTCTGTTCGCGTTCACACAGCAGCTGGTTATGGAACCAACCAAAACAGAGTTCGCCGACTTACTCTTCCTCAGCTATGCTGATGATACGTATATCCTGGGGCCTAGGGAGCGGGTTTTAGCAGCCTATGAGGCCTTGCGGGAACGATTGGACGGGCTGGGTTTGGAGGTGCAGCCGCATAAGTGTAAGCTATGGGAGCGAGGGAGGAACCAGGATGGGGAGGAGAGAAATGAGACCGTCCCGCCCGGCATGCAGCAGACATGGACGGGGCTCACTGTGGTAGGGGTCCCCATTGGGGAGGAGGACTGGGAGGTGGCTAGCCTGCGTCGCCGGCTGACGGAGCTGCATGCACCTGTCCCTTGGCTTCCTCTGCTTGACCACCCACAGATTGCGTCCCATTTGCTGGCGATCGCAGTGTCAGCGCGCCCGATTTACCTCACACGGACGATGCCTCCACGACCCGAGGTTGTGGAGGCTTTTTGGGACTGGGACATGAAGCTAGAAGATTGTTTCGAGGAGCTGTTTCCAGATAGTACCTGGGATCACGATTCGGGGAAGTCTCAGATGGCTCGTTTACAGCTGCACCTTCCTGCCAGACTCGGGGGGTTTGGCATTCGATCTGCGGCTGACCTTAGTCCTCTGTCGTATGCATGTGGCTGGTGCCAAGCAGTGAGCGATGTGGCTCGGTTGGGGGTGGCAGGTGAGGAGCGGATGTTTGAGGAGTTTTTCCGCACGCCCGAGGCTACGACCTTGTTGGACCCCTGGTTTGCGAGAGCAGTGGATCTGCTTCCACAGTCGGTCCGGCAGGAGATGCCACCCCTTGCCTTGTGCACTGCTGACCCCCCTGTGCTGCTCTTCTCCACACAACACCGTCGCCTAGCGGTTGAGAGCCTTCAATCTCTTCGAGGCATGGCCCACAACGATGCCACCTTGGCCCGTTTGACATCCCTTCAGGGCCCGGGGGCTGGGGCGTGGGTTTCTGCCGTTCCTTCGCACGAGGAGGCTACCTTCACCGCAGCCGAGTGGAGCGTCTGTGCGTCCATGCGCTTAGGCCTCCCTATACAGCAGCTGATAGTGGCCGGCAAGTGCGCGTGTGGGTTTGAGTTTGCTGATCCCTCTGACCCGCATCATGCCCTTCGCTGCAAGTATCAGTATGCACCTTCTCGTGTTCACGATGCGGTTAAGTTTGTGGTGGCGAAGATAGCTAAGGGTGCGGGTGGGATTGTGACCATGGAAGACGACACGTTGCTCCCAGGGAAGAGGGTTGATGTGGCGGTTCGGAAACTGAGGGAGGGGGAAGAGCACGCGTTGGAGGTTAGTGTGGTAGACCCTATCTCGCTATCCGCGCAGCACCATGGACAGATTGGGCGCAAGGTGGGTTTTGCCGCGAGAGAGAGAGAAAAGCGGAAGGCGGCGGACTACAAATCGCTTCTACAGCGGCATAGGGGAGTGCAGTTCACACCTCTCATTGCTGAGACATGGGGATGCTTGGGGGGGAGTTTTGGACGGTGGCTTAAGAAGCAGGGTGACGCGCAGATCGAGATAGCAAAGACGAAAGGGGCGGCGCGAGCTACGGGAAAGGGTTTCTCTGCTTACTTGCTCGGTTCACTCAAAGCGGCCGTGGGTGTGGCTTTGCAGCGGGCTCAGGCGCGTGTGATCTTGTTACGCGCGGCGTCGATGATGAGAGGTCCAGAGGCTGTTTGGGTGGAGCGGGAGGATGTTGAGGAGGAGATGGGATGGGATGCTCCGTGGGCGGATGCACCCTACTTGGTAGACATGCGGGTTTAGAGGGTGGGTTTAGGGGGGGTTTTGGTTCGATGGGAGTGCAGTTGGGGTGTTTTGATGGGATGGTTAGATGGGGTTTCAATTGTGTGTGCTATTGGGGTTTTCTTGAGGTTGCGTCTTGTGTTTTTTCTTCCCTTTTCCCGGTTTTTCTTCCTCCTACCGTTTTCTCCCTATTCCCTTCCTTCTTTCTTCTTCTTTCCTTTTTTCTCCTCACGTTATTCCTCCTTTCCTCTTCTCTTCCTGTTCCCACTCAATTTCCTTGCGTAATTGTGCTATTTTGTCTGATGCAGAACACAGTTACATCTCCCAAGCAAAAAAAATAAAAATAAAAAAAAAATACTGCATCTTTTGCTCAGGGTATATTGCAAATTGAAAGTCAGGATAAAAAATCTGTTCCAAATTTGTAACAACTGAAATACCACAAGTGTTCCACTTATGCATAGTAATTCAGGCTGGCCTTTTTCTTGGCTTGCACTTGAATGATTCCCTCATTAAAGTCTTCGTGCGTCACCTGGGATCATGACATGACATGGACCACTGATTAGCAAGGCGCGCCGTATGTTCAGTCGAGGCCGATAAGTAACACGACGAGGGATGTACACAATAAAATATTGGTCGAAATAGGTAATCACCTCGGTGGCATCGCGGCGCAGGGCAAGCATGCCGGCCTCTACACATACGGCCTTCAGTTGATCTCCGTTGAAGTCGTCGGTTGACCGCGCCAACTCATCAAAATTCACATCAGGGTGTACATTCATTTTCCGTGAGTGGATCTGACAAGGAGGGAGGGAAAGGCAAGAAGCAAGCATAGGTAGGAATTTGCAGATATCTCAAAAGAAATTGACCGCGCCAGCTGCTCAAAACCAATATTTGTGTGTACATTCATTTTGCGTAAATGGATCTGACTGGGAGAGGACGGGAGGGAGAGGCAAGCAAGAAGGAAGCATAGGTAGGATTTTGCAGACGTGTAGAAAAATGTTGACAGCAGCAGCTCCCCAGACTTCACATTCTGATGTACGTTCATCTGTCAGTGGATCTGACAGCGAGGACGGAAGAGGGGACTAGAGACAGAAAGGAAGTTTGAAACAACTCAAAACTGTTGACCATGCTAGGAATTCATTCATCCCACGGCCGCTTCAAAAGGCACCCAAATGCAAACCCAGCACACAGGGAAAGAAGCATGAACGCCCTTGCTTCAGCTGTTCTTTCAAGCACCTCGCCTACAGCTCACAACATGCACGCACGAAAGTGCCCGCACTCCTCCTCACCTGCAGGATGCGAGCCCGGGCCTCCTTGGTGGATGTGGAAACTCAATCTTGCTGTCCAGCCGCCCCGAGCGCATGAGAGCTGTGACGTGCAGAAACCCACTTCTCCCACACCACAGCTCGCCTCACCTGTCCTTGCACTCGACTCACCTGCAGGATGCGAGCCCGGGCCTCCTCTGTGGGGTGTGGGAACTCAATCTTCCTGTCCAGCCGCCCCGAGCGCATGAGAGCCAGGTCCAGGATGTCGGCTCGGTTCGTGGCTGCCCCGACCTGGTGAGACAGGGGGCGAATGTGGAGGGGTGAAGGCGAGTGAAGGGGGTTGAATGGGGTGGGGTGTAGCGGCAGCAAGGCCTGAGCCGCCCCGAGCGCATGAGAGCCGAGTCCAAGATGTTGGCTAGGTTTGGGGCTGCGACAACCTGATGGTACGAGTAGAACAGATCCATGTTGCGAGTTGCTTCAGATTCCTGCATGGGAGAGGGAACAAGGCAGGAAGTGTTGCGAGGTGCCTCGAATCTAAAGACACAGTGCTTGCTCAGGCCATGAATGCCGTTGGCGAAACAGAGTCAGTGTGGATGAGAAGAAGGGCAGGAGGGCTTAGTCAGTGTGGGGAGAGAGGAGCGAAGATGGTGAGGATGTGGAGAGGTTGGGAGGTGAGGAGGCAAAATTGGCCCTTAAGTAGAGCGCACAGCAGCCGAGCATGACCATCATGGGCTAACCGTCTCACCTTACCTGTTGTTGCTGCTTAAGCCAGCATCTCCAGCATCATTCATTGGACTATCATTTGACTTGACTGGCCGTCTCACCTTGATTCGGTCGTCACTACTGATGCCATCCAGCTGAATCACCAGCTCCAGCATCGTTCTCTGCACCTCACGGTCCCCACTCACTTCACTGCCAGCATTAAGGGTTTGAACTCAATGCCAGCCCGGGCCTCCTCGATGGGGGTGGGAACTCAATCTTCCTGTCCAGCAAAACCCCAGCGCACGAGAGCCAGGTCCAGGATGTCGGCTCTGTTCGTGGCTGCCACGACCTGGTGGAGACACGGGGAGAATGGGGGTGAAGGGGGTGGTGGGGCGAGAGGGAGGATAGTGGCATCAAGGCATGAACCATAACTTGTCTTGACGGCCAAGATCACCTTGATTCTGTCTTGACTGACCATCTCACCTTGATTCTGACTTGACTGACCATCTCTACTTGATTCTGTCTTGACTGACCATCTCACCTTGATTCTGTCTTGACTGACCATCTCACCTTGATTCTGTCTTGACTGACCATCTCACCTTGATTCTGTCTTGACTGACCATCTCACCTTGATTCTGTCTTGACTGACCATCTCACCTTGATTCTGTCTTGACTGACCATCTCACCTTGATTCTGTCTTGACTGACCATCTCACCTTGATTCTGTCTTGACTGACCATCTCACCTTGATTCTGTCTTGACTGACCATCTCACCTTGATTCTGTCTTGACTGACCATCTCACCTTGATTCTGTCTTGACTGACCATCTCACCTTGATTCTGTCTTGACTGACCATCTCACCTTGATTCTGTCTTGACTGACCATCTCACCTTGATTCTGTCTTGACTGACCATCTCACCTTGATTCTGTCTTGACTGACCATCTCACCTTGATTCTGTCTTGACTGACCATCTCACCTTGATTCTGTCTTGACTGACCATCTCACCTTGATTATGTCTTGACTGACCATCTCATTTAGGTTTTGACTTGACTGACCATCTCACCTTGATTCTGTCTTGACTGACCATCTCACCTTGATTCTGTCTTGACTGACCATCTCACCTTGATTCTGTCTTGACTGACCATCTCACCTTGATTCTGTCTTGACTGACCATCTCACCTTGATTCTGTCTTGACTGACCATCTCACCTTGATTCTGTCTTGACTGACCATCTCACCTTGATTCTGTCTTGACTGACCATCTCACCTTGATTCTGTCTTGACTGACCATCTCACCTTGATTCTGTCTTGACTGACCATCTCACCTTGATTCTGTCTTGACTGACCATCTCACCTTGATTCTGTCTTGACTGACCATCTCACCTTGATTCTGTCTTGACTGACCATCTCACCTTGATTCTGTCTTGACTGACCATCTCACCTTGATTCTGTCTTGACTGACCATCTCACCTTGATTCTGTCTTGACTGACCATCTCACCTTGATTCTGTCTTGACTGACCATCTCACCTTGATTCTGTCTTGACTGACCATCTCACCTTGATTCTGTCTTGACTGACCATCTCACCTTGATTCTGTCTTGACTGACCATCTCACCTTGATTCTGTCTTGACTGACCATCTCACCTTGATTCTGTCTTGACTGACCATCTCACCTTGATTCTGTCTTGACTGACCATCTCACCTTGATTCTGTCTTGACTGACCATCTCACCTTGATTCTGTCTTGACTGACCATCTCACCTTGATTCTGTCTTGACTGACCATCTCACCTTGATTCTGTCTTGACTGACCATCTCACCTTGATTCTGTCTTGACTGACCATCTCACCTTGATTCTGTCTTGACTGACCATCTCACCTTGATTCTGTCTTGACTGACCATCTCACCTTGATTCTGTCTTGACTGACCATCTCACCTTGATTCTGTCTTGACTGACCATCTCACCTTGATTCTGTCTTGATTGGCCATCTCACCTTGATTCTGTCTTGACTGACCATCTCACCTTGATTCTGTCTTGACTGACCATCTCACCTTGATTCTGTCTTGATTGGCCATCTCACCTTGATTCTGTCTTGACTGACCATCTCACCTTGATTCTGTCTTGACTGACCATCTCACCTTGATTCTGTCTTGACTGACCATCTCACCTTGATTCTGTCTTGACTGACCATCTCACCTTGATTCTGTCTTGACTGACCATCTCACCTTGATTCTGTCTTGACTGACCATCTCACCTTGATTCTGTCTTGACTGACCATCTCACCTTGATTCTGTCTTGACTGACCATCTCACCTTGATTCTGTCTTGACTGACCATCTCACCTTGATTCTGTCTTGATTGGCCATCTCACCTTGATTCTGTCTTGACTGACCATCTCACCTTGATTCTGTCTTGACTGACCATCTCACCTTGATTCTGTCTTGACTGACCATCTCACCTTGATTCTGTCTTGACTGACCATCTCACCTTGATTCTGACTTGACTAACTATCTCACCTTGATTCTGTCTTGATTGGCCATCTCACCTTGATTCTGTCTTGACTGACCATCTCACCTTGATTCTGTCTTGACTGACCATCTCACCTTGATTCTGTCTTGACTGACCATCTCACCTTGATTCTGTCTTGACTGACCATCTCACCTTGATTCTGTCTTGACTGACCATCTCACCTTGATTCTGTCTTGACTGACCATCTCACCTTGATTCTGTCTTGACTGACCATCTCACCTTGATTCTGTCTTGACTGACCATCTCACCTTGATTCTGTCTTGACTGACCATCTCACCTTGATTCTGTCTTGACTGACCATCTCACCTTGATTCTGTCTTGACTGACCATCTCACCTTGATTCTGACTTGACTCACTATCTCACCTTGATTCTGTCTTGACTGACCATCTCACCTTGATTCTGTCTTGATTGGCCATCTCACCTTGATTCTGTCTTGACTGACCATCTCACCTTGATTCTGTCTTGACTGACCATCTCACCTTGATTCTGTCTTGACTGACCATCTCACCTTGATTCTGTCTTGACTGACCATCTCACCTTGATTCTGACTTGACTAACTATCTCACCTTGATTCTGTCTTGACTGACCATCTCACCTTGATTCTGTCTTGACTGACCATCTCACCTTGATTCTGTCGTCACTGCTAAAGCCATCCAGCTGACTCACCAGCTCCAGCATCATTCGCTGCACCTCGGTCCCCACTCACTTCACTGCATCCAGTGTTTGGGGTTCGAGGGCGAATAGACGGTTCAAAATCACAATAGTGGGTGGGAAAAAGGTGACTTTTGAGTCGACTCAAAAGTCACTGCCAGTGTTTGGGGTTCGAGGGCGAATAGACGGCTCAAAATCACAATAGAGGGTGGGAAAAGGGGAAACGATGGGAAGTGGGCACAGAGCAAGTGAACACCAAACTGCACTGCCTACTGACTACGGCATTGAGGTGACTTTTGAGTAGACTTTCAAGTCATCTCAGAGCAAGTGAACAGCAAACTGCACTGGCTACTGACTACGGCATTGAGGTGACTTTTGAGTAGACTTTAAAGTCATCTCAGAGCATGTGAACAGCAAACTGCACTGGCTACTGACTACGGCATTGAGGTGACTTTTGAGTAGACTTTCAAGTCATCTCAGAGCAAGTGAACACCAAACTGCACTGCCTACTGACTACGGCATTGAGGTGACTTTTGAGTAGACTTTCAAGTCATCTCAGAGCAAGTGAACACCAAACTGCACTGCCTACTGACTACGGCATTGAGGTGACTTTTGAGTAGACTTTCAAGTCATCTCAGAGCAAGTGAACACCTTACTGCACTGCCTACTGACTACGGCATTGAGGTGACTTTTGAGTAGACTTTCAAGTCATCTCAGAGCAAGTGAACACCAAACTGCACTGCCTACTGACTACGGCATTGAGGTGACTTTTGAGTAGACTTTCAAGTCATCTCAGAGCAAGTGAACACCAAACTGCACTGCCTACTGACTACGGCATTGAGGTGACTTTTGAGTAGACTTTCAAGTCATCTCAGAGCAAGTGAACACCAAACTGCACTGCCTACTGACTACGGCATTGAGGTGACTTTTGAGTAGACTTTCAAGTCATCTCAGAGCAAGTGAACACCAAACTGCACTGCCTACTGACTACGGCATTGAGGTGACTTTTGAGTGGACTTTCAAGTCATCTCAGAGCAAGTGAACACCAAACTGCACTGCCTACTGACTACGGCATTGAGGTGACTTTTGAGTGGACTTTCAAGTCATCTCAGAGCAAGTGAACACCAAACTGCACTGCCTACTGACTACGGCATTGAGGTGACTTTTGAGTAGACTTTCAAGTCATCTCAGAGCAAGTGAACACCAAACTGCACTGCCTACTGACTACGGCATTGAGGTGACTTTTGAGTAGACTTTCAAGTCATCTCAGAGCAAGTGAACACCAAACTGCACTGCCTACTGACTACGGCATTGAGGTGACTTTTGAGTAGACTTTCAAGTCATCTCAGAGCAAGTGAACACCTTACTGCACTGCCTACTGACTACGGCATTGAGGTGACTTTTGAGTAGACTTTCAAGTCATCTCAGAGCAAGTGAACACCAAACTGCACTGCCTACTGACTACGGCATTGAGGTGACTTTTGAGTAGACTTTCAAGTCATCTCAGAGCAAGTGAACACCAAACTGCACTGCCTACTGACTACGGCATTGAGGTGACTTTTGAGTAGACTTTCAAGTCATCTCAGAGCAAGTGAACACCAAACTGCACTGCCTACTGACTACGGCATTGAGGTGACTTTTGAGTAGACTTTCAAGTCATCTCAGAGCAAGTGAACACCAAACTGCACTGCCTACTGACTACGGCATTGAGGTGACTTTTGAGTGGACTTTCAAGTCATCTCAGAGCAAGTGAACACCAAACTGCACTGCCTACTGACTACGGCATTGAGGTGACTTTTGAGTGGACTTTCAAGTCATCTCAGAGCAAGTGAACACCAAACTGCACTGCCTACTGCACTCGTTTAGTGCTGTTTGGCAAACGAGTGCATTCAATGGCATGAACATTGCAGTCCAGAGCGTCAGAAAACTGAATGAAAACAGCACCATGAACAGCATTCAAACATGGGGCATAAAACTCACCTGTCAAGGCGCTTTGTATCAAGGCTCACAGATTGAACATATGACATGGGTACAGCAGACATGCTCGGTTGACTCAACAGGCACAGACGCAAGGTAAGTCAATCAGGGACAGCCAAAAAGCGGCACCCACGTTGACACCTACCATAGCTTCAGCGTCCCCCTCCTCTCTGCCCCTCTGCTCCGCCCCACTGCCCTCCTCCGCTCCGCTTCCCCCCTCCCCTCTCCCAGTTCCCCCTCCCCTCCCTCCCCCCGTCCCTGAGAGCCCACGCCCATGGCTGCTCCCCCGGCGCCTGGGGAAGTGGGGGGGAGGGGGGGGAGAGAGGAGAGGACCGAAAGGGCGAAAGGATAGAAACTAGTGAACATGGGTAGTGAAGTGCCTAAGAGCGCACGCCCATGGCTGCTCCCCCGGCACTAGGTGGGAGGTGGGGGGGAGGAGAGAGGAGAGGACGGAAAGGGGAGAAGGATACAAAATGGATGAAGGGAGAGGTGGAGAGGAGTAAATGGGGGAGGAGGAATCAAGGGAGGGGGAATCGGGGAGGGTGGGAGTAGGGGAGAAAAGAAGAGGGGCAGGAGTAAGGGATTCACACCAGAGGTAGAAAAAATAATGATCGGATGAGTGCAGAGCCCAAGCGATGCTTCACATGTGGAGCCAAACAACGCCGTTCACACGGGGACTCACCTGCACACACTACAGCAGCCGCCTCTCCCAGATACTGACAAAATCTGCCGCCCTTCCTCCACCCCTTTCCCCCATCCCCTCCGCCCAATCGCCCCCCATTCCTCCCCCGCAGTTCCCATCAGTGTACTTGGTCGTGCGCCAGGGGGAAGAGGGGGAAGCGGATGGATGGGGGCTGTCTTCTTCGTTTGTAGAGGCTCTGATAAAGCTCGGTGCCCCGCATGCCCTGTACCTGTGGGAACGGGAACAATTGGCAGGAGGACCTACGTCGAAACCAATAATGATGGGTTCATGACGGGTCCTTGCTTGCGTAGCATTAGTAGCCTCTGTCTGTAGCTTCCGCAATCACGTGTATCGGTGCCGTGTGACGCGCTATTCGAATCAGACAACACCGGTGGCGCAAATGATTGTGTGTGAAGGGCGGGCAGTATGTGAGAGAGCTTGCATAGTGCTCAGAGCTGAAGGTGCTTGAAGGTATGGAATGGCATAGTACGCGTACGCACTAAGGAGCAATAGCTCTGGAATCAAGCTCAAAATGCAGTAGGACAAACCAATGATAATTATTGCACACTATAATCAATCACCCTAAGGTCTTACTAGTAATATAGAAAGTTGCTGCGTTGTTTCTTGAGGCATCAAAATCCTATGCGGAGGAATTGACCATACTGCGTTTCAACTTGAGAAACGGGCCGAATGATAAATTTAATTAGCAACGTACACGGCACATAGTGGCAGCCAGCAAACTCGCAGCAGGCAATCTTAAGCGCAAGCAAGCTTGCAACTCTGTTCCATCGCTTGCAACAAGTAAAGACGGGCATTCACACAAATTGCAGAGATTTCATGGCTCTGACGTAGAGATGCTGCACTGCCACAGTGAGTAACAGACACTTGGTTGCACCCTGTGATCAGGAAGATGGTGTCACCAAACAGCTAAGTCAGGGGTTTCTCAACATCAGCAGCAGGGTCGGGAACCTTATTCTTCTTCGCACTGTAGCATAGGAGGATAATCCTCACGGTGCCAAGGAGGATTATCAGAATGCTGGAGACAATGAGCAACCAGCCCCACCACGTAAGATATGTTGTAGTCCCTCCAGTAGGTTGGGAAGGACACACAGAAATACGGCACTCGCCACCCTTGTACATTTTACCTGGTATGATGCATTAGGCAGACGGGAGAAGAACAGGAGAAGAACAGGGAATGTCAGAGTGTGTTGTTTTTCTTCGAAATGACACACAGCATACAGCAGTTGGGTGCAAGCAGTGGACCACCGAATGCCTCAGCCAATGCACACCGTAAGTGAGCGATGCGATCACAAGCCAGAATCACCAATTTCTAACCAACAACATATCGAGACTTACCATTGGTACCAGTTTCGATGTCGATCTGATCAACCCAATTGGGCTGGAAGCTATAAGCGCAGCCACCAGTATTTTGGACGCGCACAGCTGCAGTGAACGAGTTGAAGTGTCATGCAATGTTGGTGATGCGGTCAGATGAGATCCATCGAGGTCCAATGCGGTCCATATACATGAGGAGAAAGGGGTGTGGCGAAGAGGGAGGAGGAATAAGGAAATCGGAAGTTGCATTTCGAGCAGAGAGCAAAGGGAGGAGCAGAAAGCAAAGAGAAATGGACAATTCGAGCCTTTTCTAACGAAGGCGCCAGAAACGCCAAGTTTTGGTTTCTCCACCTTGTCACCGAGAAGAGTAACTAACCCGCGACCTTGGGCGATGATCCATCTGGCAGGTGAAACAAGAACGCGCAATGCTCTTGTGAATCTGAATCGTCACACGGAGTTACATACCTCACAATCATTGGCGCAGATTTGGCTGTGCGCTGTCTTTGACACTTTCTGTGGGTTGCACAGCGAGACACAGTCGTTCTCAGTGGCGGCTAATACGCCGCAGCGCGCGACGACTGTGAAAATAGCAGCAACCATTACTAGGCTCCTCATTGTGGGGGAAACAAACGACATGGCTTCGAAAGGTGCAGTTGAGGTATCAACCAGTCAGCCTGATTGATAGTATCAATTATGCAGCCTGATATATAACTATATGAGAACGCTGAACGAAAAGACAATGACCACTACTAGTAGACTCAGGTGTTTATGCTATGGGCAGTCCAGCCGAGGAACCTCGCGCGGGCGAGCCGCGTCGCGACGCAGGGGAATCGCGGCCAGGAACAACAGAGTCGGCGCTCACCTCATCCTTCGATTCAAGGAAAATGCTCCTCCTGATCCTTATCCTTATCCCATCGAACCCGGACGCGTCAGAACGAATATAACGCCGCGCTACCCCATTGGGGCGCAGCGGAGGCCCTAAACCCTTACGTGTAAGCCCCACAGCCCCACAGGCGTTACACCGAATCAGCTTGCATAGTACGGCCGGTGTGTGAGGTGTGCATTGCTCTGGGGAGAACATGCTTGCGGTTCGGGTGGAGTGGCGACACAGGTGCGCGGCGGGCAGAAAATAAAAACGCAGAAAAGTCGGCAGTACCTACGTCCACGCCGCAATGGGTGATCCATAATGGGTCCTTGCTTCGATAGCAGTTATTCTAAGGGTTTCATGCGATGTAACTCGCCGAAAGACGGATTGCTACAGTAGTCTTGTCTGCCGTATCTGTAGTCGCGGTGTGACGCGTGTACTGAAGCCATTGGCGTAAACAGCGTGAGTGAATAAGCGGCGAGTGAGCTTGCTTGGGGTTTACAGAGCCGAGGGTATCGAGGTGTGGAAGGGGTTGCAAGCTGACGCGCTAAGGAGCATTAAGCTTTGAAAACAAGCGCTACATGCTGTATGACAAATGAATGGTGATCGCCAATTACCCCAATACCTTGCATTATTTTTTCCGGCACAACACCCTATGTGTACCAATCAGCATCAGCCATTTTGCATGCTCCAATAAAAAAGCCATCATCTGATGACATCCGTGCACACGCCGATAGCATGAGCACCCCATTGCTCTCATATTGAGATGCTGCACTGCAACTACGAGGCTGTGACAGGCGCCACCACCATCAACAAAACAAAACACAGCGTGTGCAGAAAAAAGACACTGTTCTATAACCACCACTAGCCGCCGGTGAAATATGTTTTGGATTATGTAACTGACAGACAGGCCTCTGGATAGGATTTGGGGCACTCTTACTCGCAAGGCCAGTTCGCTGAAGTCGGTCTTTCAGTTAGGGTGGGTTAGGCATGTCAGTCTGTTTTATCAGTGTCAGCTGGAAATGTACTCTTGCTCATCAGTGTGCACGTTTTCACCCTTTCATATTTAGATTAAAGCGTAGATTACATATAAAAGAATGCACAACTAACAGAGCAACTAGAGCACCAGCGCCTGGTTCTAACAGAATAAGCTTAGTAGTGAGCACACAAGCCAATACGGTATAGAAACTCCTGAGCAGGGCGGCGCTTCTTGTTAGCATTGAACATTTCTACCGTATGCATGAGCCCTGCGAGTGAAACTCAACTTAGGTTGCCGCCACTTCTGACGTGCCGAACCGGAACCAGATTTCAGCTACTTCTTGGCGGCAGAGTCGTCAGCAGCAGCGGTATTCTCCGTTACATGTGTTGTCGCTTTTCGTGGTGCTAGTTCAGGCGTCGTGGTGCAGGTCACACCCCGCTTCATCCAGCGCGGTCTCAGCCTCAATAGAGGCGACGACGGGCTCTGGTTCAAGCAGCCGCTTAGTAGGCCCTGTTAAAAAGCCAAGGCCCGTTCGTGAGGGTGAGTGCTGGACCTGACGACGTGCCTCGTTGTCATCTTCACCGCTGGCGTCAACAGCCATGACGAGGGACTTGGAGGTAGATGCTGGAGCTATGCCTATGATAGAACATGAACACCCTTGATGAATGAAATGGACCTTAGATGTGCAAACCTTAGATGAGACCACGAGGAGGAAAACTAGATGAATGAAATGAACTGACTGGGTTGGGGTTGGGTGAGAGTGGCTGGTCAGTGGGTAGGGGTTTGGTGGAGAGGAAGGGACCAAGCAGGACTCTCATGCACGATGGACACCTATGTGGCGCTGCGCATCACCGCCAGGTTGGCAAAATGCAAGTGATACGGGTACAGTTGGCGGGATTGTGGCTGTGGCGACGCGCAACTCTGGTGACTGGGGCAAATCACTGCTCATCGCGGCAGGAATCACGTCAGTGAACCAACCCCCCACCCACCCTCCCTCCCCCCCCCCCCCGAAAAATTCGCATCAGGGTGGTACCCAACACTACTAACTGTCATCAGGGCGAGTACACCAGGTCGGTCTGAAATATCAGTGTTACACAGAAAAACACTTTTTCTTGTAAGGGCGCCCTAAAATATGACTCTGTAAAATAAGGGTGAGCACCTAAACCCACCCTTATAGTAAGGGCTATAAGGGTGATTCACCCTGATATCCAGAGGCCAGCTGACAGACAAAGCAAGTGCGTTCCAATTATGCATAGTAGTTAAGACTACCCTTCTTCTTAGCCTGCGCTTGAATAGTTCCTTCATTGAAGTCTTCATGTGTCACCTGTAAACAAACCAAACACAAAAAAACCGACTAATTAGCAAAACACGACCTAACAAAGGACGGCATGCGGCACTGCGCACGTTCAGTCACAGAGGACAAGCAACGCAACGTATGCATGTCGACAATAAATGTTCCTCAAAACTATCATCACCTCGGTGGCATCGCGGCGGAGAGCAAGCATGCCAGCCTCTACACGGACAGCCTTGAGTTGAGCTCCATTGAAATCATCTGTTGACCGCGCCAGCTCCTCAAAATTCACATCCGGGTGAACGTTCATTTTCCGTGAGTGGATCTGACAGCGAGGGAGGGAGCAGGGGTTAGAGACAGAGGTAGGGGGTTGACCGAGCTAGCTCCTCGGAATCCACATCCAGGGTGTACGTTCATTTTCCGTGAGTGGATCTGACAGAGAGGGGGGGAGAGGCAGAGACGCACAGAATGTGATCTGTTGACCACGGTGGCCCCTAAAGGTTCAAATCTGCCTGCATGATCTTCCTATGCAAATATATCTGACAGGAAGGAACGAGCCTGAGTTTCTGAAGGACTCAAGCTGAGACCTCCTCTGTGGGAAATGGAAACCCACTGATCCCAAGGCTCGCCTCACCTAGCTTGCACTCACACAACTACACCTCACACACAAGCGCGCAATTTCTTGCACTCACCTCACCTGCAGGATGCGAGCCCGGGCCTCCTCGGTGGGGTGAGGGAACTCAATCTTCCTGTCCAGCCGCCCCGAGCGCATGAGAGCCGGGTCGAGGATGTCGGCTCGGTTCATGGCTGCCATGATGTGAATGGGTCGAATGGGGTGAATGGGTGTGGATGTGGGTGAATGGGGGTGAATGGGGTGAATGGGTGTGCATGTGGGTGGATGGGGTGGGGGTGAGAGGGATGAGGGGCAGGAAGGCCTGAGTTGCCCCAAGCGCAATGAGACTGGCCAGAGCAGGGTTGAGGATGTCAGCAAGTGAGCATGATCATTGGTGTGCTTGAAACTCATCTCACCTTGATTCTGTCGTCACTGCTGAAACCATCCAGCTGACTCAGCAGCTCCAGCATCGTTCGCTGAGGGGGGAAATATGGGGAGTGGGCATAGAGCAAGTGGGTCAAACAGTGCCAAACAGCATCGCCTACCCACCACCCACCTGTAGAATCGCTTGGTGCCGTGTGTCGAGAATGAGGTAGCTGTCCTTGTTCACGCCCACCAGGTCGCCCGGCTTCAGCGCGTCCGCGTCCACGAGACCCACGACACGAGCCCCACGCACTGCTGCATTACGTCTTTTGAGACGCGAGACTTTTGTCACGCGCTTCAGGAACGTACCCTTATTTGCATCCTGTGATCAGGGCGATGGTGTCACCAAACAGCCATGTCAGGCTTGTTCAACGCTAGCTGGAACTACGTTCCAGCTGTGCAGCTACGTTCTTCACGGCAGCTTCCACGTCGGCAGCTTTGGGAACTTCAACCTCAATGGTCACGTTGGGGTTGCAGCACCACCGGATGATACTTAATGTGAGGGCAACGAGGAACACCAGAATGGAGATGGCAATGAGCAGCCACTTCCACCACACAAGAGCACATGACGTAGGGCATTGGTGACCAGTGTACACTTTACCTGGTGGTGGTTCATGCAAGAGGCGAAAGGGAGGAAGAACAGGATAATTCCAAACAAAAAGTGAGTGTGTTTTTATTGATTGAGATGCCACGCCGTATAAAGCAGTTGGGTGCAAGCAGCATGAATGGGTCACCAAAGGCCTCAATCAACGCCCACCACCATTAGTGAATTGATGTGATACGAGCCAGTATCACCAGTTCTTCTTACCCAAGGACAGATCTAGAAAGAGGGATTACGGTAAGAAAGACGTACCAGTGGAACCAGTGGTGGCGTTGGTCACAACAGCCCAATTTGGCTGAAAGTTGACCCTACAGCCGCCTTTTGAGCTCACGCACGACTGCAATGCGTAAATTTTGAAAATCGATTGCCATGTCATGCAACATTGGTGATGAGGTTGACGAGGTCCATAGAGGTCCAGTGCGGTCCATATGCATGCATGGAAAGAATAGGGGTCATGCGAAGGGGGGAGGAGCAATAAGGCAATCGGAAGTTGCGTCTCGAGCAAAGAGCAAGGAACAAGCAATTCACGCCTCTTCCGACGAAAGAATTGAAGCGATGCGCTTTGATTTTTCCACTTTCCACCACGAAGAGCTAACGGGTAGGTACGTAAGAGGCGGGCAAGTGAAACAAGAACGCGCAAAAGAGTATTCGTGGCAATTCTTATACAAATCTGCGTCGTTTCGAAGTGACATACCGCGCATTGTTCGTAGCAGGCCGTAACGACGCCGGAGGCGTTCGTGCACGGCGTATTACAGTCGTAGTACTTAATTTTCTTAGAGGAAGTTGCTACGCTGCAGTGTGCTAAGACTGTGAAAATAGCAGCAACCACTAGTACTTGGCTCCTCATCGTGGGGGAAGTAAACGACATGACTTCGAGAGTGGCAGTTGGTGATCAATAAGTCTGATAAAGTTGAATTGCTCGTACGCAGCCTGATAGATGAATTACTGAGAACGCTGAGAATACTAAGGAAAGGCAAAGACCGCTTGTGGTAGACTCAGGTGTTGATGCTAGATATATAGCCAGTCCCAGCCTAGAGAACCTCGCCCTGATGGGTCTCTCCGCGTCGCAACGCAGCGGAGCCGCGGGCAGGAACTACGAAGTCGGCGCTCACCTCATCCTTACGCAAGACTCCTCATCCTTAACCTCCCGTCGAGCCTCGGACCCGTTAAAAACGAGTCAGCTTGCGCAGTGTGGCCCGTGTATGGGTTGTGCAGGCGCTCGGCGGGCAGGAGAAAACTCAGAAAATTCGGCACGACCAACGTCCAAACCAATAATGACGGGTCCATAATGGGCCCTTCCTTGGTTAGCAATGTAGCCTCTGCCTGCCGCATTTGTAGTTGCGTGCCGTGTGAGGCGGTTTTGGAAACAGAAATAATTGTGTGTGAAGGGCGGATGGTTGGAGTTGGAGAGCTGGATGGTTAGGGCGGGTCCAACTTTGCACACTTCCGTTTTTTTTCGTAATTTAAACGTCAATGGTATTGTCAAATTTGACTGTACCCAAAGGTGTACCCCGAACATTCCTTGTCAAGTTAACGAGTGTATACCTGTGCCGACTGACAAGGTATAATATCGATGCAATGTACAGTACCCTGGATGGGGTTATCGGATGTCACAGGTGGTTTGGCGGTAATCTCTCGCGCCTGTGGCGGAGGGGCGAACTCAATGGCGAAAGTCATCTGGCGAAAAATATGAGTTACTGTTTGATGTGTTTGACGCGAATCGAGGTCTGATTTTTTTTTTTCATTATGAATATATCCAAATACACCGAGAGAACAAGCGTATAAGTGATATATATCAGTCGTAACTGAGCGTTAGAGGCCGAACCCCCTAGGTGGCCTCACGGGAGGCTTCTAAGGCGGATGTAGAGCTCCCCTTGCCAGACTCCAAAGCGCGCCGAAACTGTGCGACCATTTCCAACCTTTCACCGTCATGCAACGAATGCGGCCAAGTAAACCGTCCTCCTGCTCCGCCAGCGCATGAGTTCTCCTTTGTCCCTTCGAACCACCACCGCTGCCAAGCTTCTTTCCCATTGCTCGCGTGTACACCTTCACATGCAGCCGAAATGCTGCCTCGATGCGCCTGAGTACCCGCCGGGACCGGAATCTTTTCCCCCGAAACACACAATCAAATCGCTCCGCCCAGATCTGGTGAACAGCGATTGCAGAGAGGGTTGCTTCAGGAAACGCTGAGGCCGATGCTGACTTTCCGAATAACAGGTCCCCCAGGTCCGACACCTGCCTTGCAGGGTTTAGCATGCGCATGGACCGCTTGACCGCCACCACCACCTGCTGAATGCGCGGGCAGCTGAAAAGGCAGTGCTCCAAAGTTTCAAACTCCCCACAGTGCGGGCAGACCGGCCTGCCACTTAGAAAATAGAGCCTCTCCCCTACTTGCAGGTTGAGGCTGTGGATCCTAAGCAACACATCACGCGGCCTGTTCGGTGTCACCAGCGAGTCCCGAACTTTGATAACTTTCTTCCAGTCAATTTCCCCCGACCATCTGCCTGCCCACAGCTCCCGCTTAGCGGATTGACGCTTCTGGCCCTTCCAACATCCCTTCAGCTCCTTCAACGACGCCACTTGCCCATCCTTGAACAGAGCCGATTTCTGAAGGCGGGGAAGTAGGGGCGGAGGCCCCAATTGCTCGGTAGACAGTAGACTCTCCTTCCAGGGCTGTGGCACCGCTTCCCAAGCCCGTAGTGCCAGCTTCGCTTGCTTAGAGCCTCCCAGCTCCCTTGTCAGGGTTTTCACATCCTTGACCTTACGACCCCCCGCACCATCCGGTAGCAGAAGATCACCCAGCCGGAGCTCCCACAGCTTCGCCGCAGCCTTCTGGCCCCCCACCGGAGTCTTGCCGTTGAGCAGGATGTTGCGGTTAAAAACAACTCGCTCCGCCGCAATTTCTTCCTTCGATAGAGCCGGTAGCGAGTCGACCAGCGGCGACTGCATAAAGCTCCCGCAGGCCAGCTTCCACCTCTCACTTTTTCCACGCCAACACTTCAGAAGCTTCACGTGAGCGACAAAGGTGTCAGTCCCCAGCGGCAGGTCCGCCGCTGCGAGCATAATGTCCCGCTTCAGTTCACACGTCTCGGTGAGCAACAGTCCAATGCGCCTGGCAGCAAGACAGGTGAGCTCTATTTCCGGGTCTCTCACCCCCACACCGCCATCAGCTCTAGCTGTATACAGTAGGTCCCGGCTCCACAGTATGAACTTCTTGTCAGTGACCGCGTGATTGCCTGACACGAAGTTGTGCGCCAGCTTCAAAATCCTCCCCCAAATATCCACCGGCGGCGGGTACACCTGCGCCTGGAAGAAGATTATAGGTGAGATGTAGCAGTTGATTACCGCAACCCTAGCACCTGTGGTGAGATGCTGCGTCTCCCATTGTCTCAGCTTATCCTTGATCCGCGCGAAAGCTTTTTCCCAGGTGGGGGCGCAGCTGCCAGCCGGCGTCACCCACACGCCCAGGAGCCTCTCTGCTTCATCCGCCTTCACCCACTTGAAGCCGTCCGTCTTGCATGCCTGTTTGTTCAGGTTACACCCCAGGGGTAAGATGGATGACTTCCCAATGTTCGTTGCTAGCCCCGATTCTGCCTCGAAGTCTGCTAACAGCCGCTCTGCTTCCGCAATCTGCTCTTCACCTTGCAGGATTAAAGCCGTGTCGTCAGCGTACCCCAGATACGCCAGCCGCCGCTCCCCCTTTTCCAAGACCAAGTTTCCTAGCAGCCGCCTGCTGGGCCAGCGGTTCCACTGCGCACAAGAAGAGGTAGGGCGCAAGGGGACAGCCTTGCCGCACCCCGGACACCACGTCAACCGCTTCCCCCATCCAGCCGTTGATTAACAGACTGGTCCGTGTATCCTTGTGCAGGCCCCTAACCCAGTCCACGAGACGGCTCGGAAAACTCATCCGCTCAAGCACCGTGAACAGGAAGGTCCTCGAGACCGAATCGAACGCTTTCCTAAAGTCGACCAGCAGGAGATACCAGTCATGGTCCTTGCTCTTCGCGGCCTCAATAACATCCGCAACCAAGCCCACCGCGTCCGACAGCCTCCTTCCAGGCAAGAAACCGTACTGCTCCGGAGAGATGACCTCATGCAGCACCCTTTTCATCCTATCTGCCACCACCCTCGCAATCACTTTGTAGGTGAAGCTCAAAAGGGTGATCGGTCTGTAATTCTCAAGCTGCTCCCTCCCCCCCTTTTTGTGTAACAGGATGGTAACAGCGTCTTTCGTACTTGTCGGCAGCGTCGCCGTAGCCGCAAAATTGTCTACCAGCTTCATGAAATGCTTGCCCAAGATATCCCAGTGGAACTCAAACAGCTCCTTCGGCAACCCATCTTTCCGTGGAGCCTTGTCCTTCGCCATCGAACGGAAGGCAGCTTTCACTTCCTCCTCCGACCAGGCTGCACACACCGCCTCCGCCGACTCCTGCGACAGAGACCTCCCAGGAGCAGGAGACCAAGCAGACACGGCCTGCTGTCTGTCGCTTCCGAACAGCTCCTTATAATACTGTGACGCCGCCTTTAGGATAGCTTCATTGTCATTTACTAGCAACCCGCATGCGTTTAACTCCGTAATCTGCGTCCGCCCCTTTCTGGCTTTGATCTTTGCCGACAAGTGCGGGGAGGCCACCTCACCCTGTCAAAACATATGCATGTTAGTATCTAGGCTATATTGGGGCTAGCCTTAAGGGGTACAGAAACTCACTCGACACTCTAGTCTTGTACCCCAACCTCCACCTAATCACACATACTCTTCTCATTCTAACATGGCATCAGAAGCCTAGGTTAGGAACCTAGGACCACCTTGTACTAAGGGCCCGCCCTTCCGCTAGCGCCCTCGAGCGCCTTCTTCCTTTCGTGCGCCCTCGCGCGCCTCGTTTCCTGGTCGCGTAGCCCGCTAGACGACCGCGCGCGGCCCCCTTTTTGCCCGCGCGCGGCCTCGTTTTTTGCCCGCTAGCAGCCTGCGCGCGGCCCGAATCGCGTGCGCGACGACCATAGGCCGCTCGCGCGGCTCGATCCGCCCACGAGCAGGTCGCTAGCCGCCCGTCGGCCCGCCCGTAGGGCTTCGCGTCGCCCGTAGGCCGCCGCCCCTGCTTTCGTAGCCGCTGCCTGCGCGCGAGTGCAGCCCACGCCCGACCGCTCGCCCCTAGGACGGCGCTCGTAACGCCGCCGCCCGCCCGCAGGTCGCAGCCCGCGCGCAGTGGCGATCGCGCGTCGGCTGCTGCAGCTCGCGCTTAGCTGCAGCTCGCGCTTAGCTGCAGCTCGTGCTTAGCTGCAGCAGGACCCCAGCCGCGGCCTGCACGCAACTGCAACCCTAGGCGCCGCCGCGCACCGTGCATAGGCCCGCCGTTGCGCTGCCCTACCTGCCCGAGCCGCGCCGCCCTGACTGAGCCTACTGTTTAGGGTTTAGGGTTTTGCAGCACCTACTGTCCCTGTTCCTGCTGTTACAGCTGTTCTTCTCACTACAGTTGTTCCTACTACTGCTCTTACTGCCGCTACTGCCACTATGGCTACACCCACAGTTCTCTCTTTCGATGCTGAGGGCCGTCCGCTCCAGTTTGATGCTTGGCTTGACGATCTCCACCTTTTCCTCCAGATCACCGCTAAGGATGACGTCTCGCTGTATGACCACGCGTCCGGAACCGCTCTCGCACCTGCTGACACTGCTGACAGTACAGCTCGCTCCCAGTGGCAGACTCGTGACGCCCACGCTCGCCTAGCCATTCGCAGCCACCTGCCGTTAGATGAGCGCGCGCACTTTGGCCAGCACAAGACTGCTAAGGAGCTGTACGATGCAGTAGTCGCCCGCTACTCCTCACCTACCTCTGCTACGATAGGCCGTCTCTCTCTGCCCTATCTTTTCCCCGATCTCGCCGCCTTTCCCACAGTCGCTGACCTCATTACACACCTCCGCACCAGTGACACTCGCTTCCGAGCCGCCCTCCCTGCTGAGTTTCTCGCCAAGAACCCCCCACCGATGTACCTCGTTCTCTACCACCTAGTCACCCGTCTCCCTGACTCTCTTCGCGCAGTCAGGGACCACTTTCTCGCCCTCTGCCCTACCGAGCTCACCATTGACCTGCTCGAGAAGCATCTGCTTGCAGCTGAGGCTAGTATAGTTGCTGTAGGTGCCTCTCGTGGCGACCCCCGCACGCCCTTCTTCGACGGGTGTTCCCCTTCCCCCCTTCTCCCCTCGGTTGCCTCTGCTGCCGCTGTCGACTTCCTCGGTGCTGAGGACGTCGGGGCTGCGTCTGCTCCTAGCTGGAGGCGCAAGAGCGGCAAGGGCAAGGGGGGCAAGGGTGGCGGCGGTACCAGTGGGGGAGGTGGGGGTGGCGGTGGAGGTGGAGGCGGTGGGGGTGGTGGCGGTGGTGGGGGTGGTGGCGGGGCTGGGGGGGTCAGTGGCAGCGGCGGAGGTGGCAGCGGCGGGGGTGGCAGCGGCGGGGGTGGTGGCGGCAGTGGTGGTGGGGGAGGCCGGGGTGGAGGTGGTGGTGGTGGCGGCAGTGGGCGTGGTGGCGGCGGCTCGGGTGGTGGTCGGGGTGGACCAGCGCAGCGTGGAGGCTCGGGTGGTGCCCAGCGCCAGCAGCAGCGTCTTGGAGAGACCCCGTCGTCCCAGCAGCTTCGTGAGTGGTACTCTCAGCATGGGGGGTCTGGGGGTGGAGGCACCTGCACGTATGTCATCCGCACCGGTGACCGCGCTGGTCAGACGTGTGGGCGTTTCCACACGCCGCACCGCTGCTTCTTTCGTCTAGACGATGCCTGGCGTGCACAGTTCCCGGAGGCCTCTGAGCTGCCCCGCTGGGCTGATCTGCTTAAAAAGAACATTGATGTATTTGCACTTGACTTTGATGTTATTCTTGGAGCCATGTATGCATTGACTATTAGTGTTGAGGGTGACTGTTACTTGTGTGTGCCACCAGACCCAGGCATTGCGACCAGTGAGGCTGCCGCTCTAGGTGCTAGTGCGTCCGCTGCCCCAGGTCCTGGTGAGACAACTGCTCTAGGTGCAGGTGTGTCTGCTGCCCCAGGTGCTTGTGAGACTGCGCCTTCAGGTACAGCGTCTACTGCGGCACTGCACACCTTCACCCTGGACTCAGGTGCTTCCCGCTGTTTCTTTCGCGACCGCACTGCCCTCGAGCAGCTTCCTAGACCGGTTGCTGTCTCCCTGGCTGACCCCTCCGGGGGTCCGGTTCTTGCGACCTCCTCCACTGTCCTCCCGTGTCCTGCGGTCCCGTCTGGCACCCTGTCAGGTCTTTACCTCCCCTCGTTCTCTACGAACTTGGTGGCGGGCTCTGCTCTACAGGACGGGGGTGTTCACCAGTTCACCCCTGCCTATGAGCGTGTGACCCACTGTACGTGTGCCCGGACGGGTCGCCACCTTGCTACCTTCACTAGGGAGCCGGGGTCGGACTTGTACACACTAACCACTGAGTCCCCTCAGGTCGCTGCGTCTGCGTCTGCGTCAGGTCAGCTGTCGGCCCCCTGCTTGTGTCGCTCCCTGTCCCACCAGACTGTCCTCTGGCACCACCGCCTTGGTCACCCGTCAGTGCAGCGCCTTCGCGGCATGGGTTGCGCATCTGCTCCTGATGCAGCTCCGCCACTACCACTGCCAGATGGGCCGTTGTTTTCTTCACCCTTTTGTTCTCCTCCTTCATATACGCGCGTAACCCAGCATTGAGCCTCCCCAGTAATAACTCGAAGTTCCCAACCCCTTCCTCAGCCGCCTTTGCTAAAGCAGCTTCTACCGCTTTCCGGATACCAGGTCTACCTAGGGCTGCTGCATGCAACCTCCAGATGCCAGGACCCAGGTGAGAAGATGCTTTAATTTTTAAGGCGATTTTTATCCCGAAGCCATGATCTGAAATGTATTCCTCCGGCCGTATGTGTGCAGCTATGTCAAGATGCGGGAGCAGCGAGCAAGAGACTAGCGCCCGGTCGATGCGAGAGCTGGATTGCTTGGAAGCAGCGTAGAAGGTATATTCTCTGAGCTTAGGGTGGAGCGTGCGGAAAGCGTCTGAGAGCTGAAAGCGGTTGCAGCGTGAAATGAGTCTGTCGTTTTCTAAGGAGGTGCCTGATTGAGACGTCCGATCTAAAACTGGGTCCTCTACCATGTTCAGGTCGCCTAGAAGAACTACATGGTCAGTGATGGGGATCTGGTCGAAGGCCGGACCGACTACGTTCATCAAAAAGGAACATCTGTCAGTGGCGTCTGCGGGAAAATAAGCGGCAAGGAGGGTAAGAGTGAAACCAAAACGGCTGGCGGTGGCTACTATCAGTCTCCCTGATGGGTGGGTGCTAGTGTTTGTGAGAAGGACGGAAGGGTCTCTGGTAAGAACGGCTACGCCGCCGGCCTTATCAGTGGGTGGTGTTGTGAGTACCGTGGTGAAGGATGGGGTTTTCCAATAGGTATGATTATCTGGAAGTCTTGTGTCTGTGAGAATGATGATATCCGCTGCTGTTCTAGTCCAAGATGAGACTCTGTCTTGCTTTGTTTTGTCGCCTAGGCCGTTGACATTAAGGCCTGCTAAGGAGAAGAAATTTTTGTTACTCATTTGATAGCTGCCTGGAGGCCCCTGTTCATCCACAGGCCGAAGATGGTGACTACACTGACTACTGCACTCCACCCTACGATCACTAACAGCACACGGTTCTCATTCTGCAGCCTCAGAAGTTGAAATCCTTCTTCAGTCCGGCAAGATTGGTCTTGTCCATGGACGCTTTTGTAGCAGTACCCAGTTTCTCCTGGTTCAGCAGGTGAGTCAAAGAAATGATGTGATCCGCAGCAGCCAGGAAAGTTTTCCCCTTTGCCTTCCCGCAGCACACTTGTGTACAGATCCATTCTTCGCGGTTGCTGCCGGTCGAGACAAGAGCGATGGATGGGTCTTTCAGTATGGGAGTGACAAGAGCGGAGGTGCGCAGAGAAGCAGCTGCGAGCGCAATAAAGATCGTCAGTAAGAGATGAAAGAGGTAAATCTGTGATGTTAAGAAAAAAGCTGATGCAGTTACCATTGATATTATGAGCTTTCCCTAAAGTGAGGTTCCACTTCCCTATATTGTTATGCCGCTCTGTGATGAACAGATCATGATAGATGTCATAATGCTGTCCATTGCAGAGCTGGCAGGACAGTGCAGGGTAGTGGACCAGAAGCTTCTCTCCGGACCCCATCGGGCTGTCAACCACATGGCGCCAGCGATAACGATCCCCAAGATGCTGAACGACCAAGCCTTTGATCACATCGGTATCAGCTCCGGTGAGTGGGTGAGCTACCCGATGGAAAGCAAACCCTTCCTTGAAAGCCGACTGCTTCTTCAGCTTGAAGCGAACAAGCAGGTCCTTCAAAACATCCGGGACAATGTTAGCAGGCACGCGACGGAAAATCACTTCAATAGCGAGCGGACGAGCTGCCTACTCCTTAAGGTACGAAGCATTCTCCGTATGCTGCCAGATACACTTGATCGCCGGAGCATTCGCCTTCTGGTACTAAAAAACATGAAACTTGATGTGGTGCGCATCCCGCTCATCCAGAAAGTAGATCTGGAGTCGGCAGAACCGCGTCTTCGCAACGTAACCAGGTACCATCTCCTGAATGTTAGCCGTCACCCGAGCATTCTCGGTTAAAGATGAGCTCCAGACCTTGGTCATCAGGTTACGCAGTGCAGCAATAATGGCCTTAATCTCCTGAGAAAGCACCATCGGAATGAGTAAGATTGCTGTAAAGCGAAGACTGAAAGCATCTTCCTTGGCAATGTCAATCTCCAGCTCTTCATCTTCATCATCTTCCAGGAACTCGTTGGTCACAGCAATGGGAGCCTGGTTGTCCTGACTCTTCTCTTCCACTGACAGACCAGAACCACCGGCGACAGAAGCAGCAGTAGTAGCCGATTCCTTGACGGATCCGGCGGCGTTATCCGTGACTGCAGGAACATTAACCACGTCGTTCGATCCTTGCTTCTCAGCCCCATCCCCAGCAGGAACCGGCGTGATGATCGGGTCCGTTAGGAGGTCGTCCGGGAGCGTGACATCCGCAGTAGCCTTCATCGTCCGTTTCGGAGGCATGATGCGATGATGAGACTCAGAAAGCAGCCGATAAAGAAATGGCTGAAACCAAAAAGAAGCTGATGCTGCTTGAGGACTGAGCACCACCTCCTTATAAAAGGTCCTTGGAACTCGTGACTTGCTCTCCTGGAGGAAATGATGAACTCCCGAGGTCGTAGCCTTGGGATCATGTCTTGAATAGCGAGCAGATGTGTAGAAGTTACGATTGGTAGTAACATTGCAAAGGCGATGTTCATTGTTAGAGCCTTGGAAACTGCCGATGGTATCAAGAAACCCTTGAGGTTCGTTAGCTTGTAATGTGTTTGCAACACTGAGGTACACCTGAGTAGCCGAGGTTATAATGTCCGCGTAGTAGACATAAAAATTATATCCTCCGCTTCGTAGTGGACTCAGGACCTCGAAAATGGTCTCAGAGTTACGAACTGATAAGTAACCTTCACGAAATAGGTTCTCGAATGTCTGCGGAAGAATCCATGGCCGCCTTGTCGGTGACATGTCTGCATGAGGTGGTTTTGTGCACTGCTGCTTGGCCTGCTTATGCATAAACTGTCTCGAAAAAAATTTTTACATGTGCAAAGCTGGACCCGCCCTTAGGGTGGAGGTGCTTGTCAAGGGTTTGAAACAACCTGCACACGTACGCGCTAAGAGCATTAGCTCTGGAAACAAGCGATACATGCCGTTGGTTGGAACTTGAAAGGACCAGAAATGTCTTAGTAACTGAGAACAGCGGAATGAATTGCATTGATTGAGTTGGGGTACAAGTACCTAACCCTATTTGTTTGTACCCCATATAGTATGACCCACTAAGGGCTATAACATTTGACACACCCCCATAGCCTAAGTGGGGAATGCCAAGTAACAGAACACAACCTAAGGTCACAAGACCAGTCACAAGCAAGCGAGAAAACAAAGCTCAGGGTGGATCTCAACGTCACCACACATTCTGAGCACAAACAAGGGGCCACAAGGCCAGTTCAAGAGTGTACAAGCTAATATATATATGGTACAAACAAGCAAGAGGCAAGAACTCACTACTGCAGTCTACTAGACCCAGTCTCAACAAGGCCTAACTGCAGACAAAACCGGCGGTGGTCACAAGGCTGAAGAGCCTTGGTGAAGATGTCTGCAGTGTTGGCCTCGGAGGCCACGAAGTCCAGACGTGCCTGTCCACGTCTCTGCAACTCTCGAAGGAGGAAGTACCTGACGTCGATATGCTTCACCCTGCTCTCCAGTCGAGGCTCACGACACAGGAGAATCATCGCCTTGTTGTCAGCAAACAAGGTCGGTGCAGAGCTCGGCCGCTCACCAAGGTCAGTGAGCAAGAAGGTCAACCAGCGTAGCTCCTGTGCAGCGAGGGCTCCAGCGTAGATCTCGGCCTCTGCGGTAGAAGTCGCAACAGAGGAGGACCGAGTAGACCTCCACGAAACAGCTCCAGAGCCCAGGCTGAAACAGTAACCCTGTGTAGACCTCTGTGACTCAACGTCGTCGGCGTAGGAGGAGTCGCAGTGACCGGTGAGTACAACTGGCTGTGTCCCTCCAAGTACAAGCCCCATGTCTGATGTCGCGCCGAGGTACTTCGCCACCCTCTTAGCCGCCGCCCAGTGAACAGGACGGTGTCTCCCTGTCGCAACAAAGCGAGAAAGGATGCTAAGAGGGAAGGCGAGGTCCGGGCGAGTGCACGTCATCAGGTACATGAGGCAGCCCACCAACTCTGCGTAGGGACCACTGGGCTCGAACGGCTCGTCAGGAAAAGGCCCAGTGAGTCTGTGGTCTACAGCAAGAGGGGTGGGAGGAGGAGAGGAGTGCTGAAGCCCGAACCGCTGAAGGACCTGCTGCACCATGTGTGACTGAGTCAGAGTGATGGTGCGAGCGGCTCTGTCCCTGGAGATCTGCAGGCCAAGGTAGCGGCGCAGTTCCCCAAGGTCAGTGCAGGTGTGTCTCTTCTGCAGTTCGGACTTCACCTCCGCCAGTGCGACTGTGTCGGCTGTGGCAAAAACCAGGTCGTCAACGTAGACAAGAACAAAGAAAGGTGTGCGCCCACGACGAACAAACAACGACGGGTCGGCGGAAGACGGCTCAAACCCAAGGTCGGACAGAGTAGAGCGGAGAGTGTCGTGCCACTCACGGGGTGCCTGGCGGAGACCGTAGACCGGTCGTCTGAGGCTCCACTGGGTCCCAGGCGGGAAAGTGCCAGTGAAGCCCGGAGGACGACGCAGCCAGATCTCCTCGTGTAGGCTGCCCTGCAAGAAGGCAGTGGAGAAGTCGAGAGAGTGTAGCTCGTAGTCTCTCTGCGCTGCTACGTGCAGTAACACCCGAAGAGTGGTCATCTTCGGGGTGGGCGCAAAGGTCTGAAAGAAGTCAACTCCCTCACGCTGACTGAAACCTCTAGCCACGTAGCGTGCCTTGAAGACTGGAGGAGATCCCGGCGGCCGCTTCACCTTGAAGATCCACATGCCGTCAACAATGTTCGCCCCTTGGGGGGGAACCTCGTCAACGTAAGTGCCTGTGGACCTGTAGGAGGCCATCTCTGCGTCCATGGCAGCTCTCCACTGAGAGGCCCAAGGCCCTGACACTGCCTCAGCGTAAGTGCGAGGAGTAGGTATGTCAGGAGCGTCGGGGTCTCCCTCAGGAGCGAGCAGCATGGCACAGAGATGAGGTGAAGCGGCTGCCAGGAACTCTAGCTCAAACTGTCTATCCTCTAGGACGGCACAGCCAAGGGCAGACTCACCCCCGGCGGACAGAGGACGGACAGGAGGAGCCGCCACAACGCGAGTGGCGTAGTCAAGGCGACGCGTAGCAGTAAAGTCTGTGACAGCGGCAGTGAGGACCGTGACGGAGGAAGGAGAGGCATGAGTGTCTGTAACAAGAGAGGCGAGAACACGAGAGAGAGTGGGGCGGTACGTGCGGTAGTAGTCAGTGACCGGAGTGGACAGGGAGGCAGTGAGGGACGACTCAGGAGGACGAGGAAGAACAGACGGAGGAGAACGAGGAGGACTAGGACGAAACAACACGGTACGAAGGTCACGGACAGGTGACGAGGGACGAGCACGAGGAGGACGAGAGGCCCAAGTGTGGGAGAGAGGAGTGGGAGACGGAGCGGGAGACGGAGGAGACTGAGAACGAGGGAACACAGCCGGAGCTGAGTCCGGAGGAGGAAACGTCGGACCGAACACAGGAGGAGAGGAGGAGGGGAGACCAAGGGCCCGAAGGCCAGTAACAGAGGCCGGAGGCTGCTCCGGCTGCTGCGGCGGCTGCTGCTGCTGCTGCTGCTGCTGCTGCTGCTGCTGCTGCTCCCGCTGCAACTCCAGCCTCTCACGCTCCACCCGCTGCTGAACCTCCAACCTCTCACGCTCCAAACGCTGCTGCTCCTCACGCTCAAGACGAAGACGGGTCTGGTGTCGAGTCAGGTAGGGGTGAGGAGGAGGAGTGGTGTCAGGAGACGAAGAAGAAGAACCGGCTCCGCCCTCGACAGCACCCGGCTGAGAACCCCCAGAGCGTGTACCCCCTGCGGCAGCACGACTAGCACCTGTAGGAGGTGGACCCGCACCCCCAGTCGGGGTGCCTCCAGTGGCACCAGCACCAGCCTCAGACTCTCCAGCTCCAGAAACACCACCAGCTCCAGCACCACCACCAGCTCCAGCACCCTCGGAACGGGCAGCCGCGGCAGGTGCACGCTCAGCGCCAACGCCAACACCCCCAGAACGGGCGGCTCCTGTAGGTGCACGAACAGCTCCAACGCCAGCACCCCCAGAGCGAGCACCGCCAGAGCCCTCACCCCGAGCACCAACACCCTCAGAGTCCGCAGTGGCCGGTAAAGGAAGCGCTGACGGCTGCTGCGGAGGCTGTGAGGACGACTGTGGGGAAGGAGGAGAGACCTGGGGGGGTACCGAGGGGGGGGGAGTAGCGTGGGACACACCAGACGGAGCAGGACCAGGGGGGGGTACCGGAGGAGTAGGGGCGGGAGGAGGAGGTGGTGGAGCCAGGAAGAGGGGGGGGGGGGGGAACCGGGAGACCTCGACAGGGGTACCGGACGTAGTAGGGGACAGACTCGTCGAAACGGACGTCACGAGAGTCAAAGAACCGGTGGGAGGGAGGGTGGTAAAAGGTGAAGTCAGAGGAGTCCTCTGGGAAACCAAGGAAGACACAGGGGACGGCACGAGGCGAGATCTTGTCCGCAGAGGTGTCGCGGACAAGAGCCAAGGTGCCCCAGACACGAAACCTCGACGCAACACCAGGGGACCCTGTCCAAAGACTGGTCGGTGAAGCCCCTGGCCGAGAGACGCGAGGCCAGAGGTTCAACTGGTGAGCGGCGTACCGAGCCGCGTAGGGCCACAGAAAATGGGGCGCGCGGGCGTGGATCATGGAGGTGCGGGCAATCTCCATGACCAGGCCTAAGCGGCGCTCAGCAACCCCATTCTGCTGTGGAGAGTCTGGAAGAGTCCAGGACTGGGTGATGCCCTGCTCAGCACAGAATCTGGCGAGAACGCCGGAGCGAAACTCACCCCCACGGTCGGAGTGGAGACAACTGACACGACGACGGCGAGTACTCTCGGTGGCGAGCAGCCACCGGATCAGCGTAGAAGTCACCTCAGACTTCTTCGCCAAAGGGAACACGGTGGTGTACCGAGAGTAATCGTCAACGACCACCAGAAAGAAACTCTCCCGCTCAGGGCCAAGACGAGGAGCGGGGCCCCAGACGTCTAAGTGGAGTGTCTCGAAGGGCTCGGCGGCCGGACGAAGGGTGGAGGAGTGAGGGGTGGCACGGAGCCGACCCTGGACACAAGGACCGCACGGAGGAGCTGGGGACGGCGGGAGTGGCGGGAGGACTCGGGGGAGGCCTAAGACAAGACGCTGACTGGACATAGCGCGGAGACGAGGGAGGGACGGGTGGCCAAGGCGGTGGTGCTAGAGAAGGGAGGGGTGGGCAAGCGACCGACACGAGCACGACGCAGCAACGGGACCGGACACAGCAACCTGACTGGACTCGGCTACCTGGTGGGACGGAGGAACCTGACGGGGGTGGGTGCGGAGGGTGTACAAACCAGAGCCCGGCTCCTGGCGAAAAGTGGCCAAGGGGGCGTACGTGTCACCGTCCACACAGACTGCAGTGTCACCAGAAGGCTCAACCCAGACCCCGACGTGCTGTCTCGCCAGGGGGCCCACACCAACCAGGTTCCTAGAGATCGTAGGAACGTGGAGGCCAGCCAGGGAACCGGAAGGGGCAGCTGGGCACGGGAGTGTAGTGGCGTGAGTCGCAATGACCGGTCCCGAAGTGGGATCGGCCAGGGCGACAGAGACTGGCGCCGGTAGTGGAGAGAGAGTCGTGCGGTCGCGGAAGAAGCAGTGCGACGCTCCTGAGTCCAGCGTGAAGGAGAGAGACGCTCCCGCCGGGGGAGGGAGTACCTGTACTAGTAGCTAAACAAGATCCTACACTAGCAACATGCAGAGAACCTAAGCTAGGGATAGGCAAGTAAACGGATCCAGGAGCACTATAGTCAACATCAGCATACATGGCATAAGACCTAGCATCATCCATACTCATATAAAAAACAGCAATGCCACGAGCAAGAAGCGTCCCCCAGCGTGGCGGCGGGGGAGCAGAGGGGCCGTGGTGCAAACGGTAGAGGTCGTCGAGACGACTGAAGCAGCGTGCAGCAGAGTGGTCGGGGCGGCCACAGTACGAGTCCCGTCGAGGACCCGTAAGGATCCAGTACTCACAGGGACCAACGTCGCGGCCGGCCGAGCGAGGTCCCCGACTGGAGGGGGGGGCACTGCGCCCAGTGCTCGGGGGACCCACAGACCTCCACCACTGCTGAGGGCCCCACTGCTGCGGAGGCCCCCACTGCTGAGGCTGCTGCTGCGGTGGGCGCTGCTGCTGGCCCTGTCGCTGCTGCTGCGGTCCCTGCTGCTGCTGCTGTCCAAGCTGTGGCAGCTGCTGAGAAGTCGGCTGCTGCTGCTGCTGGAACCCCCCACCACCAGTGATAACTCCACCGTCGAGAGGAGGACCGTCAGGGCCCGAGCCACCCCCACTACCACTCTCACCACCCGCCCCACCGCCGCCACCACTACCCACACCACCCCCAGTACCCCCGCCCTTCCCTCCCTTCTTGCTAGCCTTGCCACGTTTCTGTCCGCCAGAGACAGAAACAGCCGCCGTCTCCTCAGAGGCAGAAGACGCGGGGATGGCAAGGGAGGCAGTGAAGGTGGGAAGCTGTGGTACCGCACACCCCTCAAAAAGACGAGGAGGAGGTGCTGAGGAGGCAGAGGCAACTGCGAGGAGGTTACTCTCGATCTTCGAGAGAGCGGTCTCAAGAAGATCGATGGTAAGCTCAGTGGGATGCTTCAGAAGAAGCGCGTCGCGGGCTGTGGCTAGGCGGTCAGGGAGGCGAGTGACTAGCCAGTGAATGGTGAGCCACATAGGGGGCGGGGCAAGGGCAAGCTGGTCCTCAGTGCAAGCAGCATGAAATCGAGTGTCAAGGGAGCGCAGGTGGGCAGTGAGGTCAGAGACAGTCTCAAAGGAGGCGAGGTCAGGGTAGATAAAGGGGACGAGGAGGCGACTGAGTGAGGCAGAGGAGGGAGTGGAGTAGCGAGCAACAATAGCCTTATACAGATCTGCAGCGGACTCGACCTGAGTGAAGTGGACTGCCTCGGTCGGTGGGAGAAGGTCGGTCAGGGCGAGGCAGGCAGCGGCGTCACGAGACTCCCACACGTCGCGAGCAAGAAACTGGCGCTGGTACTCGGCCTCCTGCTCAGGAGTAGGCGACGGGGTGGTGGGCAGCGGCCTAGGCTGAGGAGGGGCGGTCTGAGTACCGGATGCGTGTGCGAACAGGTGCACGCCATCCTGCCGCTGGCTCTTAAGGTGGCGCTGCGCCTGCGTAAGCCACGTACTAAAATCAATCGGCCTCCCCTCAAGGTCAAATCGAAGTACTCGAGTGGTCGCCATAAGGGGCAAAAAAAAAAAAACGAGAGAGCGCGGCTACCAGCCGCAGGAGGGTGAGACAGTCAGTGGCACGTGGGCAGGCGCGCAGGCAAGGAGGCGAGGAGGCAGTGTAAGAGGCGCACAGGGGGGCAGCACGGCGCGCTGGCCGGTGGGCGGCGCGGCGCGCTGGCCGGCGGGCGACGCGGCGCGCTGACTGGCGGGCGGCGCGGCGACGCGGCGCGCTGGCGGACGGGCGGGGCGGCAACGCAGCGCTGGCGTGGCGCGCTGGCGTGCGCGCTGGCGTGGCGCGCTGGCGTGCGCGCTGGCGTGGCGCGCTGGCGTGCGCGCTGGCGTGGCGCGCTGGCGTGGCGCGCTGGCGTGCGCGCTGGCGTGGCGCGCTGGCGTGCGCGCTGGCGTGGCGCGCTGGCGTGCGCGCTGGCGTGCGCGCTGGCGTGGCGCGCTGGCGTGCGCGCTGTCGTGCGCGCTGGCGGGCCTGCTGGCTAAGGCGCTAGCGGGCCAGCTGGCTAAGGCGCTGGCGGGCCTGCTGGGGAGGGGGGGGGGGGGAGAGCCTAGAGCGCTGGCTAGGGCGTTGTCTAGGGCGGTAGCTAGGTCGTGGGCGAGGGCGCTGGCTAGGGACGGCATAGGACGAGGATCTGAGGTGACTAAGGCCTAGGAACAACGAACCTACTGCTGATACCATCTTAGTAACTGAGAACAGCGGAATGGATTGCATTGATTGAGTTGGGGTACAAGTACCTAACCCTATTTGTTTGTACCCCATATAGTATGACCCACTAAGGGCTATAACATTTGACAAAATGCTACGTAGTGACTTGCACGTCACAGTGTCTCATCCCATCCCAGCATTCTGCAGCGTAAGTCGCAATGCCGTCGCTTTGTTATTACTGCACGGATATAACAGTTACAAAATGTTATGTTTCTATATATGCGGAAAAAGAACACTGACCAACACAAGCTGAGAGCGGAAAATGTTTCAGATGGCGTAACAATTGATAGCACAATGTGTTCCATTCATGCATAGTAGTTAAGGCTAGCCTTTTTCTTGGCTTGCACTTGAATAATTCCCTCATTAAAATCCTCGTGTGTCACCTGCAATTAAAACCAGCACACAGGACGCATTGGTTAGCAGCACCCTGTATTGAAAACAATAATAATGAATGAATAAATAAATAAACACGCTGCATGCACAGTGGTTGATAAGTAACACGATGGATGTACACAAAAATATATTGGTCGGAATAGGTAATCACCTCGGTGGCATCTCGGCGCAGGGCAAGCATGCCGGCCTCTACACAGACGGCCTTGAGTTGAGCTCCATTGAAATCGTCTGTTGACCGCGCTAGCTCCTCAAAATTCACATCCGGGTGTACGTTCATTTTCCGTGAGTGGATCTGAGAGGAAAAGGAGAATAGGGGATTAGAACAAGATAAAAGGTTTGAGATTTCTAGAAACATGTTGACCGCGCCAGCTCCTCGAAATTCACATCTGGGTGTACATTCATTTTCCATGACTGGAGTTGACAGCAAGAGAGGGAGAGGCAGAAACAGGGACAGAAAGAGAGATGTCTCAAAATCTGTTGACTACGGTAGCTCCTGAAGGTTCGAATCTGGGTGCACATTCATCTTTTGCAAACGGATCTGATAAAAAGAAAAAACCCCGACCACCTATGTGGGACTCAAGCATGGGAGCCCTTGCACTCTAGTCGCATCAGCTGCCCAATTCGAGCCCGGGCTTCCTCCCTGGGGTGTGGGAAGTTGGAAACCCATTAATTGCATTGATTGTCTCACCTATCCGTGAGCTCGCTTCACCTGCAGCAAGCATGAGTTTCCTTCCACTCGCCTCACCTGCAGGATGCGAGCCCGGGCCTCCTCGGTGGGGTGTGGGAACTCAATCTTCCTGTCCAGCCGCCCCGAGCGCATGAGAGCGGGGTCGAGAATGTCGGCTCGGTTGGTGGCTGCCACCACCTGGTCAGACACGGGGTGAATGTCGGGGGGTGAAGGCGAGTGAATGGGGGTGAATGGGGTGGGGTCTAGGGGCAGGAAGGCCTGAGACGCCTCGAGCGCATGAGAGCTGGGTCGAGAATGTCGGCTCGGTTGGTCGCTGCCACCACCTGGTCGGACATGGGGTGAATGGGGTGGAGAGTGGTTGAATGGGATGGGGAATATGACGGCCGAGACAAGAGGCAGGAAGGCCTGAGACGCCTCGAGCGCATGAAAGCCGGGTCCAGGATGTCGGACCCATTCGTGGCTGCCGTCACCTGGTGGAGACACGGGGTGAATGGGGTCGAACGGGTGAATGACGGGGGGGTGAGAGGGACGAATAACAGGAAGGCCTGAGCCGCCCCGAGCGCATGAGAGATGGGTCCAGGATGTTGGTCCGGTTGGGGGCTGCAACCACTTGGTGTGAGACACAGGGTGGATTGAGTGGGGGGATGAGAGGGAGGGAAGAACAACAAGAAGTGGTGGGGAAGCGAGAGGGACGAAGGGCAAAAAGGCCTAAGTAGCCCCCTGAGAGCATGAAAGCCATCTGTCGACAAGGGCCCAGAATGTCTCACCTTGATTCTGTCGTGTGACCATCTCACCTTGATTCTGTCGTGTGACCATCTCACCTTGATTCTGTCGTGTGATCGTCTCACCTTGATTCTGTCGTGTGACCATCTCACCTTGATTCTGTCGTGTGACCATCTCACCTTGATTCTGTCGTGTGACCATCTCACCTTGATTCTGTCGTGTGACCATCTCACCTTGATTCTGTCGTGTGACCATCTCACCTTGATTCTGTCGTGTGACCATCTCACCTTGATTCTGTCGTGTGACCATCTCACCTTGATTCTGTCGTGTGACCATCTCACCTTGATTCTGTCGTGTGACCATCTCAGCTTCATTCTGTCGTGTGACCATCTCACCTTGATTCTGTCGTGTGACCATCTCACCTTGATTCTGTCGTGTGACCATCTCACCTTGATTCTGTCGTGTGACCATCTCACCTTGATTCTGTCGTGTGACCATCTCACCTTGATTCTGTCGTGTGACCATCTCACCTTGATTCTGTCGTGTGACCATCTCACCTTGATTCTGTCGTGTGACCATCTCACCTTGATTCTGTCGTGTGACCATCTCACCTTGATTCTGTCGTGTGACCATCTCACCTTGATTCTGTCGTGTGACCATCTCACCTTGATTCTGTCGTGTGACCATCTCACCTTGATTCTGTCGTGTGACCATCTCACCTTGATTCTGTCGTGTGACCATCTCACCTTGATTCTGTCGTGTGACCATCTCACCTTGATTCTGTCGTGTGACCATCTCAGCTTCATTCTGTCGTGTGACCATCTCACCTTGATTCTGTCGTGTGACCATCTCACCTTGATTCTGTCGTGTGACCATCTCACCTTGATTCTGTCGTGTGACCATCTCACCTTGATTCTGTCGTGTGACCATCTCACCTTGATTCTGTCGTGTGACCATCTCACCTTGATTCTGTCGTGTGACCATCTCACCTTGATTCTGTCGTGTGACCATCTCACCTTGCTTCTGTCGTGTGACCATCTCAGCTTCATTCTGTCGTGTGACCATCTCACCTTGATTCTGTCGTGTGACCATCTCACCTTGATTCTGTCGTCGCTACTGAAGCCATCCAGTTGACTCAGCAGCTCCAGCATTGTTCGCTGCACCTCACGATCCCCACTCACTTCACTGCGGTGTTTGGGGTTCATATGGAGGGAGGAAAGATGTAAAAATGTTTTATGCCATCTCTAAACTCAAGCATGGTCTGCTGCAACTCAGGATTTTGCTGCCAAATGTGGACCTTGCGGCTCACACTTCCACTGCCGGAATATAATCAATGGTAAGGAAACAAGCATACCAGAGCTGAAAAAAATCGAAGATTTGAAGAGGAGAAGTTGGCACAAATAAAATAGGCCAAACAGCACAGAACCACCTAATACATCACACCCAATAGCACATACCAGCAAGCCAACCTGTGCTGCCCACCTGTCGAAGCGCTTGGTGCCGATGGCGTCAATCTCATCAATGAAGATGATGCATGGTGCCTTCTCCTTGGCCAGCTGGAACGCATCCCGCACTAGCTTCGCCCCGTCTCCTATGAACATCTGCGAGGGGGAGTGACGGGATAGAGAGGGTACAGGGGTGGTGAGGTGTGGGTCGACTTCTCCTTGGCCACCTGGAACGCATCCCGCACTAGCTTCGCCCCGTCTCCTATGAACATCTGGGAGAAAGGGGGTGGGGGGGGGGGGAACGAAATGTGAGGAGAAACGAAAGGTGCGCTGCTTACTGCCCAGCGCTTCAGCATGCATCCTACTCCACTCCACTGCCCTATCACCCCAATTCCTTTATCACCCCCCATTGCCCTATCACATCCCATTTCCCTATCACACGCCATTCCACCTATCACACCTCCCACCGCAGTCCGCCTCACCTGTACGAGCTGCGGCCCTGCGAGCTTAAGGAACGTGGCATTGGTCTGAGCAGCACACGCCCTGGCAATGAGCGTCTTGCCGGTGCCAAGGGGGGGGGGGGGGGGGGGCTTTCAGCAGCAGTACCCCCCCTACCACACCCCATGCCCACTGGACTACACCGTATCCCACCACACACCGCTCCACCTCACTTGCGCGAGCTGCGGCCCTGCGAGTTTGAAGAACGCGGCGTTGGTCTGAGCGGCACACGCCCTGGCAATTAGCGTCTTGCCGGTGCCGGGAGGGACGTACAGGGACACTCCCCTTACCACACCCCACACCCACCATTTACACCGCATCCCACCGCACTCCATCTCACCTGTACGAGCTGCGGCCCTGCTAGCTTGAGGAACGTGGCGTTGGTCTGAGCGGCACACGCCCTGGCAATTAGCGTCTTGCCGGTGCCGGGAGGGACGTACAGGGACACTCCCCTTACCACACCCCACACCCACCATTTACACCACATCCCACCGCACTCCATCTCACCTGTACGAGCTGCGGCCCAGCAAGCTTAAGGAACGTGGCGTTGGTCTGAGCGGCACACGCCCTGGCAATGAGCGTCTTGCCGGTGCCTGGGGGACCGTACAGCAGCACCCCCTTGGGTGGCTTGATTCCTAAGGACGCAAACCGCTCCTTGTGCGTCATGGGCAGCACCACCGCTTCCACCAGCTCTTGAATCTGCACGCATGTGGCGCAAGAGAGGGGGAAGGAGGGATAAGAGAGTGCAGGGAGGGAGGTGAGTGGGAGGGCCGTACAGCAGCACTCCCATGGGCGGCTTGATGCCTAGAGATGCGAATTGCTCCTTGTGCGTCATCGACAACACCACCGCTTCCACTAGCTCTTGATTTGCGCTTGCGGTGCAGATGAGAGGGGGCGGAGAGGGAGTGTAGGGACCAGAGGTTGACTGCTCGGGCCCGCAGTCTTTGGTGGCGTGATTCCTAGTGATGCAAACCGCTCCTTGTGCGTCATGGGCAGCACCACTGCTTCAACCAGCTCTTGTATCTGTGTATGGAGCACACACACGATAGGAAGGGAAGAGAGGGGGGTGAGAAAGGAAGAGAGGAGGCTTGATGCCCAGCGAGGCGAAGCGCTCCTTGTGGGTCATCGGCAGCACCACTGTTTCAACCAGCTCTTGAATCTGTGTATGGAGCACAGGAGATAGAGGGAGGAATGTGGGGGAAAGCGGAAAAGAGAGGGTAGGAGTGAGGCGACTGGTGAGGGCCGTACAGCAGCACTCCCTTGGGCGGCTTGATGCCCAGCGAGGCAAACCGCTCCTTGTGCGTCATCGGCAGCACCACTGCTTCCACCAGCTCTTGAATCTGCGGATGTGACACGTGATAAAAAAGAAGAAGAGGAGGGGGAGAGACGGGAGAGAGGAGGCTTGATGCCCAGCAAGGCAAACCGCTGGGCTTTAACGAGCTCTTGAATCACGGGCTGGGCAGGGCAGCACCACTGCCTTCACGAGCTCTTGAATCTGCGCATGTGGTGCAGGAAGGAGGGGCGTGAAAGGAGGGTAGACCAACAATTCATTGCTAATGGCTGTAAAGGAGCGCTCCCTTGTGCGTCATGGGCAGCACCACTGCTTAAGAGTCATACTTCCCTAAGAGTCATACTTCCCTAAGAGTCATACGCATGCTCTCACAACCTGCATCTCCGCACCTGCTTGTCCAGCCCGCCAATGTCGCTATAATCTTCTGACGGCTTCTCGTCCACCTCCATGGCCTTCACGCGCGAGTCATACTCCTGAGAGGGTCACACACATGCTCTCACAAATTGCACCCTACCTGCACGCACCTGCTTGTCCAGCCCTCCAATGTCGCCGTAATCCTCTGTTGGCTTCTCGTCCACCTCCATGGCCTTCACGCGCGAGTCATACTCCTGTGAGATTCACACACATGCTCTCACAGTCTGTACTTTACCCGCGCACACACACCTGCTTGTCCAGCCCGCCGATGCCACTGTGATCCTCCAAGGCCTTCACACACGAGTCATACACCGGTGACGATCAAACACATGCTCTCACAATCCGCACTCTACCTGCACACACCTGCTTGTCCAGCCCGCCGATATCGCTGTAGTTCTCACTCGGCTTCTCATCCACCTCCATGGCCTCCACGCGCCAGTCATACTCCTGTGAGAGTCATACGCATGCTCTTACAGTCTGTACTTTACCCGCGCACACACACCTGCTTGTCCAGCCCGCCGATATCGCTGTAATCCTCTGTAGGCTTCTCGTCCACCTCCATGGCCTTCACGCGCGAGTCATACTCAGCAGGCAGCGTGTCGAGAATGAGGTAGCTGTCCTTGTTCACGCCCACCAGGTCGCCCGGCTTGAGCGCGTCAGCGTCCACGAGGCCCACGACGGGCAGGAAGATGGTTTGGCGCGTGGACGTCTTGAGCACCACGCACTTGCCCTTGCGCAGCGAGTCCAGGTCCAGATTCGCACCGTCCTCTGGGCTCTCGTCCTCGGGATTCACGTCTAAGACCTGCGGGAAGAGTGGGGGAGGGGAAGGGGGAGGGAACGGGGGAAGGGGATGCGCCGAGGTGGGGAAGAAGAACAGGGGTAGGAGAGAGGGGAAGAGCGAAAGACATGAATTTCTTGTGAAATTGAAGTCCAACTACGCTGAATCCTGAAGATGCCAGAAGTTGTGAGATTGAAGTGCTGCTACAGAAGGCTAACATGCTGACGTATGCTGACGTGGTCACATGCTAGTAAATGACCGACCAAAGGAGCTTACCTCGACGACGTTTCCAACAAGATACGGCAGCTGCTTGTTGAGCTTAATCTTCTCCTGATTCTCCTTGATCTTTTCTTTCATGGACTCATGCTCCAGATGCACGCGCTGCGACTCGTCCTAATTGCAACGGGAGGAGAAAACGAGAGAAAAGAGAGAGGTACAAGGCAAATAGCGGAAAGGGAAGAGGTCGGATGACTTTTGAACTCACGCGACGGAAAGCGCCTTGACAAAAATGAAACGAAATTTCCAGGAATCAAGCAGCACGGAATGAAAATGGGTGACGCAAAATTTTGCAAACAATCTCTGCGGAGAAAATGAGTCTAAACGATTGGCACGAAGAACGACGCCAGGTCCACCGCGGGAGACTGAGGTCAGGGAGGGAAAGCACCAAGTAAACAGATCAAGATTCCAATTCTAGGCCAAGTGCATAGGAAGAAATACGTTGTTTCGGACGGTCGGATGGTTGTCTCGGCCAGCGAAGTTATAAGCAAGACTAGGGACGGATGCGACTGACACTGGATTGCATAATAGAAGATCCTGATAATAATTACTGAATCTCGAATTCAGATCTGTACAGCCGTTTGCTAACCAAGCCAACTGACGCATAGCGCCCCCGTACTGAAAAACGATCGATCCCACTAGAGAAACAACCTAATCCACACTATGGCTGACCGTAAATTCCAAGGTTTCGAATTCCACTAGCATCCTACTATCAGAATACGGCAATAGTTCTCCGGCGGTCGGGATGGCCACACATGTCACTCTAAGAGCCATTGAGACGAATCTGAAGACCCCTCGCGTCCTACCTTCAGGACGCGAATCTCGTTATCGAGCAACCTAGATCTGCGAATGATATCGTCCGCGCTCATGAACGCGAGCTCGTCGCCGATTCCTCCGTCGTCGTCGAAGATATCGTCCTCGTTAAAAGCCGCCATGGCCGGAGACTTGGAGCAAACAGAGAGACTGAAAAGCAGCGAATCTGAAGGCTTGCGGACTAATTGCTGGCTGCTCTATAGCGATCACACTACAACAGGATGAGTTGTGTGAAAATGGCAATTCTGATGAGGAGGAAGAGAAAACGGTCAGAAAGGCTTCGATTCGAAGTTCAATCTACTTCAGTTGTATGAAGCGAACATTGTTGTAGCTGATTCGATTGTATGGGGCAATTCTGAGGACATAACATTTCTGTCTTATAAAGTTTTAGTCCACTATGGGTTTCCTCTCTGGCTTGGGGTTTCGGGTCTACTCCAGAACCTGCGGTACCTTACCAGGACAATGTCAGGTATAGGAATTTGATAAGCAGCTTATTAGCATTGGCCAGAAAAAAACGGTACCGTACCATGTTTTCATGATTTTTTTCTTACTCAAATATGTGTGTGTCACATGTCCTCAACAAGAAGCAACATCTGGCTACTTTAATTTCCAAGACTAAGTGTTGGTATCCACCAGAATGCAACTTCAAGTCTTCTTCCCTATGCATCTCAATCAGCCCCTCTTATCCAGGCACGAGTAGAGGCACAGACCGATGCCAATGCACACAAAGAGAATGGCAAAGCTAATGAGCAGCCAGGCCCACCACTCGAGACCACTACTGCAGGACTGACCACATGATGCTGTCTGGTACACTTGAGCTGTCATGTGCACAAGATGCAGGAGGGACAATTAACAGAGAGTCAGCATAGATGAAGTGTGTACTTGTACGCACAGCAGTAGTATGCAAATTGAAGGAAAATACATGTCACAGGCAATGTTCGGTGCATGAAATGCATTGTGTGCGTTTAATAACATACAGCAACTGCGCGCGGTGGACAACATACATGGAATACTTCACAGGCGTTCAGAGAAACATGTGAGTTTCAGATAGTGAAAGCTCGGTTCACAACGGTCCTTAACAGCGATAACTGTCACATTTTTCCCACAAGAAAATGGTCGTGTGCTCTTCGCGTTTCACACTTATGCTTCAATTAGGAAATCCCGCGGGGATATCAATGAGAGACAGCGAGAGAGCGAGGCAGAGAGAGCGAGAGAGAGAGAGAGAGAGAGAGAGAGAGAGAGAGAGAGAGAGAGAGAGAGAGAGAGAGAGAGAGAGAGAGAGAGAGAGAGAGAGAGAGAGAGAGAGAGAGAGAGAGAGAGAGAGAGAGAGAGAGAGAGAGAGAGAAAGAGAGAGAGATGGAGAGAGAGAGAGAGAGAGAGAGAGAGAGAGAGAGAGAGAGATGGGGAGAGAGAAGAGAGAGAGAGAGAGAGAGAGAGAGAGAGAGAGAGATAGAGGAGAGAGAGAGAGAGAGAGAGAGAGGAGATGGGATAGAGAGAGAGAGAGAGAGAGAGAGCGAGAGAGAGAGAGATAGAGAGAGAGAGAGAGAGAGAATTCTCTAGAGATTGGAGAAGAGAGAGAGAGAGCTAGAGAGAGAGATGTCTAGCTCGATCTCTCTAAGCGAGAGCTCTAGAGAAGAGAGACGAGAGAGATCGCTCAGGATCTTTTTTTCTGGCAGAGAAAAGGGGAAAAGAGGCGGGAGAAAGAAAGGTACGGAGGGGGAGGGGCGGGATCAGAGAGTCAAGAGGACGTACCCGTTTGGCCAGTAGCAGTATTGGTCACAGAGGCCCAGAAGGGCTGGAAATAAGTACCACAGCCACTGTAGGTTATCGCCACACATTTCTGGCATGGCGGTGCAGTTGCGGTGTTACGCGGTTTCAGTGCGTTCAATGGGGTCCATAGCGGTTCGAAAGCGTGACGAGCGCGGCATTGTGTGTGCGCGAAGAGAGAAGGGAGATGAGGGCAGGAAAAAGGGCGAAAAGGAGAGGAAAATAATGAAATTGGCGGGCTGAAATATTCGACGCAAACCGCAGCAATCTATCTCATCCCAAGAATATAATAAAAAAACTGGGCTGCATTTTTATGTACGAGAAAAGCGAAGAAGCTTGTGCGGTAAGTATATGGATGGTTTTTTAACCAACATAAGGAAGATGTGTTAGTCGAGATTAAACACCAACAAAGATGCAATATGGACACGGGCACAGAGAGGTAATCGTTGCAATCCCCATCATCGTGGTGGCGACGTACCGAGCAGGCTTGCGTGCATGCAGGAACGACGTATGACGTGTTCGTGGGGTTTTGACACGGCGTATCGCAATCGTACGCGGAAGCTACGCCGCAGAGCGCGGAGACGAACATAAACACAGTAGCAACTACTAAAAGGTTCCTCATCGTTCCGGAAACAAAAACGACGGGTTTCAACAACTATACGATAACTGGCAAAGATGAGTAATCGCCGAGAACAAGAAAGGTTAGGAACCAGTACTAAACTAGGTAAGGAAGATTTGAATGTTTTATCAGAATGCTGTGGTGTTGCTGAAATGGCCAGAAATGGCAAGGCTGCCACAATAAATGGCGCGAAAGACGAGCCAGCTAGCAAAGCGGTTCGATTGGCAGCGTCCGATTTGCGATTTGCTGGTGCCTTGGCTGCGGTGGGGGGGGTCCGTGGGGCTTGGCGGAACTGCCAAATACGATACGGTCCAGCAGGTTCTCAGATAACTTTGCAGGTTTCATAGGAGGTTTAGTGAGCGTGTTTAAACCCGGAGCACGTCTTCAGGTCTGGCTACACCTACAGCCACGCAGGCTGTCGCATCACTGAAGCTCGTTCGGAAATATTCCGAGCCTAGAGAGATGACGTGTGGACATGTTGGTGCCCCAAAAACGAACAGCGCAAAATTGGGTACCTGGAACGTACGCCCTAAGGAGCACCTGCTATGGTATGTGGGTGGTGCACTAATGACCTACCGTATATAGATAGCTTAATGTTTTTGTGTAGATGGACAAACAAATGTCACTTATCGCAATCATCCTAACCCTTCAAAATCGCTACCTACTTGAGTCAACTGTTTTGCAAACATGCATGTCAACAACTACTCTTGAAATGGGATGATCCCTTTTCACTACACAAGTGTCAAATGTTAATGTTATGATAGGCTGCAGTGAGGCACTCCCTAAAGGGTACAACATTTGTAGGACTCCTATTTGTATGCTTGCAAACCCTAATTCCAATCATTCCGTTGCATGTAGACTTTGAGATGGTATCACGAGTAGGTATCGATCCTCCGTCACGCCTAGCGCCCTCCGCGCCCTCCGTAGCGCCTAGCGCCCTCCGTAGCGCCTAGCGCCCTCCGCGCCCTCCGTCACGCCTAGCGCCCTCCGCGCTCTCCGCGCTCCTAGCGCCCTCGCGCCCCTTAGCGCGGCCCTCAGCCCGCCCCACGTCGCGCCCCTTAGTAACCCCCCCTCCGTGCCCTCCCCTTCCCCTCCCCGTCGCGTTACCTCCCGTCCCCCTGCCCGTCGCGTCGCCTCCCTTCCCCCTGCCCGTCGCGTCAACCGTCGCCCAGGCCCGCGCGTAGCCCGTCGCCCAGGCCCGCGCCTAGCCCGTCGCCCAGGCCCGCGCGTAGCCCGTCGCCCAGGCCCGCGCGTAGCCCGTCGCCCAGGCCCGCGCGTAGCCCGTCGCCCAGGCCCGCGCCTAGCCCGTCGCCCAGGCCCGCGCGTAGCCCGTCGCCCAGGCCCGCGCCTAGCCCGTACGCCCTGGCCCCCGCCCATCCCCACCGTCAAAACCGCCCACCCGCCCTTTCCCACCGTCCAAACCGCCCTCCCGCCCATTCCCACCGTCGAAACCGCCCTCCCCGCCCATTCCCACCGTCAAAACCGCCCTCCCGCCCATTCCCACCGTCAAAACCGCCCTCCCCTCCCCTCTCTCACTGTTCATCACCTTAGCCCCACCGCCGCCTTGTGCGCGAGGCCCTCCCCAAATCTGCTGACACTGGTCTATCCCTCAGCGGCTGGCAGCCGCTCTCCCTCGCCGGTCACCTAGGTTAGAGCCGTTTTAGCCACTCATACCTCGCTCCTCGCACCTGTAGCTGGCGATCCACGATTTCACGCCTAGTCTATGTCCTCCTCCTCCTCGTTCTTAGCTCCGCCTCCGCCGTGCTCCAGCCGCCTCTAGCATGGGCTCCGCTATGGAGGCCCGTCGCCTCCGTTTCGATGCGGAGGGACGCCCAATCGAGTTCGGTACCTGGCAGCGCCAGACCACACGCTTCCTCACCAGCCAGCGACAGGACGGCGCCACTCTGTGGGCTCACGCGTCTGGTGCCCTACAGGCCCCCCCGTCCCCCGCCGCCCTGCCGACCACCCCGGAGCCGACCCCTACGGCCCAGGCGGAGTACGACCGTCGGGTCCTGGCCAGGGACGTGTGGCTCTCGCGTGACGCTGCCGCCGCTCTCACACTGTCGGAGCTTCTCCCCCCGACTGAGGCCGCCCACTTTGACCAGGTGGAGACAGCCAAGGGGGTGTGGGATGCTATTGTTGCCCGCTACTCCACCCCCTCCTCCGCCTCCCTCAGTCGCCTCCTCATGCCGTTTGTGTTTCCCGACCTAGGCTCGTTTGCCACTGTTTCCGACCTAGTGACTCACCTCCGCTCGCTTGACGCCGGTTTTCGTGCTGCCTGTACCGACGCACAGCTCCTTGTTGCTCCCCCCCCCATGTGGCTCACTGTGCACTGGTTAGTCACCCGCCTCCCTGACCGCCTTGCCACTGCCCGCGACGCGCTTCTTCAGAAGCACCCCACTGAGCTCACTATAGACCTCCTTCAGACTGCTCTCGGGACCATCGAGAGCAGCCTCCTCACCGTTGCCTCCGCCACTGATGCGGTGGCCCCCCGTCTCTTTGCGGGGTGTGCCGCCCCTCAGCTTCCCACTTTCACTGCTACCCGCGCTTCTGCTGCTGTGTCGGTTTCTGAGGACACCGCTGCCGTTTCTGCCGCAGACTGGCAGAAACGGGGCAAGAGTGGCAAGAAGGGCGGAAAGGGGGGAGGTGGGGGCGGTGGAGGCGGCGGTGGAGGTGGCGGTGGAGGTGGGAGCGGCGGTGGTGGCGGAGGCGGCGGAGGCGGCGGCGGTGGTGCACCAGGGGGAGGGGGCCTTGGAGGAGGTGCTGGACAGACAGGCCCACCCACAGGTGGAGGCCCGACCGGTGGGGGCGTTCCCCCACAGCAGCAGCAGCCACAGCAGCACCACCCGCAGCAGGGACAGCAGCAGCAGCAGGGACAGCAGCAGCAGCAGGCACCGCAGCAGTTCCAGCAGTGGGGGCCCCCGCTGCAGTGGGGTCCGCAGCAGCACTGGGGTCCCCCGCCGCAGTGGGGTCCGGGAGGCCCTGGGAGCACCAGCCGCAGCAGCAGTACTTCCAGCTGGGCCCCTCGCCCCCCTCGCCGTGACGCTGGCCCGTGCACTCACTGGTGCGTCACCGGGCCGGGTAGCCCCTGTCTCTGTGGTCGCGACGACCACTCTGCCGCGCGGTGCTTCCGCCGCCTCGACGACCTCTACCGGGCTCGTTGGGGCCCTTTGGCGAGCACGCCTCGCTGGTCTCGTCTGTTAGCCCGTAAGATTGATGTATTTGCTTTGTCCATGGACGATGCGCGTCAATATGCTTTGTATGTTGATGCTGACTCTAGTGCTGATGGATCTGTGTGCTCGCGTGTTCGTAGGTTAGACTGCTTGCCTCCTGCTAGTGTAGCCTTGTGCCTGTCTAGATTAGGTGCTTGTGTTGCTGCTCTAGGTGCTTGTGTAGCGACTGGGTCGAGTGACCCACCGGCTGAGGCCTCTCTTTCGTTCACGCTGGACTCGGGCGCGTCTCAGTGTTTCTTCCGCGACCGCACGACCCTTACGCCTCTCCTCACACCTGTGTCGGTGGCTCTGGCTGATCCTACCTCTGGACCAGCCGTTGCGCGTAGCTCCACCACCCTCCCGTGCCCTGTGGTCCCCTCTGGTGTCCTGCGTGGCCTCCACATCCCCTCGTTCACTCGGAACTTGGTGGGTGTTGGATACCTTCAGGACAGGGGGATCACGGTTACCTTCTTGGGGGGTGGGCGGACTGCAGTCTGTACTGACGCTACCACAGGTGCTGTTCTGGCCACGTTCACCAGGGAGCCCCGCTCCGGTCTCTACGTTCTCCACACCGAGCGCTCCCCGGTCGCGTCCTCCCCTCCGGTTGTTGCGTCCCCTCCGACCCAGGTCCCCAGTCCAGTGGCTGTGTCTAGCCAGGTAGTCGTGTCCAGTCCGGTCGCTGTGTCCAGTCCAGTCGCTGCGTCTTGCTCCTGTCGCTCTCTCGCCCACCGCACCGTTCTGTGGCACCACCGTCTTGGCCACCCGTCGATCCCTCGCCTTCGTGGCATGCTCAGTCACGGACTAGTCACAGGTCTCCCACGCACCTTCCCGTCGCTCCCTCTCTCGCTTGCCCCTCCTTGCTCTCCGTGCGTCGCCGGTCGCTTACGCGCCACTCCCCACTCCTCCTCCCTTCGTCCGGCCACCGCTCCCTTCGAGACTCTCCACTTGGACGTCTGGGGCCCTGCCCCGACGCAGGGGTCTGGGAGGGAGCGTTACTTTCTGGTGGTCGTCGACGACTTCTCCAGGTACACCACAGTGTTCCCTCTTGCGAAGAAGTCCGAGGTGACTGCTACGCTGATCAGGTGGCTTCTAGCCACTGAGGGCACTCGTGGTCGTCGAGTCAGTTGTCTCCACTCCGACCGTGGGGGCGAGTTTCGCTCCGGCATTCTCGGCGGATTCTGCGGCGAACAGGGCATCACCCAGTCCTGGACTCTGCCAGAGTCCCCACAGCAGAATGGGGTTGCTGAGCGCCGCATAGGCTTGGTCATGGACATCGCCCGCACGTCCATGATCCATGCCCGTGCGCCCCATTTTCTGTGGCCCCACGCGGTTCGCTACGCCGCACACCAGCTGAACCTCCAGCCGCGTGTCTCGCGGCCCGAGGCTTCACCGACCAGTCTTTGGACTGGTTCCCCTGGTGTCGGGTCGGCCTTTCGAGTCTGGGGCTGCCTTGCGCAGGTCCGCGACACCTCTGCGGACAAGCTCTCGGCACGCGCCATTCCCTGTGTCTTCCTTGGTTTCCCGGTAGACTCGGCCGACTGGTCCTTCTACCACCCGCCCCTCCACCAGTTCCTAGACTCCCGTGACGTCCGGTTTGACGAGTCCGTGTCCTACTACACCCGGCACCCTTGTCGAGGTCTCCCGGTACCCCCTCCCCCTCTTTTCCTCGCACCCTCTCCTCCTCCTGCTCCCGCTCCTCCGGTACCCCTGCCCCCCCCTGGTCCTGCCCCGTCTGGTGTGTCTCACGCTACCCCTCTACCCTCGGTCGCGCGTCAGGTAGCGTCTCCCTCCCGTAGTCCTCCTCACAGCCCCCTCAGCAGCCTTCGGCGCTTCCGCGACAGGTTCCTGTGGACTCGGTTGGTGTTGGAGCTGGAGGTGCAGCTTCTAGCGGTGCTCGGTCTGGGGGCGCTAGCTCTGGGGGTGCTGGAGCTGGAGGTGCTGGCGCAGGCGGCGCTAGCTCTGGGGGTGCTGGAGCTGGAGGTGCTGGCGCAGGTGGCGCTGGCTCTGGGGGTGCTGGAGCTGGAGGTACTGGCACTAGAGGTGCTAGTTCTGGGGGTGCTGGAGTTGGAGGTGCTGGCGCTGGCGGTGCTAGTTCTGGGGGAGCTGAGTCTGAGGAGACTGACGCTGGAGGCCCTGGTTCTGCGGAGTCCACTCCGCCTCCCCACCGCCACGACACGCGTCTCCAGGCTGCCCGTCGGCGTGAGCGTGAGGAGCAGGAGCGGCTGGAGAGGGAGCGGCAGGAGCTGCGGGTGCTGGACCTTCTGGAGCAGCAGCGGCAGCAGCAGCAGCAGCAGCAGCAGCAGCAGCAGCAGCCGCAGCCGCCGCCGCAGCCGCAGCAGCAGCAGCAGCAGCCGCCTCCGCAGCTTCCTCTTGAGCGGCAGTTGTTCCCACCTGTGAGTGGCCTGCGGGCCCTTGGCCTTTCCTCCTCTCCTCCTGTCCGCTCCCAGTCTCCTCCTGTGTTTGTTTCTCCGTTGCCTCCTCCTGACGACCGTCCGGCGGTCTGGTCTTCTCCTCCTCCACAGTCTCCTCCTCCTTCTGTCCGTCGCGACTTGGTCACCCGTTGTTCGCCGCGTGCTCGTCACTCGTCCCCTGTTACTGACCTCCACACTGCCCTCCTTTGTTCGTCTCGTCGTCGTTCTCCTTCTCCTGAGTCCGTTCTCCCGTCTCCTCCTCCGTCCTCTCTCCCTTCCCTCCCCACTCCTATCACCGACTACTACCGCGCTGTTCGTCCTGTTGCCGCACGTGTCCTCGCCACTCTTGTCACCGACTCTCGTTTCCCTCCGTCGTCGGTCTCTGCTCTCACTGCCGCTGTCGCTGAGTTTGCTGCCGCCAGCCGCCTTGACTACGCCACCCGTGTGGTGCCAGCTCCTCCCTACCGTCCTCTGTCCGTCGGGGGTGAGTTTGCCCTTGGCTGTGACGTCCTAGAGGACAGAGAGTCTGAGCTGGAGTACTGGGCAGCCGCTTCTCCCTCTGTGTGTGCCATGCTGCTCTCCCCTGAGGGAGACCCCGACGCCCTTGACATACCGACTCCTCGCACTTACCGCGAGGCAGTGTCAGGGGCGTGGGCCTCTCAGTGGAAAGCGGCTATGGACTCAGAGTTGGCGTCTTGGAGATCCACAGGCACCTACGTCGACGCAGTTCCCCCTCCCAGGGCGAACGTAGTCGATGGCATGTGGCTCTTCAAGGTGAAGCGGCCGCCTGGAGCACCGCCGGTGTTCAAGGCGCGCTACGTGGCTAGGGGCTTCAGTCAGCGTGAGGGAGTTGACTTCTTCCAGACCTTCGCCCCGACCCCGAAGATGACTACTCTTCGGGTGTTACTCCACATAGCAGCGCAGCGAGACTACGAGCTGCACTCCCTCGACTTCTCCACTGCGTTCCTCCAGGGCCGACTGCACGAGGAGATCTGGCTGCGCCGTCCTCCTGGTTTCACTGACACCTTCCCACCAGGGACCCAGTGGAGCCTGAGGCGACCAGTCTACGGTCTCCGCCAGTCGCCCCGTGAGTGGCACGACACTCTTCGCTCCACGCTTCGTGACCTTGGGTTCAGCCCGTCCTCCGCCGACCCGTCGCTGTTTGTTCGAGCGGGTTCTACTCCTTTCTTTATCCTTGTCTACGTCGACGACTTGGTGTTTGCTACAGCAGACAGGGCAGCCCTGGCTCAGGTGAAGTTCGAACTGCAGAAGAGACACAAGTGCACTGACCTGGGTGAGCTGCAGCGTTACCTTGGCTTGCATATCACCCGGGACAGAGCCGCTCGCACCATCACACTGACGCAGTCACACATGGTGCAGCAGGTCCTTCGGCGGTTCGACTTCCAGTTCTCCACCACACAGCCCACTCCTCTTGCTGTTGACCACAGACTCACTGGCCCCTTTCCCGACGAGCCTTTTGAGTCCAGTGGTCCCTACGCAGAGCTGGTGGGCTGCCTCATGTACCTGATGACTTGTACTCGGCCGGACCTCGCCTTTCCCCTCAGCGTCCTCTCTCGCTTTGTTGCGACTGGGAGACACCGTCCTGTCCACTGGACAGCTGCTGTGAGGGTGGCGAAGTACCTGGCGACTACATCAGGCATGGGGCTTGTGCTTGGAGGGACTCAGCCAGTGGCGTTGACTGGGCACTGCGACTCTTCCTACGCTGACGACGTGGAGACTCAGCGTTCGACTCAGGGTTACTGCTTCAGTCTGGGAGCTGGTGCTGTGTCGTGGAGGTCTACTCGGTCGTCGTCTGTGGCTACTTCCAGTGCAGAGGCAGAGATCTACGCTGGTGCCATGGCGGCACAGGAGCTTCGTTGGTTGACCTTCTTGCTCACCGACCTTGGTGAGCGGCCTCGTTCTGCACCGACCTTGTATGCTGACAACAAGGCCATGATCCTCCTGTGTCGAGAGCCGCGACTGGAGAGCAGAGTAAAGCATATTGACGTGAGGTACTTCCTCCTGCGAGAGCTGCAGCGACGCGGCCAGGCACGCCTGGACTTTGTGGCCTCAGAGGCCAACACTGCAGACGTCTTCACCAAGGCCTTGGCGCCTGGTGATCACCACAGGTTCTGTGTGCAGTTGGGGCTTGTTGAGGTAGGCCCTCGGTTGCTGTAGTCTTGTTGCTTGCTCTGCTTGTTGTGTTTTCATATTTATATCCTAGTGAACTGTTGAACTGGCCTTGTGGCCGCTTGCTTGTGCTCGGAATTTGTGTGGTGTCCTTGAGCTCCACCCTGAGCTTGTCTTGCCTTGACTGGTCTTGTGACCGTTTGTTTTCACCTTGCTTGCCCTGGTGTCCCTCACTTAGCCTATGGGGGTGTGTCAAATGTTAATGTTATGATAGGCTGCAGTGAGGCACTCCCTAAAGGGTACAACATTTGTAGGACTCCTATTTGTATGCTTGCAAACCCTAATTCCAATCATTCCGTTGCATGTAGACTTTGAGAACAAGCACCAGTGTGAGCTGGTTTAGGGGCAATGGAGGTACCAGAAACTTTCATTCCGCATGCTAGTCAGTTGGCTAAGGTTCTGGTAAACTGGTATCAGTGAAATGCACTGACAGTACCAGAAGCTACATGGTTTAGGGTACTACGTAGTTTAGGGTACTACTTTTTCAGAAAAAGGCGGCTGGATTATAGGTTGTAGGCTCCTAAGTCATGGAGATATTAAGTTACTTGATAACCAAGGATTATGTGCTTTGTTGTGGAGTTGTGTAAGGTAGTTCTCTAGATCTCAAGCTAGGCAACATCTGCAGGACAGCGGAAATTTTCAGCCAGCTTTCACTCATAATTAATCATTAACAGAATGGTAAGAATAGAACAAACTTCTCTACACGCATAAATGATGTCCATGCACTTATTGGTCGCTGAAAATCACAGCATGTGCAGGACAGCACCATTCACAAAGCACATTGAAGGATGATCCAAACCTCCAACTCTCCGGGCTGCCACGCTTACCACACCCACGTGTACCCTGCGGCCTTCGCAGCAGCTTCGGCCTGCTGCGCAGCGATCGTGGCATTGTAGGCGCGCGATGCCATGAGATTCGCGGTATTATCCGCGCTCGTCTTCGCAGTGTTCGCCTTGCTCAACAGAATCTTCGCGTTCGACACATTCGCCGACTTTGCAGGGATGGACGCGTTCGCGTAACTCACGTCAAACTGCGCCTGCGTGACCGCCGCAGCCGCCGCCTGATCCGCAGCAATGCCCGCGGCAAGATCCGCCTTAGCGTTCTCCACGGCCTGCTGCTGCTTGATAAGCTCCGCCTGCACCGCATCGGGATTGTCGAGATCATTCTGCCTCTTAACCAAGAAATCCGCCGCGCGATTCGCTTGGTCAACCATGTCCTTGAGAATGGACTCGGCTTGGGCCTTCACCGCCATCGCCTCGGCCAGCTTGGCTTGCGCTGCGGCCAGATCGGAGCCTGTGAGGCTCGAGTCGGCCGCCTTCTTCGCCGCGTCGATCGCCTCAATGTTCGCGTCGGCGACCTCGCCCTGCTGGTCGTCCACCAATTGCGCCGTCATGTTGGCGCGTCGCTTAGCGTCCTCCACGGCTTGTAAAAGCGACGTCTCGTCAGTGCCTTGCGCGACGAGCTTATCCAGCTGCGCCTGCGCCTCGTCCGTGGCGTTCTGGAGAGCGGGGATCGCGGCGGCCGTGGCGTTCTTCGCGGCGATCTTGTTCGCGAGGACAATCTTGAGGCGGTTAACGAGGGGTAACGCGTCGTTGTACGCCGCCGTTGCGTTCGCGAGCGTCGCGTTTGCATTGATAACATCCTGCGCCCTCAGCGCCGCGGTGGCGTTCGCGGTGGCGGAATCCCTGGTACAGTTGATGGCGTAGGCTCTCGTCGTGCGCGCCTTGGTGACGAGGAACGGCTCCGTCTGGCCAGTAGCGAAAGACGCGTATGCTGCGATTGCGAGGAGAGCCAGCAGCAGGAAGGATGGGTTGCGAATGGACGCCATGCTACCGTGCAGTAAAGTTGAAACAAGGAGTGTGTGTAACAGGGTGAAGTGAAGTGAGCTGCGAGTAAGCGAGGAGAGTATGGTAAGCTTCAAATGGCTGGAGATTGGAGTGTGGGAACTGATGATTGAAGCAATGGGACAGGCTGATGTCTTATGAACACGTGAGATCAAATTCCAGGGTTGAGGCGAAATCGACATGTGGGGAAGAATGTCCAGATCAGGAAGGTTACGCGGTTCGATAAAGGATGGGAGGGGAGTGAGTGAGTCGCGGCTCGACAACAAGGGGTGGGTTGGCTTGGCCTGCCCTCCCATTGCAGGATGTGGCGAAGTGTGGCGATTGTTGGCAGCCAGGCTTGCTGCTGGGCGGGGTTTGATAAGCAAGGTTCGCATCGCAAGAACTTTGCTCAAGCCAAGAAATTTACGCCCCCCCCAGAAAAATCTGAGGTCCCAATAGGTGAAAATGTGAAGTCGCGGAACACAGTGAAGCTAGGGGAAAGGCTCCACGAGGTGGAGTATGGGCGCATTGTGGAAAACAGCTGGCCGCGGTGCCTCGCGATCAGGTTTGAGGGTGCGGGCGATGGGGTAGCGAAACTTATGGGTGGTAACAAATACTCATCACAGCATTTATGCACCTACAATTGTGTCAATCTTAGAAAACAGACATTTTCATATGTATGCAAATTGGAAGAAAACGAAGCACATGAACCATATGCTGTTCGAAATGGACAGAAAAGGGGACCTGTGTGGATCTCAATCGGCCGTCATAGTTATTATCATTAATTATAATAATTTTAAACCAGATTCTGATCGACTATTTTAAGAACTTACACAAACTAAGATATATGTAATTGTACAACATGTATGAGTACAAATCTGGATAAACCTTTCCCTGTCTCTGTTTTGGCAGAAACTCTCCAAATCAAGTTGCGTGAAATCCACATGATTGAATTAGTACCGCCAAGCCTATGATGCCTTTCACGCTTTCATCTCGTGCCAACAACGAGAGCTCCTTTACCGAGGCGACCGGAGCTCACTGGTTTTCACACTTCATCGACCTAGATTCTCTTGTGCTTCATTTTCCCGCCCTTCCCCGTTACTGGCGCTTGTCTTTCTAGATTGCTGACACCCGCAATCATGGATGACGAGGATATCACGATCGCGAGCGTTCCCAAGAAGCCGATTTTCTTTGGAAGCCTCGAGATTGCCGAGAAGCAGCGGCTCGAGAAGCTGAAGAAGCAGGCCGCAATGTTCGCCGCGAAAGGCGTAGTGGGGGACGGCGATTCGGACGACGACGAGTCTGGCGGCAAGAAAGAGATTAAGGAGGAGGAGATGGAGGGAAACGCAGGAGAAGGTGAGGAGGAGGACGAAGGGGATGAGGATGAGGAAGAGGAGGATGATGAGGAGGGAGAAGAAGGGGAAGGAGGAGGAGGAGGTAAGGGTAAAGGAGTCGAGTACGAGTTATCAGAGACCGGGAAACGCGCGAAGGAGCGTCAGGAGCAGATGCTTAAGGAGCTCGAGATGAAGCGACGCGCGCGCGCGCTCGCGGTGCCTACTAGCGACACGGCGGTGCGATTGCGACTCCGCGCGATCGGCGAGCCAATCACGCTCTTCGGCGAGCGCGAAATGGAGCGGCGCGACCGACTTAGGTCTATAATGGCTAAGTTAGACGCCGAGGGGCGGCTCGACGAGCTCTACGAGGCGATCGAGCGGCAAATGCGGGAGAGCGGGGAAGGCGGCGCGGAGGTTCTAGAAACGGAGGAGGTGCCTCAAGCGGAGTTGTTCTATACCGAGGGGAGTAAGGAGCTGCTGCTGGCGCGGCAGGAAATTGCGGTGTTTTCGCTGCCCCGGGCAGGTGAAAGGATCCGGCGCGCGAAGCGGCGGCGCGAGGATCCCGATGAGGACGAGGAGGCGGAGGCGAAGGAAATGATTGGCGTGGTGCAAGGGATGAGCATGCAGGTCGGTTGAGAGCGGTGCTAAGCAGCAGGTGGGTGAAGAGCGGTACTGAGCGGTGCAGGTAATGAGCATGCAGGTTGAGGACACCGATGAGGACGAGGAGGCGGAGGCGAAGGAAATGGTTGGCGTGGTCCAGGGGATGAGCATGCAGGTGGGAAATGAGCGGTACTGGATGGTGCAAGGGTTGAGCATACCTTCTTCCCATACCTCCCCGCCTCCTGTGCCCCTCGCTTTGCCCCCCCCAAGTATCAGAGATAGGCGACGAGCGCCCCATATCTGCCTGCGCCCTCTCCCCCGACGCCTCTCTGGTTGCCACGTCAGGGTGGAGCGTCGCCTGCCACCTCTGCTTGCTGCCAGCTGTGGTAGCTGCTCCATACCCTCATACTTGCTGCCCCACCCACCACACCCTCCCCCTCCCCCCCCACCTCCGCAGGTATCAGAGATAGGCGATGAGCGTCCCATTTCTGCGTGTTCTCTCTCCCCCGACGCCTCTCTCCTCGCCACCTCGGGGTGGAGCGGCGCGTGCCGCCTCTGGTCGCTGCCAGCTGTGCGGGCGGCAGGCGCCCTGCGCGGCCACTCAGAGCGCGCCACGTGTGTGGCCTGGCACCCCCACGCGCTCTCCTCGCTCCCTGCCTCTGGCCCAAACATTGCCACAGCCGGTGCTGACAAGTGAGGATCTAGAGGATTAGGTACAGGAATATTCTAGGGTTAGGACTGCTGCATGGTGCCTGGCGCCCCCACACGCTCTCCTCGGCCCCAACCTCGCCACTGCTGGTGCTGACAGGTGAGAGGATGAGGGGTGATGGGGTAGAGGTGTAGGGTTCTGACTGGGGCTGCTGCGGATTGCTTAACAGTGGCAACCCCACGCGCTTTCCTCGCTCTCTGCCGCCCGCCCCGGCCTTTCCACTGCTGGTGCTGATAAGTGGGGATGTTAAGTGGTGCTGATACGAACTAGGTTTAGGGAGTTGCCAGCGACTTAAGAGGTCCTAGCCGGGGTGGGTTTACTGTGTATGTCTCCGGCTAGGACCTCTTAAGTCGCTGCCCTCACCTGCTCTCACCTCCTCTCCTGATTCCCCATCCCCACTCCCAACCCCATCCCACCCCCCTTCCCCGCCTTTTCCCTGTCAGGTGTGCCCTGCTGTGGCCACTACCATGGGCAGCATCATCCCCTCCCGATGCCAACGGCCAATCCGACAACCCCACATCCCTCCCTCAATCCGACGGCCCTGATTCCTCCTCCCGCCCCGCACCCCCCTCCTCCTCCTCCTCCCCCGCTCTCTCCACCCCTCTCCTCCGCCTCTCCGGCCACTTAGACCGGATCGCGCGAGTCGCCTTCCACCCGTCGGGAAGGTTCCTGGCAAGTACGAGTTTCGACAAGACCTGGCGCCTGTGGGATGTGGAGCGGGGGGGAGTGGAGTTATTGCTCCAGGAGGGGCACAGCCGGGCGGTGTACGGCGTCTCTTTCCAAAAGGACGGCGCACTCGTGGCCACGTGTGGCCTTGATGCTCTGTGCCGAGTGTGGGACTTGAGAACAGGGAGAAGCATTCTGGCTCTGGAAGGACATGTGAAGCCGGTAAGTTGGTCTGACCTTATACTCTGGATGCTCTGTGCCGGGTGTGGGATCTGAGGATAGGGAGGAGCATTTTGGCACTGGAAGGGCATGTGAAGCCGGTGGGTTGGGTTGGGATGGTTGTTGGTTTGAAGCGGTTTCGTATATGTTAGGCTGACCTGATGCTATAGATGCTCTCTGCTGCGTGTGGGACCTGAGAACAGGGAGAAGCATCCTCGCACTGGACGGGCATGTGAAGTCGGTGCGTTGCGATGGGAGACGAGGATGGGGTTTCCGTGTGTTTATTGGGTCTGTGCTGGTTTTCATGTGCTCTGTGCCGCGTGTGGGACCTGAGAACAGGGAGAAGCATCCTCGCACTGGACGGGCATGTGAAGTCGGTGCGTTGCGATGGGAGACGAGGATGGGGTTTCCGTGTGTTTATTGGGTCTGTGCTGGTTTTCATGTGCTCTGTGCCGCGTGTGGGACCTGAGAACAGGGAGAAGCATCCTCGCACTGGACGGGCATGTGAAGCCGGTGCGTTGCGATGGGAGACGAGGATGGGGTTTCCGTGTGTTTATTGGGTCTGTGCTGGTTTTCATGTGCTCTGTGCCGCGTGTGGGACCTGAGATCAGGGAGAAGCATCCTCGCACTGGACGGGCATGTGAAGCCGGTGCGTTGCGATGGGAGACGAGGATGGGGTTTCCGTGTGTTTATTGGGTCTGTGCTGGTTTTCATGTGCTCTGTGCCGCGTGTGGGACCTGAGAACAGGGAGAAGCATCCTCGCACTGGACGGGCATGTGAAGCCGGTGCGTTGCGATGGGAGACGAGGATGGGGTTTCCGTGTGTTTATTGGGTCTGTGCTGGTTTTCATGTGCTCTGTGCCGCGTGTGGGACCTGAGATCAGGGAGAAGCATCCTCGCACTGGACGGGCATGTGAAGCCGGTGCGTTGCGATGGGAGACGAGGATGGGGTTTCCGTGTGTTTATTGGGTCTGTGCTGGTTTTCATGTGCTCTGTGCCGCGTGTGGGACCTGAGAACAGGGAGAAGCATCCTCGCACTGGACGGGCATGTGAAGCCGGTGCGTTGCGATGGGAGACGAGGATGGGGTTTCCGTGTGTTTATTGGGTCTGTGCTGGTTTTCATGTGCTCTGTGCCGCGTGTGGGACCTGAGAACAGGGAGAAGCATCCTCGCACTGGACGGGCATGTGAAGTCGGTGCGTTGCGATGGGAGACGAGGATGGGGTTTCCGTGTGTTTATTGGGTCTGTGCTGGTTTTCATGTGCTCTGTGCCGCGTGTGGGACCTGAGAACAGGGAGAAGCATCCTCGCACTGGACGGGCATGTGAAGCCGGTGCGTTGCGATGGGAGACGAGGATGGGGTTTCCGTGTGTTTATTTGGTCTGTGCTGGTTTTCATGTGCTCTGTGCCGCGTGTGGGACCTGAGAACAGGGAGAAGCATCCTCGCACTGGACGGGCATGTGAAGCAGGTGCGTTGCGATGGGAGACGAGGATGGGGTTTCCGTGTGTTTATTGGGTCTGTGCTGGTTTTCATGTGCTCTGTGCCGCGTGTGGGACCTGAGAACAGGGAGAAGCATCCTCGCACTGGACGGGCATGTGAAGCCGGTGCGTTGCGATGGGAGACGAGGATGGGGTTTCCGTGTGTTTATTGGGTCTGTGCTGGTTTTCATGTGCTCTGTGCCGCGTGTGGGACCTGAGATCAGGGAGAAGCATCCTCGCACTGGACGGGCATGTGAAGCCGGTGCGTTGTGATGGGAGACGAGGATGGGGTTTCCGTGTGTTTATTGGGTCTGTGCTGGTTTTCATGTGCTCTGTGCCGCGTGTGGGACCTGAGAACAGGGAGAAGCATCCTCGCACTGGACGGGCATGTGAAGTCGGTGCGTTGCGATGGGAGACGAGGATGGGGTTTCCGTGTGTTTATTGGGTCTGTGCTGGTTTTCATGTGCTCTGTGCCGCGTGTGGGACCTGAGAACAGGGAGAAGCATCCTCGCACTGGACGGGCATGTGAAGCCGGTGCGTTGCGATGGGAGACGAGGATGGGGTTTCCGTGTGTTTATTTGGTCTGTGCTGGTTTTCATGTGCTCTGTGCCGCGTGTGGGACCTGAGATCAGGGAGAAGCATCCTCGCACTGGACGGGCATGTGAAGCCGGTGCGTTGCGATGGGAGACGAGGATGGGGTTTCCGTGTGTTTATTGGGTCTGTGCTGGTTTTCATGTGCTCTGTGCCGCGTGTGGGACCTGAGAACAGGGAGAAGCATCCTCGCACTGGACGGGCATGTGAAGCCAGTGCGTTGCGATGGGAGACGAGGATGGGGTTTCCGTGTGTTTATTGGGTCTGTGCTGGTTTTCATGTGCTCTGTGCCGCGTGTGGGACCTGAGAACAGGGAGAAGCATCCTCGCACTGGACGGGCATGTGAAGTCGGTGCGTTGCGATGGGAGACGAGGATGGGGTTTCCGTGTGTTTATTGGGTCTGTGCTGGTTTTCATGTGCTCTGTGCCGCGTGTGGGACCTGAGAACAGGGAGAAGCATCCTCGCACTGGACGGGCATGTGAAGCCGGTGCGTTGCGATGGGAGACGAGGATGGGGTTTCCGTGTGTTTATTTGGTCTGTGCTGGTTTTCATGTGCTCTGTGCCGCGTGTGGGACCTGAGAACAGGGAGAAGCATCCTCGCACTGGACGGGCATGTGAAGCCGGTGCGTTGCGATGGGAGACGAGGATGGGGTTTCCGTGTGTTTATTGGGTCTGTGCTGGTTTTCATGTGCTCTGTGCCGCGTGTGGGACCTGAGATCAGGGAGAAGCATCCTCGCACTGGACGGGCATGTGAAGCCGGTGCGTTGCGATGGGAGACGAGGATGGGGTTTCCGTGTGTTTATTGGGTCTGTGCTGGTTTTCATGTGCTCTGTGCCGCGTGTGGGACCTGAGAACAGGGAGAAGCATCCTCGCACTGGACGGGCATGTGAAGTCGGTGCGTTGCGATGGGAGACGAGGATGGGGTTTCCGTGTGTTTATTGGGTCTGTGCTGGTTTTCATGTGCTCTGTGCCGCGTGTGGGACCTGAGATCAGGGAGAAGCATCCTCGCACTGGACGGGCATGTGAAGCCGGTGCGTTGCGATGGGAGACGAGGATGGGGTTTCCGTGTGTTTATTGGGTCTGTGCTGGTTTTCATGTGCTCTGTGCCGCGTGTGGGACCTGAGAACAGGGAGAAGCATCCTCGCACTGGACGGGCATGTGAAGTCGGTGCGTTGCGATGGGAGACGAGGATGGGGTTTCCGTGTGTTTATTGGGTCTGTGCTGGTTTTCATGTGCTCTGTGCCGCGTGTGGGACCTGAGATCAGGGAGAAGCATCCTCGCACTGGACGGGCATGTGAAGCCGGTGCGTTGCGATGGGAGACGAGGATGGGGTTTCCGTGTGTTTATTGGGTCTGTGCTGGTTTTCATGTGCTCTGTGCCGCGTGTGGGACCTGAGATCAGGGAGAAGCATCCTCGCACTGGACGGGCATGTGAAGCCGGTGCGTTGCGATGGGAGACGAGGATGGGGTTTCCGTGTGTTTATTGGGTCTGTGCTGGTTTTCATGTGCTCTGTGCCGCGTGTGGGACCTGAGAACAGGGAGAAGCATCCTCGCACTGGACGGGCATGTGAAGCCGGTGCGTTGCGATGGGAGACGAGGATGGGGTTTCCGTGTGTTTATTGGGTCTGTGCTGGTTTTCATGTGCTCTGTGCCGCGTGTGGGACCTGAGAACAGGGAGAAGCATCCTCGCACTGGACGGGCATATGAAGTCGGTGCGTTGCGATGGGAGACGAGGATGGGGTTTCCGTGTGTTTATTGGGTCTGTGCTGGTTTTCATGTGCTCTGTGCCGCGTGTGGGACCTGAGATCAGGGAGAAGCATCCTCGCACTGGACGGGCATGTGAAGCCGGTGCGTTGCGATGGGAGACGAGGATGGGGTTTCCGTGTGTTTATTTGGTCTGTGCTGGTTTTCATGTGCTCTGTGCCGCGTGTGGGACCTGAGAACAGGGAGAAGCATCCTCGCACTGGACGGGCATGTGAAGCCGGTGCGTTGCGATGGGAGACGAGGATGGGGTTTCCGTGTGTTTATTGGGTCTGTGCTGGTTTTCATGTGCTCTGTGCCGCGTGTGGGACCTGAGAACAGGGAGAAGCATCCTCGCACTGGACGGGCATGTGAAGTCGGTGCGTTGCGATGGGAGACGAGGATGGGGTTTCCGTGTGTTTATTGGGTCTGTGCTGGTTTTCATGTGCTCTGTGCCGCGTGTGGGACCTGAGAACAGGGAGAAGCATCCTCGCACTGGACGGGCATGTGAAGCCGGTGCGTTGCGATGGGAGACGAGGATGGGGTTTCCGTGTGTTTATTGGGTCTGTGCTGGTTTTCATGTGCTCTGTGCCGCGTGTGGGACCTGAGATCAGGTAGAAGCATCCTCGCACTGGACGGGCATGTGAAGCCGGTGCGTTGCGATGGGAGACGAGGATGGGGTTTCCGTGTGTTTATTGGGTCTGTGCTGGTTTCCATGTGCTCTGTGCCGCGTGTGGGACCTGAGATCAGGGAGAAGCATCCTCGCACTGGACGGGCATGTGAAGCCGGTGCGTTGCAATGGGAGACGAGGATGGGGTTTCCGTGTGTTTATTGGGTCTGTGCTGGTTTTCATGTGCTCTGTGCCGCGTGTGGGACCTGAGAACAGGGAGAAGCATCCTCGCACTGGACGGGCATGTGAAGCCGGTGCGTTGCGATGGGAGACGAGGATGGGGTTTCCGTGTGTTTATTGGGTCTGTGCTGGTTTTCATGTGCTCTGTGCCGCGTGTGGGACCTGAGAACAGGGAGAAGCATCCTCGCACTGGACGGGCATGTGAAGTCGGTGCGTTGCGATGGGAGACGAGGATGGGGTTTCCGTGTGTTTATTGGGTCTGTGCTGGTTTTCATGTGCTCTGTGCCGCGTGTGGGACCTGAGAACAGGGAGAAGCATCCTCGCACTGGACGGGCATGTGAAGCCGGTGCGTTGCGATGGGAGACGAGGATGGGGTTTCCGTGTGTTTATTGGGTCTGTGCTGGTTTTCATGTGCTCTGTGCCGCGTGTGGGACCTGAGATCAGGGAGAAGCATCCTCGCACTGGACGGGCATGTGAAGCCGGTGCGTTGCGATGGGAGACGAGGATGGGTTTTCCGTGTGTTTATTGGGTCTGTGCTGGTTTTCATGTGCTCTGTGCCGCGTGTGGGACCTGAGAACAGGGAGAAGCATCCTCGCACTGGACGGGCATGTGAAGCCGGTGCGTTGCGATGGGAGACGAGGATGGGGTTTCCGTGTGTTTATTGGGTCTGTGCTGGTTTTCATGTGCTCTGTGCCGCGTGTGGGACCTGAGATCAGGGAGAAGCATCCTCGCACTGGACGGGCATGTGAAGCCGGTGCGTTGCGATGGGAGACGAGGATGGGGTTTCCGTGTGTTTATTGGGTCTGTGCTGGTTTTCATGTGCTCTGTGCCGCGTGTGGGACCTGAGAACAGGGAGAAGCATCCTCGCACTGGACGGGCATGTGAAGTCGGTGCGTTGCGATGGGAGACGAGGATGGGGTTTCCGTGTGTTTATTGGGTCTGTGCTGGTTTATTTGGCGTGTGCCCTTTCCTCCAACGGGTTGACTTTTGAGTCGACTCAAAAGTGCCAGCATCCTGGCGTGTGCCCTTTCCTCCAACGGGTTGACTTTTGAGTCGACTCAAAAGTGCCAGCATCCTGGCGTGTGCCCTTTCCTCCAACGGTTACCATCTAGCCATGGGAGGGTGAGGGGGAGGGTTACCCATCAACTCAAAAGTCACCACTCCTTCAACAGAGACCACCTAGCTAGCCATGGGAGGGGTGGGCCACACATGCCGCCCCCTATTCATGTCTCCTTCTCCCATTCCCGATTCCCTGCCCGCCCCCTCCCTTTCAGCACCTAGCATGCGACTTCCCCAACGGTTACCATCTAGCAACAGGAGGGGAGGACCACACATGCCGCGTGTGGGACCTGCGGCAATGCAGGAAACACACTTGTGTCTTCTCTCCCTCATTCCCTGTTCCCCCTCTCCTCCCTTGTCCCCCCCGTCTTCCCTATCAGCTCCTTGCATGTGATTTTTCCCCCAACGGCTACCACCTAGCAACAGGAGGCGAGGACCACACATGCCGCGTGTGGGACCTGAGAAGATGCAGGAAGGGCATGGGAGGTGGAGGGGGAGGGGGAGCAGGGGGGGCGGAGGGGAGTGGCGGCAGCCTGTATGTGATCCCGGCTCACACGCGGCTGGTGTCGGTGGTGCGGTATGAACCCAGGGAGGGTCTGCTGCTTCTCACCGCTGGCTATGATAACACTGCCAAGGTGAGCGGTGCAGTGCGGTAATGGGGAGTGGTGCGGTGCGGTAATGGGAGTGGTGCAGTGCGGTGATTATGGGTGGGAGTGGGGGCAGTAGCCTGTATGTGACTGCAGAGGGGAGTGTCGGCAGCCTGTATGTGATTCCAGCTCACACGCGGCTGGTGTCGGTGGTGCGGTATGAACCCAGGGAGGGGCTGATGCTGCTCACTGCCACCTTTGATTACCAAAGCCAAGGTGAGGGTAGGTGGAGTGGAGGGATTGTCGTGAAGGTGATTGTAGCGAAGTAGAGTGGTGCAGTGCACTCCTCCCCTTGTTCCCCCATCCACCTTTTCTCTTCCCTTCTCACCCATCTCCCCTCCTACAACCCCCCCCCCCCCCCCCTTCTTATCATCTCACAATTGTTGTCAGGGCGGGACTTCAAGCCGGTCAAGGTGCTGACAGGGCACGGGGGGGGGGGGAGGGGAAGATGATGGTTGATGCCTGAGCACACTCAAACCCCTCACCCCTCCGCCCTCTCTCCCCCTCCCTCCCCCTCTCCACCCCCGTTCCCCCCCTCCTATTTTATCATCTCATGGTCGGGACAGGACTTGAAGCCAGTGAAGGTGCTGGCAGGGCAGGGCACTGAGAGGGGAGCCAGTGAAGGTGCTGGCAGGGCAGGGCACTGAGAGGGGAGCCAGTGAAGGTGCTGGCAGGGCACTGAGAGGGGAGCCAGTGAAGGTGCTGGCAGGGCACTGAGAGGGGAGATCATTCCAGAGGGCACCCAAACCCCTCACTCGTCCCCCTTCCCCACTCCCCCTCCCTCCCCCTACCCCTCACTCGTCCCCCTTCCCCACTCCCCCTCCCTCCCCCTACCCCTCACTCGTCCCCCTTCCCCACTCCCCCTCCCTCCCCCTACCCCTCACTCGTCCCCCTTCCCCACTCCCCCTCCCTCCCCCTACCCCTCACTCGTCCCCCTTCCCCACTCCCCCTCTCTCCTTCCCCACTATATCACAGGTATGTTCGGCACAAAACTTAAAGCCGGTGAAGGGGTGTTGGCAGGGCACGAGGGGGGAGATGACTGTTGATCCTTAAGCCTGCTCAACAATCCCACTAATCCTCCATCCCCCGTCTCCCTCCCTCCTCCCCCCTCCCCCTGGTAACCCTGTTACAGGTGTGGTCGGGGCGGGACTTCAAGCCCGTGAAGGTGCTGGCAGGGCACGAGGGCAAGGTCATGGGTGCTGACGTGGCAGCAGGTGAGGGGATGGACATGGGTGCTGACGTGGCAGCAGGTGAGGGATGGCAATGGGTGCTGACGTGGCAGTAGGTGATGGGATGATGATGAGTGCTGATGTGGCAGTAGGTGATGGGATGGTGATGAATGCTGACGTGGCAGCAGGTCTTATGGGCAGCCAGAAGTTGGGATTGAAGGTCTATTGGAATTTTGGGATCGATTGCGTGGGGGGGAGGGGGAGGAGGGGGGTGAGAGAGGAGGTGGGGGGAAGGCTGGTGGTGGGGGCGGCAAACCAAGATGAGGCCATGGCCATGGTGTTTCAGTCCCTCTTTTATGATTCTCTCGTATTTTACCAATGTCTATCTCTGCTGTTTCCCTCGTTTCTGTTATAATCGTTTCTTCTCAGACGGGCAATGCATCGCCACGGCGTCTTATGATCGGACCATTAAACTATGGGGTAATGATGATGCTGGGGCTACACCCATGTTGCGATGATGCGTATGGGTCCTTTGAAGTGTTCGAAGGTAAATAAGAGATCAACGCTTGGCTGATATTCTTTGGCTCTGGTGAAAGTACTGGAAGATATTGAGACTAGCATAAAAGATGGAGTGAAAATGTATTCATCATCATTTCAAAATCCATATTCAGGCTTTACCATAGACAAGCTGGCTGGGTGAGAAGTTGTTATCAGTGACAAGCTTGTCCTTGGGCATGCAATGTGATCTCCGTGGAATCTTTGTGTACTTGCCTAAATGCTTCAGTTCAATATCAAGATGCGAGAGTTAATAAATATATACATGTTTTGAATCACAAGCTATAACATAATCGCAGGAGATTCGTCCAGTGTAGGTGGTAAGGTATTGTATATCTCGGGAAATGCACAGTGCACACTGGAAAACCAAACTCTCGGTTTAATTGTCAGCACCACGTGCACTCTTATCTCCTAGTACACGTGGTCATGCGGGAACGAATACGAAGTCGGCAGCTTGACATGTTCCACCCTAGATTGTGGAGCCACATGCGCGCCACTGAATCTCGAAATTGGCGTGCAATAAATCATGATGCCAACACGTTCCTTAGATTTTATTCTTGATGGTTATGGCAATCAACATGTCCTGGTTCAAGGGAATCATTCGCAATTACCTTTGTTTGGATTCCCTGACCTGAGCAAACCCCTTTTGCTGACCTGTTCGCGCGTTTCGCCAGCCCACGTGACGTAACTTGTTGGACAACTTGACGCGCTAATTCCTTTCGTTGACCTGGCGCAAACAAGTGAATCCACGAATCACGGCTCTTGCGGGAGTCGAAAGGCCTGGCTGATGTGAACCTCACGAAGCTGACATGGGTACCTGAACCGTCCAGCGTGGCAGCCGCAACCTCTGGTGTGGTCCCTCTTTAGCCATGCTGGCTTGCACGTGCTTCGTGGCTCTTCGCGATTGTCATGCGCTTTCATCCACGATGGCGTTTAGTTGGCCGAAGGAACAACTTGGGAAAGCAGGGACAGCAACCAACCCACCAAAACCCTAGCTAGTCCCCCATGTGCTGGCGTCCGTTTTTACAGGCATGTTTCGTGTCGGTTATTCCAGGTCTACGCAACCCCTCCGCCTTCAGTCACATCAACGCGTTTCCCCCAGCCCAGTTACTGTATTCCCTTCCCTCCCCTTCCCCCTTCCCTCACGCAGTCCCCTAATCCCCCTCTCCCCTCCCCCATTTTCCCACACTACACTCCCACCAACTGAAGTTTATGGGACTTTCAACGCCAACAGGGGACCCCACTGCACCAGCCTCATTGTCACCCAACCCAATCCACTCACCGGTTGTCCAGTCACTTTTACCGATCGCACAAACTCTCCTCCTCGAGTCCTTTTTCGTTACAGGCACAAGTCCCCCCGGAACGATACACCCTAGCCACCCCCCCCAGAGAATCTAGGATTTCCGACTCCTCATGGACAGCTCGACTCCTCGGACTTGTGACAGCAACTTGCCTTGGAGGGAGCCAACTTCACCTTCTCCTTCCCTTGATTGATACTTGTGCCATTTCCACTCTGCCGCATCAATTTTATAATAAATTGCCTCACTCACATACTGGCCCTGGGAAGTGTTGTCTGGCAAATCCGTTCTCTAAGAGGTGTTCTTTCAAACGACCAGATGTGTCTGTCGTTAAGCTCAACGCCCTTTCGGCAGTCAGACGAACCATTTCACGTGCCTAAAAAATCCATCAGGCGATAGTACCACGTGCTTGCCCTTATATAAAAAAATCATGGTCGGCATGTCTCCCCTACGCTTTTCGCCGTCTCCGTCCCATAAGGGCTCCTGGATTGGTAGTAATTGTCCAGCATGTTCCAAGTTGATACATAACGAAGATCAGGGAATTATTAAGACCAGTCCCTTAGCCTCTCCTAAAAGTACAATGCCGCCACCAGTGAAGAAGAAGAACAACCCTCTCGCTTTAACTATCTCCCGGTTGTTCAAGAAGTCAGCTGCAATCCCTTTATCTCCCCGTAGTTTAGAGATGCCGGAAGGGAAGATGGAGACGGCGATCAACGAGGTTTTGAGCGGCGGTAGTTGGAGCAAGGACGAGGAAGAGCAATTGAGGATCCATTTCAAGTCCCTCCCCCCTCGGTACGTCTTAGGATACGAACGTGCCATCGTCCACGATCTGTTGTTTTTTACGCCATCACCCTTTAGGCGCTTTTGTTTTCGTTGATTACCTACTAATTAGCATCCCTTTTCATCTTTCCCTGTGTTCGTTTCTGACAGGTACGCAGCCATGTGTTACTCTTCCGAAGCAGTGAGGAGCCACATGGCCTTGCTTAAAGAAGCATCAGGCTTGAAGGAGGGGATACCGGCAATCCGATTGGACGTGAACAACGGCGAGCTTGACGCTTTCATGGAGGACGAGAGCGAAACGGACGACTCCTTCTCATCGGCCGGCGGTATCTCGCTCTCGTCTTGCCTCGAGGATTCGTTATCGTCCAGCCGGACCGAGGTCACGTTCGCATGCAGCACCCACGTCTGTCGCAGCAACATCTCCTCGGCATTTCACAGATCTGGCATTCGTGTTTTCGGAATTTACACGTACGACACGGTTTCGGGTGCAACCCTCGGCCATTTCTACATCCGAGCGTCCATTTCTCACATTTCCAAAAAGCAGATTGAGGATCTTCTTGCATCGGCTATCAAAAGACCTCCCAGAGGCCTTGGGATTCAGGAAACCCTTTCAAATTTCATGAGCAAGGCCAGTCCGAGACACAGCAGCTTCGCCGATGGAGACAACAGTCAGAGGTCCAATCTGGGCTCTGTTCCTTCGTCACCTTCTCCGAGCTTCACTTCCAAGCAGGGTTCGCAGTCCGGGAAGGACATGCTGGAAGTGCTGCTGTGCGAGAAGGGAGCCATGAAGAAGAAGCTTGGTAGCTTTATTCTTGATCCGCTTCGGCTGTCCATGGGACCGGTGATTGCTGTTGGAGCGTCAGGCGAAGTCAGGAAGGGGACGTACGATGGAGAAACCGTCGCCGTTAAAGTGCTGAAAGGAGAGGGTAAAGACCCTTACGCGAATGTTGCGGAGTTTCGCCGGGAGGTGGTAACCCTAATGTCATGCGGCCAGTGTCCGCAGCTTTTGAAGTTTCTCGGTGTCTGCGTCGACTTTCGACAACGAATATGCATTGTTACAAAGTTCATGGAAGGAGGGACTCTGAACGACCTGCTCAGGCGACGCCAGGGCAAGGGTTTGCCTCTCAACGACGCAGTGAGCGTCGCGCGCGACGTCTCACAAGCCATGGCGTTTCTTCACAAGAACGGAATGATTCACCGCGATTTGAAATCCGCGAATATTCTCTTAGATAAGGAGGGTCACGCAGTGGTGGGAGATTTCGGCGTGGCCAGACTAAAAGGAGAGCGAGGGGAGATGACCAAGGAAGTCGGAACCTACAGATGGATGGCTCCTGAAGCCTTCGGCACGAGTCCATGGCCGGTCACCCATAAAGCCGATGTCTACAGTTTCGGAATTGTTCTGTGGGAGGTTTTAACAGGGGGAGTGCCGTTCGCTGATTATTCCCCGCTGCAAGCTGCTGTGGCTGTTGCTCTTAACGGAGCTCGTCCGAGTATTCCGGAATCGGTGCCGGAATCGCTTCGCTCGCTGATTGAACAGTGCTGGGACAAGACCCCCAAGGAAAGACCAGAGTTCAGCGAGATTTTGTCTGAGCTTGACCGGATTGCTAAGGACATTCAGCAGCAGTAAGAGTTTCTCTTAGCTAAACCGGCCAAGGTCAACCAATTTTGAGGCAAGGCCATCCAGATTTTCCCGTCCTGGTTGAGCCCTTGCCTTGTCTTTTTCAGTGTACAGCTCCTCTCTTCAGATGGGACCAGCTTCTCCCGTGCAGGTGTTACAGCAGCTCAGCAGTAACCCCCCCAATTTTGTAGGAATCAACATCTTGTTTGAAGAATTTACGGTAGCGTGCCACAGCCAGTAACTGGTGTACCATGTTGATGCTAACATGCGATTTATTCAAAGTGTGCAAGGATGTGAAAGATACCTACTGTATGTTATGGTGTTTTTTCTGTGACTATTGCACTAAACTGAAGACTTGAGACTAGTGTATGAGGGGAAGAAGTGTGGCATTGACCTGTGTGTTCGCAAGAAGAGTCTGCTTTGCAGGATAGCCTTTTATGATGGCACGCTAAAGTGCACTCACATCCGAGTGTCTCACATGTTTTCTCAGCTGCTGAGACATGCTACAGCTGTCTAAACGTTTTTCCACTGCACATTTCTTGGCTAATTACTGAAATAGCCGTGATTCCTAACGCAGCAGCAGCACCCCTATTCAACATGCGTCATCTGATACATCATTGCAGCCCATACACATCCACCCGCATTCCATCCCCACCAGCAAACAGCAGCCGCCGCCCATGCGCCCACTTGATATCATGATACCGCCCGGGCTGCCGCCCATCCTGAAACCCCCCTGCCAGCCTGGCGCTGCCTCCACCACTCGGGCCCACACTGCCGCTCAAATCAGCCAAGTACAATCCCCGCACAGTGCTCACGGCGACGACACCTGGCAGCATGCTACTGGCCAGCTTGAGAATGGGGGATTCGTCCAGGTTCAGCGAACCGAGAGGCGGGGAGTTCCCGAGGGAGTGCAGGGAGCGCAGGTCCCAGAGCTTTAGGTAACCATCCATGCCTCCTGATGCCACTGTAACAGATGCTGGGCATGCGTCCAATGCGGTTACCATACCCGCATGGGCCTGGGGCCGACCCGAGGGGGAAGGGGAGCCAAGGAGAGCTGGAGGGGGGAGAAGGGAGCATGGGGGGGTGGAGCAGGGAAGGGGAGAGCGGGGGGAAAGTGGGGAGAGGGAGGAATGTGATGCGGAAGGTGACTCGGAAGGTGACTTGAAAGTCTACTCAAAAGTCACCTCGTGAGGAATGTGATACGGAAGGTGGAATCATTTGGTGCCATGGTGGGATGTTGCAGAGTCTAGAGTATGAGAAACGCTGGTACGTTTTTCTGAGTCGACTAAAAAATCGATAGAGCAGGGTCTAGATTACGATATACGAAGATGCGGACGAACAACGTTGGAAGCACGGCGGTCCCGCAGGCGAATGGTGGCATCGCGAGAGGTGATTGGTTGATTAGCGGGTAAGTAAAGTGTGACTAGGGTGGATCTTAGGGTGGTGAATTAAACGTACCAACAGCATTGGAAGCGCGGCGGTCCCAGAGGCGAATGGTGGTGTCCCGAGACGCAGAGAGGAAGAGGTTGGGGTTGGGGGGGAAGACTGTGAGACACGTGATGAGGTCCTGGGATGGTTAAAGGGGAGGTGGGGTGGGGGGGAAAGGAAGAAAGTGAAACAAGTAGCACGAGGCAGAGAGGAAGAGGTTGGGGTGTGGGGGGGGAAGACTGTCAGACACGTGATGAGTTCCTGTGATGGGCAGGAGGGGAGAAGGGTGGGAAAAAGAAAGAGAGCGAGACAAATGGTATGAGGTGCAGAGGAAGAGTTTGGGGTTGGGGGGGAAGGGGAAGACTGTCAGACACGTGATGAGGTCCTGGGATGGGCAGGAGGGGGAGGAGGGAAGGACGAAAAGGAAAAATTCACGAGCTTAGCCCGATCCGATTTTAAGGCGCCTGAAATATGGCCGCCGTGCCTCTCACTCACCTGCCCAGCCCCTCATATCCAGCAACTATCCCGACTCCCCCTGGTGACTCAAAAGTCAACTCAAAAGTCACCCCCTTAAGGCGCCTCAAATATGGGCGCCGTGCCTCTCACTCACCTGCCCAGCCCCTCACATCCAGTAGCTATCCCGACCCCACCTACCCAGCCTTCCTTTTTTTAGTCGACTCAAAACTAGGCCTCTCACTCACCTGCCCAGCCCCTCACATCCAGCAGCTATCCCGACCCCACCTGTCCAGCCCTCCTAGTCTCACCTCGTGCTCCGTGTACTGTCTGACCGGGTGCAGGCTGGAAAAGGGCGCCCCTGTGAGGTCTTAGCAGCAGATGCGGTCACACAGCGAGGTGGGAGAGGGAACCAAGATGCAAGGAAGACCTTTGAGGCGCCTCAAAAGCTGCACCACACCTGCTCTATATTGCACTCACCTCGTGCTCCATGTACTGTCTGACGGGGTGCAGGCTTGGGAATGGCGCCCCTGTGAGGTCGTAGCAGCAGATGCGGTCGCACAGCGAGGTGGGAGAGGGAAAGAAGATGCGAGAAGCCCCTACCATGGCGGGTGGTTTAGCCTGGCCTACTCGCTTGCACTCACCTCGTGCTCCGTGTACTGCCTGACGGGGTGCAGGCTTGAGAAGGGCGCCCCTGTGAGGTCGTAGCAGCAGATGCGGTCTCGAGGGGAGGCAGGAGAGCCGTTGGATGAAGCCATGCTTTCGGCTGTGATGAACGCCAGGTCGGGGTGAATGCCGATTGTCTGGTGTGTTGTGAGATGGCGAGACATGAAGAGAGGTGAAGAGAGGTGAAGAGAGATGAAGAGAGGTGAAGAGAGATGAAGAGAGGTGAAGAGAGATGAAGAGAGGTGAAGAGAGATGAAGAGAGGTGAAGAGAGATGAAGAGAGGTGAAGAGAGATGAAGAGAGGTGAAGAGAGATGAAGAGAGGTGAAGAGAGATGAAGAGAGGTGAAGAGAGATGAAGAGAGGTGAAGAGAGATGAAGAGAGGTGAAGCGAGAGAGGAGGGAGGGATGGGAGGAGAGCCATCGGATGGAGACATGCTCTCTGTCGTGGTGAACGCCAGGTCTGGGTGAATGCCGACGGCCTGATGAGGGTAGAGAGCGGTGAAGAGGCGTGAAGAGAGGTGAAGACTGGTGAAGGGAGATAGAGAGGAAAATGGGGAGAGAGAGAGAGAGAGACCGTTCGAGAGAGGAGGGAGGGACGGAAGATAAGCCGTGGGATGGAGCCATTCTCTTGGCTGTCATTAAGGCCATGTCTGGATGGGTGCCGACCGCCTGGTGGTGTCGATGTGGGGTGAGCAAGGGTGTGGTAGGTGGAGTGCAGGGATGTGGGTAGGGGCACATCCCACCAGGATACAAGCACACTCTTTACAAGCACACCTCTTCACAAGCACACCACTTCACAAGCACACCTCTTCACAAGCACACCACTTCACAAGCACACCTCTTCACAAGCACACCTTGATACATGATATCACACTCGTCTGGTTGCGATCCAGCCGTCCTGTCACTTGCCACCCCCCTCCTCCCCCTCCCCCTGCCACTCCTCCTCCCCCTGCCGCCTCGTCCCCTGTGAGTTGCAGGATGCAAGGGGCGACAGGGTTAGCAGCTGGTTGACCCTCGCTCATGTCGTCCTGCCGTGGGACGGGCGGGGAAACAGAGAACAGAAAAGGACATTTGTTTCTGGAGCCCCAACAGCCACCCTCCCCCTGCCTGCCCCTGCCGCCTCGTCCCCTGTGAGTTGCAGGATGCAAGGGGCAACGGGGTGGGAGGCCGGTTGACCCTCGCTCATGTCGTCCTGATGTGGGTAGGACGGGGAATCAGAGAACAGGGATTTTTTTTTTTTTTTAGCCCCAACACCTGCCACCCTCCCCCTCCCCCTCCCCCTGCCCCTCCCCTCCCCCTCCCCCTGCCCCTCCCCCTCCCCCTCCCCCTGCCCCTGCCCCTGCCCCTGCCCCTGCCCCTGCCCCTGCCCCTGCCCCTGCCCCTGCCCCTGCCCCTGCCCCTGCCCCTGCCCCTGCCCCTGCCCCTGCCCCTGCCCCTGCCCCTGCCCCTGCCCCTTCATCCACTGTGAGTTGCAAGGGGCAACGGGGTGAGAGGCTGGCTCACCCTCGCTCATGTCGTCCTGACGTCAAAAGGGGAGGGGATGGAGAGAGGGAGTGGAAGAATAAACAGGTTCGGAAAAAGAAGAAGAAATTAAGATATGGCTAGTGAGGCTTTTTCCGGAGAAAAAGATACATCTGATTACAAATGAAAGAAGGTTTTTGAGATGTCTCAAAAGTCGAAAGAAAGAAGGTGCGACAGGATACCTCATTTATGACAGATTTATTTATGTTTTTTGGATAAACTGTAAGGCTGCACTGCCCTCACTCTTGTTCGCTGGCAGGCACAGCCTCCGTATCAACACACACTCACTCTTGTTCGCTGGCAGGCACAGCCTCCGTATCAACACACACTCACTCTTGTTCGCTGGCAGGCACAGCCTCCGTATCAACACGCACTCACTCTTGTTCGCTGGCAGGCACAGCCTCCGTATCAACACACACTCACTCTTGTTCGCTGGCAGGCACAGCCTCCGTATCAACACACACTCACTCTTGTTCGCTGGCAGGCACAGCCTCCTATTAACACACACTCACTCTTGTTCGCTGGCAGGCACAGCCTCCGTATCAACACACACTCACTCTTGTTCGCTGGCAGGCACAGCCTCCGTATCAACACACACTCACTCTTGTTCGCTGGCAGGCACAGCCTCCGTATCAACACACACTCACTCTTGTTCGCTGGCAGGCACAGCCTCCGCATCAACACACACTCACTCTTGTTCGCTGGCAGGCACAGCCTCCGTATCAACACGCACTCACTCTTGTTCGCTGGCAGGCACAGCCTCCGTATCAACACACACTCACTCTTGTTCGCTGGCAGGCACAGCCTCCGTATCAACACACACTCACTCTTGTTCGCTGGCAGGCACAGCCTCCGTATCAACACACACTCACTCTTGTTCGCTGGCAGGCACAGCCTCCGTATCAACACGCACTCACTCTTGTTCGCTGGCAGGCACAGCCTCCGTATCAACACACACTCACTCTTGTTCGCTGGCAGGCACAGCCTCCGTATCAACACACACTCACTCTTGTTCGCTGGCAGGCACAGCCTCCGTATCAACACACACTCACTCTTGTTCGCTGGCAGGCACAGCCTCCGTATCAACACACACTCACTCTTGTTCGCTGGCAGGCACAGCCTCCGTATCAACACACACTCACTCTTGTTCGCTGGCAGGCACAGCCTCCGTATCAACACACACTCACTCTTGTTCGCTGGCAGGCACAGCCTCCGTATCAACACACACTCACTCTTGTTCGCTGGCAGGCACAGCCTCCGTATCAACACACACTCACTCTTGTTCGCTGGCAGGCACAGCCTCCGTATCAACACGCACTCACTCTTGTTCGCTGGCACGCACAGCCTCCGTATCAACACACACTCACTCTTGTTCGCTGGCAGGCACAGCCTCCGTATCAACACACACTCACTCTTGTTCGCTGGCAGGCACAGCCTCCGTATCAACACACACTCACTCTTGTTCGCTGGCAGGCACAGCCTCCGTATCAACACACACTCACTCTTGTTCGCTGGCAGGCACAGCCTCCGTATCAACATACACTCACTCTTGTTCGCTGGCAGGCACAGCCTCCGTATCAACACACACTCACTCTTGTTCGCTGGCAGGCACAGCCTCCGTATCAACACACACTCACTCTTGTTCGCTGGCAGGCACAGCCTCCGTATCAACACACACTCACTCTTGTTCGCTGGCAGGCACAGCCTCCGTATCAACACACACTCACTCTTGTTCGCTGGCAGGCACAGCCTCCGTATCAACACACACTCACTCTTGTTCGCTGGCAGGCACAGCCTCCGTATCAACACACACTCACTCTTGTTCGCTGGCAGGCACAGCCTCCGTATCAACACACACTCACTCTTGTTCGCTGGCAGGCACAGCCTCCGTATCAACACGCACTCACTCTTGTTCGCTGGCACGCACAGCCTCCGTATCAACACACACTCACTCTTGTTCGCTGGCAGGCACAGCCTCCGTATCAACACACACTCACTCTTGTTCGCTGGCAGGCACAGCCTCCGTATCAACACGCACTCACTCTTGTTCGCTGGCAGGCACAGCCTCCGTATCAACACACACTCACTCTTGTTCGCTGGCAGGCACAGCCTCCGTATCAACACACACTCACTCTTGTTCGCTGGCAGGCACAGCCTCCGTATCAACACGCACTCACTCTTGTTCGCTGGCAGGCACAGCCTCCGTATCAACACACACTCACTCTTGTTCGCTGGCAGGCACAGCCTCCGTATCAACACACACTCACTCTTGTTCGCTGGCAGGCACAGCCTCCGTATCAACACACACTCACTCTTGTTCGCTGGCAGGCACAGCCTCCGTATCAACACACACTCACTCTTGTTCGCTGGCAGGCACAGCCTCCGTATCAACACACACTCACTCTTGTTCGCTGGCAGGCACAGCCTCCGTATCAACACACACTCACTCTTGTTCGCTGGCAGGCACAGCCTCCGTATCAACACACACTCACTCTTGTTCGCTGGCAGGCACAGCCTCCGTATCAACACACACTCACTCTTGTTCGCTGGCAGGCACAGCCTCCGTATCAACACACACTCACTCTTGTTCGCTGGCAGGCACAGCCTCCGTATCAACACACACTCACTCTTGTTCGCTGGCAGGCACAGCCTCCGTATCGACACACACTCACTCTTGTTCGCTGGCAGGCACAGCCTCCGTATCAACACACACTCACTCTTGTTCGCTGGCAGGCACAGCCTCCGTATCAACACACACTCACTCTTGTTCGCTGGCAGGCACAGCCTCCGTATCAACACACACTCACTCTTGTTCGCTGGCAGGCACAGCCTCCGTATCAACACGCACTCACTCTTGTTCGCTGGCAGGCACAGCCTCCGTATCAACACGCACTCACTCTTGTTCGCTGGCACGCACAGCCTCCGTATCAACACACACTCACTCTTGTTCGCTGGCAGGCACAGCCTCCGTATCAACACACACTCACTCTTGTTCGCTGGCAGGCACAGCCTCCGTATCAACACACACTCACTCTTGTTCGCTGGCAGGCACAGCCTCCGTATCAACACACACTCACTCTTGTTCGCTGGCAGGCACAGCCTCCGTATCAACATACACTCACTCTTGTTCGCTGGCAGGCACAGCCTCCGTATCAACACACACTCACTCTTGTTCGCTGGCAGGCACAGCCTCCGTATCAACACACACTCACTCTTGTTCGCTGGCAGGCACAGCCTCCGTATCAACACACACTCACTCTTGTTCGCTGGCAGGCACAGCCTCCGTATCAACACACACTCACTCTTGTTCGCTGGCAGGCACAGCCTCCGTATCAACACACACTCACTCTTGTTCGCTGGCAGGCACAGCCTCCGTATCAACACGCACTCACTCTTGTTCGCTGGCAGGCACAGCCTCCGTATCAACACGCACTCACTCTTGTTCGCTGGCACGCACAGCCTCCGTATCAACACGCACTCACTCTTGTTCGCTGGCACGCACAGCCTCCGTATCAACACACACTCACTCTTGTTCGCTGGCAGGCACAGCCTCCGTATCAACACACACTCACTCTTGTTCGCTGGCAGGCACAGCCTCCGTATCAACACACACTCACTCTTGTTCGCTGGCAGGCACAGCCTCCGTATCAACACACACTCACTCTTGTTCGCTGGCAGGCACAGCCTCCGTATCAACACACACTCACTCTTGTTCGCTGGCAGGCACAGCCTCCGTATCAACACACACTCACTCTTGTTCGCTGGCAGGCACAGCCTCCGTATCAACACACACTCACTCTTGTTCGCTGGCAGGCACAGCCTCCGTATCAACACACACTCACTCTTGTTCGCTGGCAGGCACAGCCTCCGTATCAACATACACTCACTCTTGTTCGCTGGCAGGCACAGCCTCCGTATCAACACACACTCACTCTTGTTCGCTGGCAGGCACAGCCTCCGTATCAACACACACTCACTCTTGTTCGCTGGCAGGCACAGCCTCCGTATCAACACACACTCACTCTTGTTCGCTGGCAGGCACAGCCTCCGTATCAACACGCACTCACTCTTGTTCGCTGGCACGCACAGCCTCCGTATCAACACACACTCACTCTTGTTCGCTGGCAGGCACAGCCTCCGTATCAACACACACTCACTCTTGTTCGCTGGCAGGCACAGCCTCCGTATCAACACACACTCACTCTTGTTCGCTGGCAGGCACAGCCTCCGTATCAACACACACTCACTCTTGTTCGCTGGCAGGCACAGCCTCCGTATCAACACGCACTCACTCTTGTTCGCTGGCACGCACAGCCTCCGTATCAACACACACTCACTCTTGTTCGCTGGCAGGCACAGCCTCCGTATCAACACACACTCACGCTTGTTCGCTGGCAGGCACAGCCTCCGTATCAACACGCACTCACTCTTGTTCGCTGGCACGCACAGCCTCCGTATCAACACACACTCACTCTTGTTCGCTGGCAGGCACAGCCTCCGTATCAACACACACTCACTCTTGTTCGCTGGCAGGCACAGCCTCCGTATCAACACGCACTCACTCTTGTTCGCTGGCAGGCACAGCCTCCGTATCAACACACACTCACTCTTGTTCGCTGGCAGGCACAGCCTCCGTATCAACACACACTCACTCTTGTTCGCTGGCAGGCACAGCCTCCGTATCAACACGCACTCACTCTTGTTCGCTGGCAGGCACAGCCTCCGTATCAACACACACTCACTCTTGTTCGCTGGCAGGCACAGCCTCCGTATCAACACACACTCACTCTTGTTCGCTGGCAGGCACAGCCTCCGTATCAACACACACTCACTCTTGTTCGCTGGCAGGCACAGCCTCCGTATCAACACACACTCACTCTTGTTCGCTGGCAGGCACAGCCTCCGTATCAACACACACTCACTCTTGTTCGCTGGCAGGCACAGCCTCCGTATCAACACACACTCACTCTTGTTCGCTGGCAGGCACAGCCTCCGTATCAACACACACTCACTCTTGTTCGCTGGCAGGCACAGCCTCCGTATCAACACACACTCACTCTTGTTCGCTGGCAGGCACAGCCTCCGTATCAACACACACTCACTCTTGTTCGCTGGCAGGCACAGCCTCCGTATCAACACACACTCACTCTTGTTCGCTGGCAGGCACAGCCTCCGTATCAACACACACTCACTCTTGTTCGCTGGCAGGCACAGCCTCCGTATCAACACACACTCACTCTTGTTCGCTGGCAGGCACAGCCTCCGTATCAACACACACTCACTCTTGTTCGCTGGCAGGCACAGCCTCCGTATCAACACACACTCACTCTTGTTCGCTGGCAGGCACAGCCTCCGTATCAACACACACTCACTCTTGTTCGCTGGCAGGCACAGCCTCCGTATCAACACACACTCACTCTTGTTCGCTGGCAGGCACAGCCTCCGTATCGACACACACTCACTCTTGTTCGCTGGCAGGCACAGCCTCCGTATCAACACACACTCACTCTTGTTCGCTGGCAGGCACAGCCTCCGTATCAACACACACTCACTCTTGTTCGCTGGCAGGCACAGCCTCCGTATCAACACACACTCACTCTTGTTCGCTGGCAGGCACAGCCTCCGTATCAACACGCACTCACTCTTGTTCGCTGGCAGGCACAGCCTCCGTATCAACACGCACTCACTCTTGTTCGCTGGCACGCACAGCCTCCGTATCAACACACACTCACTCTTGTTCGCTGGCAGGCACAGCCTCCGTATCAACACACACTCACTCTTGTTCGCTGGCAGGCACAGCCTCCGTATCAACACGCACTCACTCTTGTTCGCTGGCAGGCACAGCCTCCGTATCAACACACACTCACTCTTGTTCGCTGGCAGGCACAGCCTCCGTATCAACACACACTCACTCTTGTTCGCTGGCAGGCACAGCCTCCGTATCAACACACACTCACTCTTGTTCGCTGGCAGGCACAGCCTCCGTATCAACACGCACTCACTCTTGTTCGCTGGCAGGCACAGCCTCCGTATCAACACACACTCACTCTTGTTCGCTGGCAGGCACAGCCTCCGTATCAACACACACTCACTCTTGTTCGCTGGCAGGCACAGCCTCCGTATCAACACACACTCACTCTTGTTCGCTGGCAGGCACAGCCTCCGTATCAACACACACTCACTCTTGTTCGCTGGCAGGCACAGCCTCCGTATCAACACACACTCACTCTTGTTCGCTGGCAGGCACAGCCTCCGTATCAACACACACTCACTCTTGTTCGCTGGCAGGCACAGCCTCCGTATCAACACACACTCACTCTTGTTCGCTGGCAGGCACAGCCTCCGTATCAACACACACTCACTCTTGTTCGCTGGCAGGCACAGCCTCCGTATCAACACACACTCACTCTTGGAGCAGCAGCGAGCAGCAGCGAGGGGGGCGAGTATAGAAGGTCCATTCCACACACGTAGTGCGAGCCGAGCAGGAGGGACTGACGGGGCTGCGTTGGGGAGAGAGAGAAGAAGGGTAACAAGTGGAGAGAGGGATAGGGCAGCAAATGTAGAAGGTCCATGGCGTACACATAGTCCAAAGCAAGCATGTACACATGTGAAGGTCCATGCCACACATTCCAAGAGAGGGCGGGATGTGGAGATCCATGCTGTACACATAGTGCGAGCCGAGCAGGGGCCTGTATTCGCCCCTGCCTGCCATCCACCTCCACTGATAAAAGAGATGGAGGTGTTCCGTCTCAAAACATCTCTTTTATCACCGAGGAGGGGCCTGTATTCGCCCCTGCCTGCCATCACAACCATCCCAACTATCATACCTTGTTGTTGTTGCCCACCTTTCCTTACCCCATGCACTCACCCACCTTGCCGTCGCCCCCCCACATGATGAGGCTGCCGTCCATCGCTGCACTCCAGGTCGCCCCTCCCAATGCCATCCCAAGTTCATAAGCATTACCCCATGCACTCACCCACCTTGCCATCACCCCCCCACATGATGAGGCTGCCGTCCATCGCTGCACTCCAGGTCGCACCACTGTTGTTGTCCACCCCCACTGCCAGGATGGTGTGCTGATGCCCGTGGTAGGAGTCGACCGGGACCAGCATGGCTGGTAGGAGGAACAGGGAGACACACACAAGGAAACTGGGATGAATGGTGGTGTGTTGTTGTCGTCCCCTCCTGCTGCCGTCCACCCCCACTGCCAGGATGGTGTGCTGATGGCCGTGGTAGGAGTCGACTGGGAACAGCATGGCTGATAGGAAGAGATGACGAGCATGGGAGGGAGGCAAACACAGGGGGCAGGGAGCAGGGACGGGGTGGGCGAGAGACTCGCATGGTCGCTCCCTGTTGCCATCCCACACCCCAACTGCCAGCATGGTGTGCTGATGGCCGTGGTAGGAGTCGAGTGGAACCAACATGGCTGATCTGATAGGAACAAAAGAACAAGGGATAGACACACAAGGAAACAGGGATGAAGGGTGGGTGAGGGTGAGTTACTAGCCTAGCTGGTTCGTACCTAACCAAAGCCCACCAGTGCTGTCAGAACATGCTCATCCACTGCACCGCGCCGCTCTGCACTGCACCACAACGCTCTGCACTGCACCACACCGCTCTGCACTGCACCAGGACGTGCTTATACCAGCGCTTGAATGACGTGCAGATATGAAGGTGCGGTGTGGTGAGTTCAGAGCTCATGCCAAAGCACTCTCTCTTTCATATGGTTCGACCAAGAACCTGACACAACCTGCAAACAGCAGGACTCGAACCCCTCACCTTTCCTCTGACACCACTGGAACATTCCAGCTTCCAAACAGCATTCAAATGTGAGTTAATCAGGCAACATACTTGGGTTGTTAGAGGGACCGGTGGACTGAGATGGAGGAGAGGATTTCAGAGCATCAACTGATCATTCATAGACTCAACAGTGACATTTGAGAATTCTCAAATGAACATTAGAGGCACCACCAAGGAACATACTTGGGTTGTTAGAGGGACCGGTAGACTGAGATGGGAGAGGCCTGCTGCATACAGTCAGCTGATCTATAGTCGACTTAAAAGTGACCAATGAGGGGACTCAAAATGCACCCACGAATCATACTTGGGTTGCTGGATGGAACAGTTGACTGAGCTGGAGACGACTGCATGGGATCAGCAACTCCGCTGCCCTTCACCTCTCCACCTCCTCCTCCCCCTGCCGCTGCCGCTAGTGCTGGTGGTGGTGGAGGAACCCCTGTTGCTGCTGGTGCTTGCCCTGCTGCTCCTGGTGCTGGTGGTGCAGCTGCTGGTGCTGCAGGGAGAGTGGAGGCGGAGGTGGAAGGGGAGGAGCCGGACAGAAGCATCAGCTGCTGCCGCGCCTGCGCCAACTGCTGCTGCAGCTGCTGCTGCACCTGCTGCAGTTGCTGTGGCGGCTGCTGCTGCTGCTGCTGCTGCTGCTGCTGCTGCTGTAGTTGCTGCGGTGGCGGTAACACCTGTTGCTGCTGCTGCTGCTGCTGCTGCTGCTGCTGCTGTTGCTGGGAGGAGGAAGAGAGGTGCTGCAGTTGCTGCTGCACCTGCTGCATCTGCTGCTGCAGCTGCTGCTGTAACTGAAACATCTGCTGCTGCTGCTGCAGCTGCTGCTGCGGCGGCTGCTGGTGCTGCTGCTGCTGCTGCTGCTGTGCTTGCTGTTGCACTGCTTGCAACTGTGACTGCAACAACTGCTGCTGCTGCAGCAGCTGCAACTGCTGCTGCTGCTGCTGCTGCTGTGGTGGTTGCATCAGCTGTTCCCCACCTCCTCCTCCTGCTGCCGTTGCTCCTCCCACACCTCCCTGCCCCTGCGTTTGCCCCTGCACCGGACCCAACCCCTGCGTTTGCAGCTGATGAGTTGGCACAGGAAGGTTGAGGGAAGCAGGGGCAGAAAGGGCCATAGGAGAGAGTCTAGACGGCTGGGCTTGGGGTAAGGGGGGTTGAGACGGGGGAAAGGGGTGCTGAGACGAGGGGAGGGGGGGCTGTGTGGGGGGAAGGGGGGCGTGAGATGGGGGAAGGGGGGCGGAGAGAGGAGCTGGGGAGGAGGTAGCTGCTGCCATGGCGGCTGTAGCGGCAGCACCAGCAGACAGAGCGGCTGTAGCGGGGGGGAGAGTGGGAAGGGCGACTGTAGCAGCTGTAGCAGCTGTAGCGGCAGGAGCAGGAGAGGTGGTGGAGGTGATTGGGTTGTCAGTCCAGCCAAGGCTGTCCCTTACGTAATTGACGTCATAGCTGGTGGGAGGGAGAGGACGATAGGAAGGGGGGAAGGGATGGTGGGAGGGAGGGAGGGAGGGATGGATAGGAGCAGCAGCAGGGGAGGTGGTGGAGGTGATTGGGTTGTCAGTCCAGCCAAGGCTGTCCCTTACGTAATTGACGTCATAGCTGGTGGGAGGGAGAGGACGATAGGAAGGGGGGAAGGGATGGTGGGAGGGAGGGAGGGAGGGATGGATAGGAGCAGCAGCAGGAGAGGTGGTGGAGGTGATTGGGTTGTCAGTCCAGCCAAGGCTGTCCCTTACGTAATTGACGTCATAGCTGGTGGGAGGGAGAGGACGATAGGAAGGGGGGAAGGGATGGTGGGAGGGAGGGAGGGAGGGATGGATAGGAGCAGCAGCAGGAGAGGTGGTGGAGGTGATTGGGTTGTCAGTCCAACCGAGGCTGTCCCTCACGTAATTGACGTCGTAGCTGGTGGGAGGGACGTGGGAGTTGATGGGGAAGGAATGGGGGGAGAAAGGGAAGGTGAGTGCAGCGATTGACTAGCGCATATGATTGGGTTGTCTGTCCAACCGAGGCTGTCCCTCACGTAATTGACGTCGTAGCTGGTGGGAGGGACGTGGGAGTTGATGGGGAAGGAATGGGGGGAGAAAGGGAAGGTGAGTGCAGCGATTGACTAGCGCATATGATTGGGTTGTCAGTCCAACTGAGGCAGTCCCTCACGTAATTGACGTCTCAGCTGGTGGGAGGGAGAGGAAGGGAAGGAGAAGGGGTTGGTGGGAGGGAGGGATGGATGGATGGGAGCAGGACGGTGATTGGGTTGTCTGTCCAACCGAGGCTATCTCTCACGTAATTGACATCATAGCTGGATTAAGGAATGGGGGTAAGTGCTAAGAAGGAAACGTCTCAAAACTAGTCTTGCATTTTGATACGTCTCAAAACTGTCCCAGCCCATACCCCATACCCCCCCCCCCTTCGTCCCTCATTACCATCCCTTTTGTTTCTCCCCCATCTCACTGGAATGCCTCCTCCTGAAGTCCCAAGACTAACAAAAGGGATTTGTTTCCCTGAAATGCTTTCCTCACGCTTTCCTGAAGTCCACCCCAGTCCTCCTCAGACCGCTTTCCTCAGACCGCTTTCCTCAGACCGCTTTCCTCAGACCGCTTTCCTCAGCTCCGCTTGTTCCACCCCGCTTCCCTCTTCTCACCTTCCCCCTTTTCACGAACCCCCTTTCTCTCCCTCATCTCACCGAAATGCGTCCTCTTTGAGGCCCAACACGGCTTTCCTCAACTCCTCCATCTTGCCCGGGTCGCCCTGAGCCACTAGCTGGTGGGAGTGGGGCAGAGGGGAAGGGGTTGAGTAGAAGGAGACGGAAGAGCGGGTGGGCGGGTGGGAGAAGCAGAAAGGGGTGGCATTGCAACAGGCTCTCAGCTTCTCTTTTTGAGTCGACTCAAAAGAAGGCGTGGAAGAAGCAGAAAGGGGTGGCATTGCAACAGGCTCTCAGCGTCTCTTTTTGAGTCGACTCAAAAGAAGGCGTGGAAGAAGCAGAAAGGGGTGGCATTGCAACAGGCTCTCAGCTTCTCTTTTTGAGTCGACTCAAAAGAAGGCGTGGAAGAAGCAGAAAGGGGTGGCATTGCAACAGGCTCTCAGCTTCTCTTTTTGAGTCGACTCAAAAGAAGGCGTGGAAGAAGCAGAAAGGGGTGGCATTGCAACAGGCTCTCAGCTTCTCTTTTTGAGTCGACTCAAAAGAAGGCGTGGAAGAAGCAGAAAGGGGTGGCATTGCAACAGGCTCTCAGCTTCTCTTTTTGAGTCGACTCAAAAGAAGGCGTGGAAGAAGCAGAAAGGGGTGGCATTGCAACAGGCTCTCAGCTTCTCTTTTTGAGTCGACTCAAAAGAAGGCGTGAAAGAAGCAGAAAGGGGTGGCATTGCAACAGGCTCTCAGCTTCTCTTTTTGAGTCGACTCAAAAGAAGGCGTGGGAGAAGCAGAAAGGGGTGGCATTGCAACAGGCTCTCAGCTTCTCTTTTTGAGTCGACTCAAAAGAAGGCGTGGGAGAAGCAGAAAGGGGTGGCATTGCAACAGGCTCTCAGCTTCTCTTTTTGAGTCGACTCAAAAGAAGGCGTGGGAGAAGCAGAAAGGGGTGGCATTGCAACAGGCTCTCAGCTTCTCTTTTTGAGTCGACTCAAAAGAAGGCGTGGGAGAAGCAGAAAGGGGTGGCATTGCAACAGGCTCTCAGCTTTTCTTTTTGAGTTGACTCAAAAGAAGGCGTGGGAGAAGCAGAAAGGGGTGGCATTGCAACAGGCTCTCAGCTTCTCTTTTTGAGTCGACTCAAAAGAAGGCGTGGGAGAAGCAGAAAGGGGTGGCATTGCAACAGGCTCTCAGCTTTTCTTTTTGAGTCGACTCAAAAGAAGGCGTGGGAGAAGCAGAAAGGGGTGGCATTGCAACAGGCTCTCAGCTTCTCTTTTTGAGTCGACTCAAAAGAAGGCGTGGGAGAAGCAGAAAGGGGTGGCATTGCAACAGGCTCTCAGCTTCTCTTTTTGAGTCGACTCAAAAGAAGGCATGGGAGAAGCAGAAAGGGGTGGCATTGCAACAGGCTCTCAGCTTTTCTTTTTGAGTCGACTCAAAAGAAGGCGTGGGAGAAGCAGAAAGGGGTGGCATTGCAACAGGCTCTCAGCTTTTCTTTTTGAGTCGACTCAAAAGAAGGCGTGGGAGAAGCAGAAAGGGGTGGCATTGCAACAGGCTCTCAGCTTCTCTTTTTGAGTCGACTCAAAAGAAGGCGTGGGAGAAGCAGAAAGGGGTGGCATTGCAACAGGCTCTCAGCTTCTCTTTTTGAGTCGACTCAAAAGAAGGCGTGGGAGAAGCAGAAAGGGGTGGCATTGCAACAGGCTCTCAGCTTTTCTTTTTGAGTCGACTCAAAAGAAGGCGTGGGAGAAGCAGAAAGGGGTGGCATTGCAACAGGCTCTCAGCTTTTCTTTTTGAGTCGACTCAAAAGAAGGCGTGGGAGAAGCAGAAAGGGGTGGCATTGCAACAGGCTCTCAGCTTTTCTTTTTGAGTCGACTCAAAAGAAGGCGTGGGAGAAGCAGAAAGGGGTGGCATTGCAACAGGCTCTCAGCTTCTCTTTTTGAGTCGACTCAAAAGAAGGCGTGGGAGAAGCAGAAAGGGGTGGCATTGCAACAGGCTCTCAGCTTCTCTTTTTGAGTCGACTCAAAAGAAGGCGTGGGAGAAGCAGAAAGGGGTGGCATTGCAACAGGCTCTCAGCTTCTCTTTTTGAGTCGACTCAAAAGAAGGCGTGGGAGAAGCAGAAAGGGGTGGCATTGCAACAGGCTCTCAGCTTTTCTTTTTGAGTCGACTCAAAAGAAGGCGTGGGAGAAGCAGAAAGGGGTGGCATTGCAACAGGCTCTCAGCTTTTCTTTTTGAGTCGACTCAAAAGAAGGCGTGGGAGAAGCAGAAAGGGGTGGCATTGCAACAGGCTCTCAGCTTCTCTTTTTGAGTCGACTCAAAAGAAGGCGTGGGAGAAGCAGAAAGGGGTGGCATTGCAACAGGCTCTCAGCTTCTCTTTTTGAGTCGACTCAAAAGAAGGCGTGGGAGAAGCAGAAAGGGGTGGCATTGCAACAGGCTCTCAGCTTCTCTTTTTGAGTCGACTCAAAAGAAGGCGTGGGAGAAGCAGAAAGGGGTGGCATTGCAACAGGCTCTCAGCTTCTCTTTTTGAGTCGACTCAAAAGAAGGCGTGGGAGAAGCAGAAAGGGGTGGCATTGCAACAGGCTCTCAGCTTCTCTTTTTGAGTCGACTCAAAAGAAGGCGTGGGAGAAGCAGAAAGGGGTGGCATTGCAACAGGCTCTCAGCTTCTCTTTTTGAGTCGACTCAAAAGAAGGCGTGGGAGAAGCAGAAAGGGGTGGCATTGCAACAGGCTCTCAGCTTCTCTTTTTGAGTCGACTCAAAAGAAGGCGTGGGAGAAGCAGAAAGGGGTGGCATTGCAACAGGCTCTCAGCTTCTCTTTTTGAGTCGACTCAAAA
>CANIUD010000395.1:0-80000 GCA_947470075.1 Closterium sp. Yama58-4 | reverse complement strand
AAAGCCCCTTCTTTCTCCTCCCCGTTTCCGCTTCCGCTCTTGCTCCCGCCCCCACTCCCGCGCGCGTCCCGTTTCTCCCCCGTTCCCCGCCCCCCTGCGCCCTCCCCCAGCAGCGTGCGCACGTCCCGCGCAACCGAATCTAGCTCCGCGGGGTCGCGCAGGCGCGCAATCAGCGCCTCAAACACGGGGCGCAAGTTGCGCGCGCGCACATCGTCCGCGATCGCCCTGGCCGCGGGCGCGCGGAGGGTTCGGGGGGGAAAGGGCGCGGATATGGTAAGCGGAGGCGTAGTGCTTGTCATGCCACTGCGCGCTACGCCGCCGCGGAGGAAGGCGGGGGGGTGGGAATGGGGACAGGCGCACTGGGGGGTTGTGCGGAAGGGGCGCACTTGAGGGGCCAAATGTTTTGGTGCTACTGGGTAGTGACTAGCGCTGCCACGTGGTGGATGCTTGCGCCGCCACGTGGCATCACTCACCTGAGGGCGCTGAAGAGATGCGTCGCGAGAGGAATCTCCTCCGCACTCACATCCACTTCTATCACTATCCGCATCTTGCCCTTCGGTGTTGTCGCTACTGGGAGACGGACCGCAGGAATTAGCCCAAAACAAAGAATGTCTCGAAAATTGATTGTCTTCAGCAATCGCAGCACGGGAACATTGTAACTGTGATGGTGACCTATATGCAAAAGTCGATCAGTCGCAGAAGCAAAATGGGGCGAAGGAATAATTAGAGGTAGCAGATTAGTTGTGGTTTTGCCGCTTGTTTGCCTAGGGGGGCTTGACTGAAAGCTAGTTCAATTGAGTGCACCTCGTTACAGCACAAAATGTTGCTATTTTTCTACACAGTTTGCAAGAGCGTTGTGTATACAAATGTGTCTCTACGGTTTGCTCTTGAGGCGCATGACGTGGAGGATGAGCAGATTACTACTGGTGGATAACACCACCAGCCGCATGGCATGCATCTATTGGTGTTTATCCACACACGACAGCACGTGGTAGCTCGCTTCACGCAGCGCATGCGATATTTGTGTCCAATCCGTGGCGGACTTAGAGGCGATTCGCACACAAATGGCATGCAGCAACCCGCTTCCTCACAATATGTATCTGGAAGAGAAAAAATATATTTCTGATTAGCTTATAAGCATTATATTCCACTGCTTCAGCTGGATTTTACAACCACAGGAGATCCTCTAAGTCTGCCCTATCGACAAACTCTCAGGGAAGCTAGAACAAATAATTCCTCGACCGAACGGGGGTTTCACGTTCTGGCGCAAGCCTGTTCCCAAGGTTCCGCCACCATGAGAAAACGCGGGAACGAGAAATGCGTCAGCCAATCGGCAAGCCTTCCCTGTCACACCCCTTCATCCTCGCGCTCCCCCCCCAATCCTACGCCCACCAGCATCATCGCCCCCACCACGATCTCCACTGCTTGATCCTGGGTCCTGGGTCCTGGGTCATTCTCAGAAACCCATTCCACCGCATTATGTTTGAGAAATAATGTATCAGAACGCAGAAGAACGAACTCAACCGCAATAAACTAGAGGCTTATGATTCACCCCAGGCTGGCTGGGACTGATCATAAGCAGATCAGGCAACAATTTATTTGCAAATTTTTGGAGAGTGTGACAGTTTGACCAGCAGCTAGAACCATCACGCCTAGCATTTTGCTGGTTTCTGCATTGCTTGGCGAAGGAATTAGAGGCATAAATTTAGTGTACATTTTATTCTACCGTGACATTTTTTCCCGTGCTTGTTGCTTGACCTGCCATGGCTACGCTACGCGTCGCGTCCTCCGCAACTGCAGTCGGAGTATCACCGTGTGCGGTTTCCGCGACCAAGCAGCAGCACGCTCAAATCTCCTTCCTAAGCACGGTGAAAACTGCTCCGCTAAGTGCAGCTTCTTATCGAAGTGCAAAAACCATTCTTTCGCCAGCATTGCGACCCACAGCAGCCTTCTCAGATAATTCTTCTTCCACCTCGCCGCATCGCCGTTCCCTCTTACGCTCGGAAGCAGCGATCGAGAATCGCGAAGCTTCGTTGAGCAAGCGATCAGCGGTCGTGAGGCGGAGCGGCGATGGCGAAACGGCGGACGCGGCAGAAGGCGACGCGAAGAGCCAGCTGATTAAAACGATTCAGCTGGGATCGCTGTTCGGGCTGTGGTACCTCTTTAACATCTACTTCAACATTTACAACAAGCAGGTAAGTTTTTTTTTTTGCGAATTTTTGCCTAATTTCGATTACATCCAAGGCGATCTAGCTACTTGAAGGAATGTGGAATCTTTTCCATCATTCACAACACGACCATGTGTTTCAACCATTCACGCCTTTTGCATCTGTTGATTTTACATCTTTACAATCTGGTGAATCTCTCAATGCAAGTTCGAAGATGTGAAATTGTGGTAATTGCAGACGAAGAGGCTGGATGCTAATTTAAGGTTCTGAAATTGTTATTTTTTCCGGCCCCCATTTGCAGGTGCTCAAGGTGTTCCCGTACCCGCTCACCATCACGACGGTGCAATTCGCCATCGGCGCCATCGTGGTGCTACTGTCGTGGGCCACCAACATCGTCAAGCGTCCTACGATTTCCAAGGCACAGGTGAGACGCGCGCGGGGGAGAGACAGGCGCACAGGTGAGACAGGTGACCTTTGGGGCTCGACTCAAAGGTCACACGGTCGTGGCGCTGCTGTCGTGGGCCACCAACATCGTCAAGCGCCCCACAATTTTGAAGGCCCAGGTGAGACATGCATACTTGAGAAATGCGCAGCTGAGACGGTGAGACAGGCGACCTTTGGGTGGGCTTGAAAGGCACGGCGATCGTGGTGCTGCTGTCGTGGGCCACCAACATTGTCAAGCGCATCATCTTTCCAGGAGTTCGATTCCCCGATTATTTCCCTCCCTATACCCGCTCAGCCCCATCACCCTACCCCCATCGCCCCATCACTCTCTCCTTCACTCCTGACGCTCCTGGCGATCCTCCTTCTGGCTCTCGTGCACACCATGGGCAACGCCTTCACCAACGTCAGCCTGGGCAAGGTGGCCGTGTCGTTCACTCATCCCTCCCGTCCCCACCCACCACCTTATACATCCCCCTCTTGGTTCCCGTATTCCCCAGCTCCTGGCGATCCTCCCCCTGGCTCTGGTCCGCAGCGTGGGCAACGCGTTCACCAACGTCAGCCTGGGCAAGGTGGCCGTGTCGCTCGCGCATCCCTCCCCTCTTTCATCCCTCCAAACCCTCATGCTTCCTTTCAGCTCCTGACGATTCTCCCCCTCGACCTCGTGCACACAATGGGCAACGCCTTCACGAACGTCAGCCTGGGCAAGGTGGCCGTATCCTTAACTCAAACCCTTAACTCAAACCCTTCACTCAAGCCCTTAACCCCACCCCCTTACACACCCCATTCACCCCCTCTTGATCCCCTACCCCGCAGCTCCTCGCCATCCTCCCTCTAGCTCTCGTGCACACCATGGGCAACGCCTTCACCAACGTCAGCCTGGGCAAGGTGGCCGTGTCGTTCACTCACACCATCAAGGCGCTCGAGCCCTTCTTCTCCGTCACGCTCTCCGCGCTGCTGCTGGGCGAGGTGCGTTGGGGAAGGAGATCAGGGAAGCAGTTGGGTAAGGTGAGCGGGTCAGTACGAGCATGGCAAGGTGGCGGTGTCGTTCACGCACACCATCAAGGCGCTCGAGCCCTTCTTCTCCGTCACTCTCTCGGCTCTCGTCCTAGGCGAGGTGAGCCGCTGTGGGATTGGGGACGGGCGTTGGCTGAAAGTATGGGATAGGGAGTCCTAGGGAGCGGGTGGAGGGTGGTGGGGAGGGGACCAGGAGGGATGTTGAAGGGACGGGGCAAGGGGGTTTGAGCGAGTGTGACCTAGATGGTCCACACTCGGCGAGTGTTCTTCACGTGCACCACGGCTCTCCTGCTCGGCTTCCCTGCCCGCTCCCACACCCCTCCAGCAACCCACGCTGCCCGTCATCCTCGCTCTCATGCCCATCGTGGGAGGCGTGGCGCTTTGAGATCTCAACTGTCTCAAACCTCCCATCACCCCTCCCCACCCCACCCTGCCCCACTCCTCCCCCCTCCAGCAACCCACGCTGCCTGTCATCCTCGCACTCATGCCCATCGTGGGAGACCGTGGCGTTTAAGAGTTCTCAACTGTCTCCAACATCCCTTCACCCCTCTCCACTCCTCCCCACCCCTCCAGCAACCCACGCTGCCTGTGATTCTCGCGCTCATGCCAATCGTGGGAGGAGTGGCGCTCGCCTCGGCCACCGAAGCTTCCTTCAACTGGTGTGTACTGTGCTGTGCCGTGCCATGCCATGCCATCCCATGCTCATGCCATCCCATGCTCATGCCATCCCATGCCCATGCCATCCCATGCTCATGCCATCCCATGCTCATGCCATCCCATGCCCATGCCATTCCATGGCAAAAGTAATTGAATCCCGCATCACATCCTTTCCTGTGTCCGTGATTCTGCGGGCACGGCGGGTTGACTTTTGAGTCGACTCAAAAGTCATCCCGCATCACATCCTTTCCTGTGTCCATGACTCTCTGCGGGCACGGCGGGCTTCCTGTCCGCCATGGCGTCTAACTCCACTTTCCATCCACACCCCTTTGCCCCCTTCTGCACCCCTGTGCATCTCTCTGCGGGCAGGGCGGGCTTCTTGTCAGCCATGGCCTCCAACTTCCAACCTCACCTTCCATTCACACCCCTTCGCCCCGTTCTGCACCCCTGTGCATCTCTCTGCGGGCAGGGCGGGTTTCCTGTCAGCAATGGCGTCTAACCTCACCTTCCAGTCGCGCAACGTGCTCAGCAAGAAGCTCATGATCAAGAAAGACGTGAGAGCCCTCCCCTCCCTTCCTTCCTATGCCTTCCTTGCCCTTGTTCTTGTCCTACCCTTGTCAACCCTCTCACTCCTTGCCCCTGTTTGTGCTTTCCCCCGGTCGGTTCTTGCTGGACAATGTCAGCCTCCCGCTTCTCCCTTCTCCCTTTTCCTCCCTCCTCCCTTCTCCTCCCTTTCCCGCCCCCTCTCTTCTTCCCCCCAAGTGCTTCTTTGGCAACATAAACCTCTTCTCCATACTCACTCACACCATCTTCTCCTTCCCGTGTCTTCCATTCACCCTTCTTTCATGCTACTCGCCCCCTCCACTCGCCCCCTCCACTCGCCCCCTCCACTCGGCCCCTCCACTCGCCCCCTCCGCTCCCCTCTCCGCTCCCCTCTCCATTACCCTCTCCTCTAAATTACCCCACACCAGGCCTTGCTCGGAAACATAAACCGCTTCCCCATCATCACCATCCTCCTTCCTGTTCCTTCCATTCACCCGTCTTCCCTGCTCTTCTCCCCCCTCCTCCCCCCCAACCAAGCCTCTTTGGACAACATAAATCTCTTCTCCGTCACCACCATTCTCTCCTTCCCGTTCCTTACATTCAACCCTCTCCCTGCTCCTCTTCTCTCCCTTCCTCTCCCCCCGTTTCTCCCCCAACCAAGCCTCTTTGGACAACATAAACCTCTTCTCCGTCATCACCATCCTCTCCTTCCTGCTGCTGCTGTCCACCTCTCTGCTACATAACCCAGCCCGCTTCCTCCCTTCCTCCCCCCCTCCCGCCTCCTTTCCCCAGGCATCACTGGACAACATAAACCTCTTCTCCATCATCACCATCCTCTCATTCTTCCTGCTACTGCCCTCCTCAATGCTGATGTTTCCCATTCCTGCCCGTGTGCTCTCCCGCCCACCCCCTCTCCCCCCCACCAGGCATCACTCGACAACATAAACCTCTTATCCATCATCACCATCCTCTCCTTCTTCCTGCTGCTGCCTTCCCTTCTCTCCCTGCTGCTTCCCTTCCTGTCTCGCCCACACCCCACTCCCCCCCACCAGGCGTCACTGGACAACATAAACCTCTTCTCCATCATCACCATCCTCTCCTTCTTCCTGCTGCTGCCCGTCGCGCTGCTCACAGAGGGCGTCAAGTTCAGCCCCAAGCTGCTGCAGGCGCAGGTAAGGCTTTAAGAGATGACGACCACCACCAATCCCATGTAAGGGCCTTGGGTCTTAAGTTGACTGTGCTTTCAGTCACCACACCACGTCAACGCTCCGAGATTTGAGACGTCTCAAAGCTCCTCACAGAGGGAATCTAGTTTTGAGGCGCCTCAAAACAAAACTAGATTTGAGACGTCTCAAAACTCCTCGCAGAGGGAATCAAGCTCAGCCCCAAGCTGCTGCAGGCACATGTACGAGCTGCTGTCATTGCGATGTGAGGCTTTCAGTGAGGACTGCTGTGCGAGAGCTGTGGGCATAGGCGTCAGGGCGTCAGCGTGTAGATGCTGCTGCAAGCCACCTAGAAACATGTTCTGAGCTTCCGCCCCTCGTTCCTCCCTCCCCTTCCCTATCCTCCCCGTCGTCACAACTCTCATTATGGCAGGGCTTGGGCATGCAGAGGCTGCTGCTAGCCACTAAAAAACGTGTTCTGTTCTCTCCCTCCCGTTCTTCCCCTCCTCCCTGTCTTCCCCTCCTCTTCCTTCGCCCCTTCTTCCCCATCTCCCAACCTGGATGGGAGTGGATGTGCAGAGGCTGCTCTTTCGATCCACCTAGTAACGTGTTCTGTGCCCTCTCTTCCCGTCTTCCCCACTCCCCTTCCTTTCCCCCTTCTTCCACCATCTCCCACACTCCTTGACAGGGAGTGGATGTGCAGAGGCTGATCATCCGATCCACGCTCGCTGCTCTCTGCTTCCACGCTTACCAGCAGGTACGGGTGCTTGTTCTCGCACCCCCCTCCTCCCCCCCCCCCCCCCCCCCCTTTCTCTCCAGCTGTCATACCTGATCCTGCAGTGTGTCTTCCCAGTCACGCACTCCCTGCCTCCCATTCTTGTGCCAACCTGTGTGCCCCTTCCCCCCATTCCTCCCTTTCTCTCCTCCAGGTGTCCTACACGATCCTGCAGCATGTCTCCCCAGTCACACCCATTCCGTTGTCACAGCCTGTCAATCCATTTTTCAATCCGCCTGTTCCCCTTCCTCTTCCCCCCCAACCCTCCCCTCTCCCACATCTCTCTCCTCCAGGTTTCTTACATGATTCTGCAGCGTGTATCCCCAGTCACCCACTCAGTCGGCAACTGCGTTAAGAGGGTTATCGTTATAGTCACTTCTGTGCTTTTCTTCCGAACACCCGTCTCCCCGATCAACGCTGTCGGTACGTGCTTAACAACTTACTATGTGCCAACACTTTTTGCAGTAACATCTGGCGTTAAGAGGGTCATCGTTATAGTCACTTATGTGCTTTTCTTCCGAACACCCGTCTCCCCTATCAATGCCATCGGTGCGTGCCTCACAACATCTTATATGCCAACACTCGTTACAGTCACACCTGTGTTAAGGAGGTCATCGTCATAGTCACATCCGTGCTCTTTTTTTTCTGAACCCCTGCCTGCCTCCCCCGATCAACGCTGTCGGTAAGTATTTGCGAGAGGGCAAGCAAACCCTCGTTACAGTCACATCTTGGTCAGAGGGATTTTGTTAGTGTCACATCTCTGTTCCTCTTCCGTACCCTCGTCCACTGAATCAACAACACCTGTACGTGCGTGCAAGAGGGCAAGCCAGCCTAATTCTAGCCATGTTTCTTGTAGTAGCGTAAATTAATTATGGTAATAGTAATAATAAATACAACTTCTGTTTATCTTGTCCTCCCCTCCCCCCTCTATCTCTCTGCGTGCAGGCACTGCGATTGCGCTGGGTGGTGTGTTTGCGTATTCTCGTGCCAAGTCCTCCAAGCCCAAGAGTGCATAGAGTCACCTTGCTTAAGTCTCAATAAAACCTTAGGTTCCCGTTTGAGATGAGACATAGTTTCTTCTTTGTTGACATGTTGTGTGTAGTGGGGGCGTTTCTCCCTTAATCCATGTAGTTGTTGCTGTTGCTAGCATGTAAAGACACTCTGGTATGTCCAATCAAAGTGAGCTTTACATTAGCATACACCTTGGTACAGTCTTAGGGAACAAACAAACGCACATACGCACATACAGTACAGTACCTTGGTACAGTACAACACATTGTGCACTTCTCGATTCACGCACACTACACAGCTTGCCTCGATCTATTTTTTAGCCTCGACTGGCACCTGTAGGAACTCCTGGTGCCAACTGTCAGGCGGACACTTTCAGGACAGGGCCGAGAAGGGACCCACCTGATCCAAGTGCAAACGTCTTCCACCTGAGATACCACCAAGAACCATGTTCGAGTTTTTGTGATGACAAGATGGGTAGCGTTGCCGCCCAAATATCACGGCGTGAGGAGTGCAGAAACTGGATTGGGTCTGTGGGCCATGAGACTTGTCTGGTCTGGTGGTTCACTTGATAGGGGAAACGTCATACCCTGAACATTTCGAGGCCTTGACAACCCTTGAGTGTTGGGGCAGACAGAAGTAGGACAATATGTTTACTATACGACTCCTAATTCGTTGATCTGCTAGTCTATGAGTATATAATGCAGCCTTAGTATATACTTTGGGTTATGGACCAAAGTAACATTGGCGGACCTATAGAATTTCTTGTGGGACGTCAGGGTAGATACATTTTAGATGCAGCTTGCGGTGCGAAATTGGACCAAGTTCGAAACACGGTCGCAAATCTTGTCGCTTCGCCCCATAGTGCTTCTTGGCGCGACGTGATGCCTTGTTCTTGTCACAGCCTTCTTGACGTTGCGGTCACATTTCGTTGACAATTTTCGGCTCCACCTGGTGAAATCACAGTACTATAGTCGCTTTTTTTCCCTGCTTGCTGTCTATTTTGGGTTACAACCTGTACAGAATAGGTGATACTTGTGAATGTTGGCAAGGGTTTCTGGTTTAGGGATATATCGCCTAGATACCCGAATTGGCCTGAATACAATGCACTATATTCTACGTAGAAAGGAAATCAGAAGTGTGCTTTGATTCCCTTCGTGTTCCAAAACGCTCTCCCTGATCCTGAATGTCTGTCATGCGACGCGACTTCGGAGTCGCGATTTCCAACCGCTTCGTTTCCTCCAGGCATTTCCAGGCTGTGACCTTCATCGCTTACCCAAATTCGAACATAAAATCAGCGCAGAGGCCAATTTACATCATCCTCGTTTCAGTGTGATCTCCCTTAATTGTCCAAGACCTGTGTTCACCGAAGGGGCTACTCCTTTCCGCCATGGCTTCCAACTCCGTGTTTGCTGCTGTGCTCCTCCTCGCTCTCTCCCTACCCTTCGTCCTTGCTGGAAACGCGGCTGGCGCGGAGCAATCGTCTCAGTCCAACTATCAGTACGACGCCAACGGCAACATTATCCTGTCTCCCGCGGGGACCAACAACCAGAACGGCAACGGGGAGGGCACATCCGCGGCCGTGATCGACTGGTACAACGACCAGGAGTACCCGACCTGCCCGCTTAAAGCCTGCCCGGAATTTAAGCACTATTGCTCGGGCGGCATGTGCAACGACACGGCCGGGATCCTTGGCCGCTGGAGGGTGAGTCTCGAATCTCGGATTCCTGAAGCTGCGACGGATCGGTAGTAAATGTCATGAAATTCTACTATTTTTGCCGCGCACCATGGCTGACCCCTTCATACGTCTCAATTCGTTTTCGCTTGTCGATTGCCTGAGTCTTGTTCCCTGAACACTCGGCAAAATATAGATTCTCGCCGTTTCTCTGAGCAATTGAGTCAATTTCGGTTGTGCTTGCTTCCACCCCTGCCACTGTCACCGTGCCGCGCAGCTCCCCGAGCAGTCCGAGGGCGTGTGCCCGCCGGGGCGCGCCCTCCCGAAGCCCAACAACGAGTGGTGCATGGAGGAGCTCACGCCGTCGCAGTGCTGCAAGGCGTGCTCTGAGAGCAAGGAGCCGTGCGCCATGTGGCAGCACTACATTGGGTGAGTAGATTCGCCAGGTTTTTCCGCGGTTCGGCCTGTTACTACGACGGCGGATGCGGGATCGGCACCGATGTGGTCAATTTTCACGCTCTGCTGTGTGTGCTGAAGTTTCACGGCAACCGAATTAATATTTCTCAATTCCTCGTTTTGTCGCTTTTCTGATTTGTCCTTTTCCAGAACCGTGAACCCATCCGGCAAGTGCCTCAAGTGCGGCATCTGCTGGCTGTACCCGCCCGGCACGGCGCCGCGGTGCGAGACGCAGCTGGACAACAACAACGGCTACCGCATCAAGTACAACTGCTCGCGCATCGGCGGCAGCTGCCCCTACACCAAGAACGACCCGCATTTCCAGGGCGCGCAGGGCACGCGCTTCGAGTTCAATGGCGCTCCGGAGAAGACTTTCTGTCTGCTGACGGATCGCAACGTGCACGTGAACATGCAGATGCGCGGATACTACGACACTCGCACCGTTGGCGCGACGGTTCTGCGCAACGGCAAGGCTGTGCGCACGTGGATCCGCGCGCTCGGGTTCGTGTGGCGCGCAGCGGCCGGGGAGGCGGAGCACAAGTTCCGCCTGGTGGCGCGCGCGGGGAAGCAGCAGGAGCGCGGGGACGGGTTCCTGGAGCTGGCGGAGATCGACGGGAAGGCCCTTCCGCGCATGACCAAGGAAGGGGAGTCAGTCTCCCTCCCCGGCGGCCTCACCTTCACTTATATCGGAGTGGAGACTGGCGGGCTCGTGAAGGACGTTTACCGTGTGACTATTGCGGGGCTTCTGGACATGGAGATCAAGCTGCGCGTCGCGCACCCTCTGTTGCAAACACCTGACGACGCCGAGGCGCACATCAACGTGGCGTTCGATGGCGTGGAGGCGACGCAGCAGGTCCACGGGATCATCGGGCAGACGTACCGCGAGGGGCGGGAGAAGCGCGCGATGGATTACAACACGCTCGCGCACGCGCTCGGACACCCCGTCGCGGCGGACGCGGCGGAAGGCGCGGGGTTCCTGGACGGCAAGACCGCGGACTACGAGTCTTCGTCTGTCCTCGCCGCGGATTGCAGATTCTCCGCGTTCAGCGGGAAGGCGCTGCCGCTGACCGAGTAGAATCGACTGAAGTGACTGCTGTATTCCGATGGGTCTCGTCGGACCTATCTTGTCCGTTGTACTGTATGACGTCACCGTCTTGGTCTCCTCGTTTTGCCTTTTCTGGTGGGCTGATACTCTTCTCTCTTTCGGTGGGCTGCTCTGCTCTTCCTCCTCGCTGCGTCTCGTCCCGGTGGGCTGCGTCCATTCTCTTCTCGGTGAACTGCAATTGTGCTGCGCTAATTGGTCGGCTGGTTCCGTTCGCCGCTTTTCTGGTGGGCTGCGTCTTTGTCTGTGGGCTGATTTCCCTGTCCTTTGAAGTGGAACCCGTGTTCCCTAAGTGATAGTATGCCTCATTGTTGAGCCATCTTTGAGCAATAAAACGCCCAGTTTCTCAGCCGATTGTCGTAACAATCAGGGTACGTGAACTATCTGGCATTGACGCTCACTCACTGTCTAAGGTAGCATAAATTGCCTGGGTAGGGAAGAGGGGAGACGAGAACTGAAAAGGAAGAATGGAGCTGCTTATTATGGTTCCGCTCACAAAGAGGAAACTGCTCTTTTTTGCATCAAGTTTACAAGGCGGCGCGATTTTCAGCTGCCTCGCGCTGCAATTTTGCATCCAATTTCGGGCAGAAACCACACTTTCCCCTCTCCTGGCATCCACCTTTCGTGTCGCGTTCGCATTGGTGTGCTTGCGACATGGGAACCAAAGCCTATCCACGACTTCCTGCAAAATGGCACGCAAACACACCTATAAATCCAGGTAACCTAGCTCTCGTCAATATTCCCAGCTCGAAGCACATGTGGTACCCCAAGTTGTCGCGATTGCAAACTTCTTTCTTGAACGGTTTCGCGAAAACGGAAAGGTCGTTGTCTGCTTCGCACAGCGCGTTCATGCGAAAATTTTCGGGATTGCTCTTGTAACATTTCGAACGCCTTTCAGACTAATGCAAAACAAAAATATGAATTCTCGAGTGCCACCATGGCCTAGCAACACACCCCTAAAATCGCATTACCTATGCAGAAATGGCGGGTTACACTACACAGGTGATTAAATTACAGGACGACGGCAGTATCGGTCAGCATGTTGTGATTCCCCGTCACCATTCCAAATCTGCGTGCTTATTTGTCACAATCTAGAATCCCATCCAAATCGCCTCTCCAAACGTTTCGTAAGCCACGTGTCATGAGCTCATTTGTTCTCAGCAAACCGTTCGCGACCTGCCATGCGCGCGCTGCTGTATGCCATGCCGCGAGACTCGCCGTGAATTACGCCGTTGAATGCGGAAGCGTGGTGACGAGCAATGTCAGGGTTTGCAGCAGCGGCGCTAGCGGCGACATCAGCAGCACCACCACGAGCAGCAGCAGCAGGGGTGGTAGAACGGGGAGCAGCAGCAGCAGCATCAGCAGCAACCGCCATAGCAGCATTATCGCTAGTACCACAAGTAACAGCAGCGGTAACAGCAGCAGCAGCAGTAACAGCAACAGGAGCAGCAGAACAGGAAGAGCTATCAGTAGCAAGAACAGGCGGCACACAGAACGCCTTGAAACTGATCCAGGAGTCACTTCCTCCAGACCGACCTCCCCCAGATCTACCTCCCCCTCCACTGAAAACGCTTCCGTTCGGCCACAGTCTCCTCCCGCTCCCCCCGCCCCGCCCGCCTTCCCCCTATTCTCCGCCCCCTTGCCCGTGGTGCTCCCCCCGCCGCCCTCCCTCCCGCACCTGATTCCCAGGCAGCAGCAGCGCCTGGCGCTCTATCTCGACCTGCTTTTGGACTGGAATCAGGTGATTTCTCAGGTGTTTTTTCAGGTGATTCAAACAGCATCTCGCTTGCTTCGTGACTGGCTCGACGCGAAGCGGGTCTGGAGGGGGCAGAGTTTAAGACTGGGGTAAGGGCTCGGGTTTAGGGTTTCATACATTGGGTTTTGGATGTATATTTGGAATGAGCACGTTCACTTTCCCCCTTCCGAACCCAACCCCCCTCCCACCTCCTCTCTCCCCCCCTCCCCTCCTCCCCCCACCCCCCCCATTTTTCCTTGGCTTTCATGCCCTGTCCCCATTTTCCCTCACTTTTCTCCTTCTCCCCCCCTTTCTCCCCCTCCCCTCCCCCCCCCCCCCCCCCCCCCCCCCCCCAGCGCATGAACCTGACAGCGGTCACTAGTCGCGCAGAGGCCGAGCAGCGCCATATAGCCGACTCGCTCTCGCTCATCCCTGTCATTCTGGCCATCACCGCACCACCGCTCCCAACCGCGCCACTTGCTGCCGTACCTTCCCCTGCTGCGCCACGTGGCGCGCTGCGATTGGTGGATGTGGGCACGGGAGCGGGGCTGCCAGGTGTCGTGCTGGCAGTGGCCCAGCCCACGTGGCAAGTCACTCTTGTTGAGTCTCTAAACAAGAGATGCGACTTCCTGTCGCATGTGGTGCGGGAGCTGGGCCTGCGGAACGTGCAAGTGGTGTGCGGCAGGGCAGAGGTGAGTGAGTGATGGCCCACTGTTTCAGGCAGTTGAAGACATAGCATGGACTGCACAGCCCCCCCCATAGTGTCCTTTGCTGTCTATCCTTTGCTTTAAGCCTGACTAAGTTTGCTTTAAGCCTGTCTATCCTTTGCTTTAAGCTCGCTGAGAATATGTCACAAGACCAGTTGAAGACATAGCATGGACTGCACAGCCCCCCCCATAGTGTCCTTTGCTGTCTATCCTTTGCTTTCAGCCTGACTAAGTTTGCTTTAAGCCTGTCTATCCTTTGCTTTAAGCTCGCTGAGAATATGTCACAAGACCAGTTGAAGACATAGCATGGACTGCACAGCCCCCCCCATAGTGTCCTTTGCTGTCTATCCTTTGCTTTCAGCCTGACTAAGTTTGCTTTAAGCCTGTCTATCCTTTGCTTTAAGCTCGCTGAGAATATGTCACAAGACCAGTTAAAGACATAGCATGGACTGCACAGCCCCCCCCATAGTGTCCTTTGCTGTCTATCCTTTGCTTTAAGCCTGACTAAGTTTGCTTTAAGCCTGTCTATCCTTTGCTTTAAGCTCGCTGAGAATATGTCACAAGACCAGTTGAAGACATAGCATGGACTGCACAGCCCCCCCCATAGTGTGCACGGGAGCGGGGCTGCCAGATGTCGTGCTGACAGTGGCCCAGCCCACGTGGCAAGTCACTCAGGTGGAATCTCTGAACAAGAGATGTGACTTTTTGTTGCATGTGGTGCAGCGGTTGGGACTGAATAACGTGCAAGTGGTGTGTGGGACAGCAGAGGTGGGAGTGTTTGGGGGCTACTGTTCCCAACAGTTACAGTCACAACACACTCACAGCACACTCCTCACCCCACACTCCTCACAACACCCATGGCACAGCCCACGTGGCATGTGACTCTTGTTGAGTCTCTAAACAAGCGATGGGACTTCCTGACGCATGTGGTGCAGCGCTTGGGACTGAATAACGTTCAAGTGGTGTGTGGGAGAGCAGAGGTGGGAGTGTGTTGGCGCACTGTTCCTGGCAGACAGCGCAGCACAATCCCCACAGCGCACCCCACAGCGCACCCCACGTGGCACAGAGAATCTCTAAACAAGCGATGCGATGTCCTGACGCATGTGGTGCAGGAGCTACATACCACACACGGTGCAGAATGTGCAAGTGCTACGTGGCACGTCACTTCGGCTGAGACGCTAAACAAGAGATGCGATTTCCTCTTCCCTCTGTGCTGCTACAGGAGGTGAGGAGGGACCCGGACCACAGGGAGGCGGCATACAACTTGGCTGTGTCATACCACTATAAGATCTCTCCCCCACACCCCCTCCTTCCCCCTCCCCGTTCTCCGCCCTTCCCTCTGTGCTGCTGCAGGAGGTGGGGAGGGACCCGGACCATAGGGAGGCCTACGACCTGGCTGTAGCGCGGGCTGTAGCGGAGATGAGAGTGCTCAGTGAGTCAACAACTGTTGTAGCGTGTCCTGTAGCACGGGCTGTAGCACTGGTTGTAGCGTGGGAGGTGGGGAGGGACCCGGACCACAGGGAGGCCTACGACCTGGCTGTAGCGCGGGCTGTAGCGGAGATGAGAGTGCTCAGTGAGTCAACAACTGTTGAAGCGTGTCCTGTAGCACGGGCTGTAGCACTGGTTGTAGCATGGGAGGTGGGGAGGGACCCGGACCACAGGGAGGCCTACGACCTGGCTGTAGCGCGGGCTGTAGCGGAGATGAGAGTGCTCAGTGAGTCAACAACTGTTGAAGCGTGTCCTGTAGCACGGGCTGTAGCACTGGTTGTAGCATGGGAGGTGGGGAGGGACCCGGACCACAGGGAGGCCTACGACCTGGCTGTAGCGCGGGCTGTAGCAGAGATGAGAGTGCTCAGTGAGTCAAATCATTCAACGTGAAGTAACAGGGGCTGTAGCGGAGATGAGAGTGCTCAGTGAGTTGACAGATTACAGGAGGGAGGTGGGTGACATGTTAGGGCGGGTGACTTGCTAGGGGGGTGGGTGACATGGGAGAGGGGCAGGTGACATGGGAGGGAGACCGGAGGGATCAGCAATTCACCCTGGTTCATATTTTGAAACAGCCACCTGGCTCTGTCTCAGCAGTCAGCTAGTCTGTTGTTTTCACCTGAACAGCCACCTGACACATTCCTTCCTCTTTCCCCTGCCCATCTCTTCAGATGAGCTCTGTTTGCCCCTGATTCGAGTGGGAGGTGCCTTCATAGCCGCCAAGGGACCCAACCCTCAGGTTAGTCCTCAGGTGCCGCTTCAGGTGCCCATCCAGGTACGTCTTCAGGTGGCGTTTCAGGTACTCCATGCAGTTGATTATCAAACCTTTCCAGCCAGGCTGCCTTTCGTTAGGACATCGAGACGCCTCAAAGCTCATTACCGAGAGCACTTCGGGACCTTTCTGCTGCTTCTCTCTGTGCACGCGACAGGGGGAGGTGGCAGCAGCATCTAACTCTGCTTCTCTGCTCGGTGCTCAACTTGCGCAAATCTACGAGGGTGGGTGCATACTACTTACCACATTCTGACCTCACACATGATCCGTAGCTGTCAAAAGCTTCCCTGTTTAGTGCTGGGCACGCTCGAATCTACAAGGGTGGGTGCTGCAGCAAAGCTTCTTACTCTGTTGAGTCTCCTGTGCACTTCTTTATCTCCTGTTGTGTCTCACAGCATCCAACCAAGCACTGGAATTCCTGCTTGCTCCCCCCTCTCTTCGCCCTCTTCCCCCCCCCCCACCCACCACAGTTGCATCTTCAAACACCAACGGCCAGCGCACAGCAGTGATCTATGAGAAGGTTGAGCCAACAGCTTCCAAGTACCCAAGGCGACCAGGAATGCCCTCCAAGCGACCGCTGTGATTCCGAGCTGTCTAAGGGCGTGGCACCTTTTTTATTTTTAGTGTTTTTCCGGACGGTCCACATGTTTAGTAGCGGACCGTCCTCATATCGAGTGTTGGACTGTCCGTTTTGAAATTTAGAAACTTCACACCGTCCACTTTGAAAAGCGGCACTTTTCCCACCCCCTCACAAGGACGAAGAACTGTAGCATCGCCACATGCACAGTACCGTCGTAACCCCAGTCAACACCTGTCGCCAATATCGCGTGTAGCCATTTGCGGCTCGGATCCCAACATTCTCAACTTCGCAAGTCACGCGGAAGACCCTCGACATTGAGCCTTCCAGTCACAATGAAATACAGCCCCCTGCACAAACACTTCACACGTTCAGCCTCGTCATGTCTAGGAGCTGCACGAGGCAGATCTGAAGGGGAAGCTGGAGGCGAGGAGTTGGGAGGGGTGGTGGCCGGTTCGTTGTTGCCAGTAGCGCTGGAGTGCTCCATTGTGTGCACAGGTGTGATAGTTCGGTTCGGATTGCTGGGCATTTTGTAGGGTGTGCTCTCCTGGGGGTAGTATCTCGGTCCAATGTGTTGGACCGCGTCGCGGTGGATAAAATTTGTGCCTGCGCGACTTGGTAATTTGTTTTAGGGGAGTTCGCGCGCCAATCATGTGTAAGGACTGTAGTTTCGTCCGTTTGCATTTCGGTCTGACAGATGTTCAGAATGTGAACCGTTGAGTGAGTGGAAAAGTGCCACGGCTGTTCGAACCGTTGGCGACGTTACCACCACGTTCACGACGCATTCTACGAATGTTAACGAAACCGATAACTTCTTCGCAAATCGGACCGTCCGCAATTCGAACCGTCAGGTACAAAATGGTGCCACGCCCTAAACCTCCCTGAAAGCTACACAAGATGCCCAACCCCTGCACGCGAAATTGCCTCGCACATTCCAGAAACCTTGCACACGAAGGTTTTTTCCCGGGCAGTTGCACCCACGTTACAAGCACGTCAACCAATACGAACCACAGAAACAGAAGAGACCGAAGTCAAACAGTCAACGGTGAGTTACAAAATTTTGCTATAAGCCCTTTTTGCCCGATGCGAATTGACGAAACCTCCACGAAATGCATGAATCACTTAAGCGCCCCCTTCACAAGGCAACCTTGGGTTAGTCAAACGGACATCGTGTGTACTTGAATCTGCTTACCTGTGAACACGCGCGCAGCAGTGATCCACGAGAAGGTTGAGCCACCACTCCATTTTCCAGCGTCCCAAAGCGTCCGAACGGACTCTTTCTGGACGGATTCCGGACGTGCAGAAAAAGAGACTTTTTGGACCAAGGCCTGCTACATTCCGGAGTCTGTTTTAGGTCCGACCAAAGAGTCCGCGAAGAGTCCATTTGGACAATACGAAAAGCGAAGGCAATATGTGTACATCACGTACCCGATATACTAAGATGCGTTTTACCAATAAAATTTATACCCAACCATTGTTTACATGATTTTTAATAAAGAACATGCAAAGGCATTTCTACTTATACAAACTGCTAGAAACTAAATAATGCATTGCCAGATAAATATACGAACCCCCATTAGTTAATGCTTAAAAGAAAAATAACCTGCACGGATTGAAGAACAATATTGAATGAGCCACAAGGTCCATTCCAAAAAATAATAACTACAAAATTGCTTATACTAAAACGTACAAACCGTGGTGACTGATGACACATTGTCCAACAAGGTTGAAAATAGTCACCAGAAACGATTGAAACAAACATCTCCATTTACACGGTGATTAATACATCTCTGAATACAAGAAAAACCAATAAGTACAAGACACACTGGCTATATCAACAAATCATTAAGCAAATTGAGCACCACCTTTGATGGGGCCTCTTACCAGCAACAGGGTAAGCAGCACCCGTCACGACCCTTTGCAGCGTCCTGACAAAGCAGCGCCCGACGCGTACCTTAGTGATAGAGAACTAAATGGCGGCTGTGAAATATTAAACAAAACCTTCAGATTGCGAGCACTTTCAAAGGGGAGGAAACAAACAAAACCGCGAAATCAACGTGAAGCTTGTATGTACGTATAAGTCGGTAACCACAAAAAATGCCAACATTGAATCAAACAAACCGACCTGCGTGATGACACATTCACCCTCTATGAAGGAAATCTTCACCAAATGCAACTGAAACAAACATCAGAAGGTAAGCGATGATTAGCAACCGTTAACACACAGGTTCATATTGAATTAAACAATGTAATTACCGCTCTTCATCGCGCCTCTAAGCAGCAGCCGCATTAGCAGCGCCCGTCGAGCACTTAAGTTGCACCCATCTCGTCTCTTAGCAGCACCCGCCGTAGCAGCGTCAGTCTCGCTCCTTAGCAGCGCCCATCGCGCTCCTTAGCAGCGCCCATCGCGCTCCTTAGCAGTGCCCGTAGCGCTCCTTAGCAGCGCCCGAAGTTGAATAACTTGTTACGTAAAAAGAAGACCGTCAAATGCTGCACTGGGGATAGATAGATATTGGAAATAGGAGCGGTATAAGTAAACGACGTCATGGAATGCGTTATTCTGGTTGTATGAATGAATAAAAAACGTAGGACCGCGCACATCTCAGCAAGCGATGAACACCATGACATTGTTGCATAGAAAAGCAGAAACTGGATTTATAAACCTAAATGTATAACATCCGCAAAGCTAGATTGGTTCTACAAAAGTCGTAGTGCTAGGCTAACCAAAACAGATCGTGCGAACAAATGTTGGGCAAGAAATGCTCGAGTGAAAAGCTCAGTTTAAAAAATGGAGCATCTAGATCTGAAAGGGATGGACAAGTCGAGAGTGGTTGGGGGATGAGTTTGGTAAGGTGTGTAGGTAGCTGTGGCTAATGTTTTCCGAGCCTAACCTGCACAGGAAGGCGTTTGTGTGGCAGGTGGTGTGACAGGTGGCAACCCTGGCAACAGGTGTCAACATGTTGCGAAGGAGTTTTTGATTGGATTTTGAGTTTAATTGAACCAACTTGCTTGGTTTACAACCGAGGTGCTTAGTGGTTACGAATCGCGCGTGCGATTGGGAGATCGCGAGATCGATTCTAGCTAGTAAAAAGCAACTTATAATTGGGAGTGTTCGTTTTCTTTCCTAATCTAACAATTTTGTGTTCGGTATAGTGCACCAGGCAAGCATCGATCCCCGACCTTCTGCATAGTAACATGAATCGGAGACTTCTTGGACAGATTCCGGATACTTCGCGTTTTGGCTAATTTTCGGACATTTTTAGACCCTTCAATTTTGGGTGAAGACTCTTTTTGGACACTTTTGGGGGGTCAAATGACACAATGTGGACCACCTAGCTGGCCGGCTGCATTTCGGACCGACACTTTTTGGTGATGCAACAGCTTCCAAGTACCCAAGGCGACCAGGAATGCCCTCCAAGCGGCCGCTGTGACTCCGAGCCGTCGAAACCTCCCTGAAAGCTACTTGAATCTGCTTACCTGTGAACACGCGCGCAGCAGTGATCCACGAGAAGGTTGAGCCAACAGCTTCCAAGTACCCAAGGCGACCAGGAATGCCCTCCAAGCGGCCGCTGTTGTCAGAATCCCAGTCACTAACCACTGGGATAAAAGGGCTTGTTTATATAGCGGGTGAGTGCGCCCATAACCCCCCAGGCCGACGTGCCTGTAACCCTTCCCTAGGATCAATCGGGGATCACTAGTGGACCTCTGACACCCCCCGCACTGGGATGCCCAAGGTGCACACACCGGGATTCGAACCCGAGACCTTCGCTCTGATACCATGTCAGAATCCCAGTCACTAACCACTGGGATAAAAGGGCTTGTTTATATAGCGGGTGAGTGCGCCCATAACCCCCCAGGCCGACGTGCCTGTAACCCTTCCCTAGGATCAATCGGGGATCACTAGTGGACCTCTGACAGCTGTGACTCCGAGCCGTCGAAACCTCCCTGAAAGCTACTTGAATCTGCTTACCTGTGAACACGCGCGCAGCAGTGATCCACGAGAAGGTTGAGCCAACAGCTTCCAAGTACCCAAGGCGACCAGGAATGCCCTCCAAGCGGCCGCTGTGACTCCGAGCCGTCGAAACCTCCTGAAAGCTACTTGAATCTGCTTACCTGTGAACACGCGCATAGCAGTGATCTACGAGAAGGTTGAGCCAACAGCTTCCTGTCAGAATCCCAGCCACTAACCACTGGGATAAAAGGGCTTGTTTGTGTAGCGGGTGAGTGCGCCCATAACCCCCCAGGCCAACGTGCCTGTAACCCTTCCCTAGGATCAATCGGGGATCTCCAGTGGACCTCTGACACCCCCCCGCACTGGGATGCCCGAGGTGCACACACCGGGATTCGAACCCGAGACCTTCGCTCTGATACCATGTCAGAATCCCAGCCACTAACCACTGGGATAAAAGGGCTTATTTGTGTAGCGGGTGAGTGCGCCCATAACCCCCAAGGCCAACGTGCCTGTAACCCTTCCCTAGGTTCCCTAGGATCAATCGGGGATCTCCAGTGGACCTCTGACACTTCCAAGTACCCAAGGCGACCAGGAATGCCCTCCAAGCGACCGCTGTGACTCCGAGCCGTCGAAACCTCCTCGAAAGCTACTTGAATCTGCTTACCTGTAAACACGCGCACAGCAGTGATCTACGAGAAGGTTGAGCCAACAGCTTCCAAGTACCCAAGGCGACCAGGAATGTCCTCCAAGCGACCGCTGTGATTCCGAGCCGTCTAAACCTCCTTGAAAGCTACTTGAATCTGCTTACCTGTAAACACGCACACAGCAATCGCCTACGACGTTGACTTGGCAGCATCCTAGTACCCATAGCTGCCTGGAACACCCTTCACGCGGCCACTGTGATTCCAAGTGACTGTCAAACTATATGTGCTGCATATTGTCTAGGCTGTAGTGGGGTAGCCCATATGGGGTACAACCTAGTTAGGGTTTACTACTTGTACTCCTGCATCCTGTTAGTTCATCCATTCCTGCTGCTAGATTCTAACATGGTATCAGAGCACTAAGGTCCGTAGGACCGTTTTTTTTTTTCGGGCCCACCTACCGCTGCGGTTACCGCGCTACCCCACGTAGCCTTGCCTTGCCTTGTATGCCTTGCCTTGCCTTGCCTTGCCTGCGCGCTGCCCCTAGAGGCCCGTAAGGCCCGCGCGCCGCCTCTACACGCCTGTCGGGCCCGCACACACGCTGCTACCGCGCGCTGCCCGCACCGAGATCGCGCAGCCCGCCCCGAGTCGCGCGCAGCCCGCTGCAGCCACGCGCAGCCCGCACCGAGCCGCGCGCAGCCCGCTGCAGCCGCGCGCAGCCTGCACCGAGCCGCGCACAGCCCGCTGCAACCGCGCGCAGCCCGCACCGAGCCGCGCGCAGCTCGCAGCTGCCGCGCGCAGCCCGCGCCGAGCCCGCGCAGCCCGCGTCGAGCCGCGCGCGGCCTGCTACGGCCTCGCGCAGCCCGCGCGCGGCCCGCAGCAGCTCGTGCCGAGCCGCGCGAGGCCTGCTCCTGCCTCGCACGGCCCGCGCGCGGCCCGCAACAGCCCGCGCCGAGCCGCGCGCGGCCCGCTACTCCCTAGCGCGGCCGCGCGCGGCCCTTTGCCTCGGCCCCGACCTGCCGCTGATGCGGCCCCGCCCAGCAGCTGCCATGGCCCCGACCTGCCGCTGATGCGGCCCCGCCCTGCAGCTGCCACGACCCCGACCTGCCGCTGACGCGGCCCCACCCTGCTACTGCCGCTGACGCGGCAGCGCCCTCCAGCTGTTTCGGCCCTGCTCTGCAGCCGGTTTTGCGGCCCCGACGTCGCCGCTGTCGTGCGCCTACTCGAGCGCCGGCCCTGCTCTCCCAGCCTTTGGTGAGCGCCTGCCTGCCTGCCTGACGGCCTGCCTGTCTGCCTGCCTGCCTGCCGGCCTGGCTGCCTGCCTGCCTGCCGGCCTGCCTGCCTGCCTGCCTGTCTGCCTGCGTGTCTACTTGCCTGCCTGCCTGCCTGCCTACCTGCCTGCCTGTCTGCCTGCCTGCCTGCCTGCCTGGCTGCCTGCCTACCTGTCGGCCTGCCTGCCTGCCTGCCTGCCTGCCTGCCTGCTTGCTTGCCTGCCTGCCGCGCCTGCCTTTCCTGCGCTACTGCTACTGGCAGGTGGCCAGATGCAGCTCCAGCGACATTCACGCGAGCCTCTGACGCCTCAGCAGCTTAGTGAGTGGTATACTAGCTGGGGTTGTCGCGGTAGCCGTCGTAGCTGTCGCCCTGGAGCTGGTCAGTTGGGAGCGTCTGGCAGTGGCCAGCTGCAGCTGCAGGGACGTCCACGTGAGACACTTACGCCCCGGCAGCTCCAGGAGTGGTACGCTCAGTGTAGCAGGTCTACGCGTACAGTCCGCTGCCCGTACGTCATTCGCACAGGTGCTAGGACTGGTCAGCCTTGTGGGACGCTTGGTCACACACAGTCCCGCTGCTTCGCCCGTCTGAGCGACGACTGGCGCACAGTGTTTGGCGACGAGGCTGAGCTCCCCACCTGGCTAGAGCTGCATGGACAGGGGGTAGATATCTTTGCGCGTGACTATGATGCTATTCTCACTGCCATGTATGCATTGTCTACTAGTGCTGACCGTGCCTGTTGCCTGTGCGTACCGCCTGACCCTGGTGAGGCTGCTGCCCTAGGTGCTAGTGCGTCTCCTGCTCTAGGTGCTGGTGAGGCTGCTGCTCTCGGTGCTAGTACGTCTACTGCTCTAGGTACTGGTGAGGCCGTGGCATCAGGTGCTGCTGTGTCTGCTCTCTCTGGTACTGCGCCCACTGCGGTCTCGCACACCTTCACCCTTGACTCAGGAGCTTCCCGCTCCTTCTTTCGCGACTGCACCGCACTTACGCCGCTCCGTCGGCCAGTCCCGGTCTCCCTGGCGGACCCCTCTGGGGGTCCAGTCCTTGCCCACTATTCCACGGTTCTGCCGTGTCCGGCCGTCCCGTCCGGCTCGCTGTCAGGTCTTTATCTCCCCTCGTTCTCTACGAACTTGGTGAGTGGAGCTGACCTCCAGGATGGGGGGGTTGACCAGTTCACTCCTGCGAGTCAGCGAGTGACTCACTGTACGTGTGCTAGGACGGGCCGGCACTTGGCCACGTTCACCCGTGCACCTGGCTCGAGTCTGTACACACTGACCACTGAGTCCCCTCAGGTAGCTGCGTCTGCGTTTGCGTCTGCGTCTGGTCAGCTGGCGGCCCCCTGCGAGTGTCGCGCTTTGTCGCACGACACTCTCTTGTGGCACCACCGCCTTGGTCACCCCTCCTTGCCTCGCCTGCGTAGCATGCACTCTCGCTCCCTGGTCTCTGGTCTTCCCAGGTCCCTGCCTGCCCTCCCTCCCTCGCCTGCGCCGCCCTGCATTCCTTGCGTCGAGGGGCGGCAGCGCGCCGCTCCTCACTCCTCCTCGTTTCCTCCCACAGAGGCTCCACTGCAGACGCTCCATCTGGACGTGTGGGGCCCAGCCCGCGTCCAGGGACAGGGCCGCGAGCGGTACTTCCTGCTGGTCGTCGACGACTACACGCGTTACACCACGGTCTTCCCCTTGCAGAGCAAGGGGGACGTCCCTGCTGTTTTGATCCCCTGGATCCGCGCTGTTCGTCTCCAGCTCCGCGAGCGGTTCCGGTCGGACTTTCCTGTCCTGCGTCTGCACTCTGACAGAGGTGGTGAGTTCTCCTCCGACCTCTTGGCAGCCTACTGTGCGGAGCACGGCATCACCCAGTCGTTCACGCTTCCGGCCTCTCCGCAGCAGAATGGGGTTGCTGAGCGCCGCATTGGCTTAGTCATGGAGGTCGCTCGTACCTCCATGATCCATGCGGCTGCCCCCCATTTTCTGTGGCCGTTTGCGGTCCGGTACGCCGCGCATCAGCTCAACCTCTGGCCCCGTGTCTCCTTGCCGGAGACCTCGCCCACACTGCTGTGGACGGGGAAGGTTGGCGATGCGTCGCGTTTCCGGGTCTGGGGTGCTCGTGCCTTTGTCCGCGATACCACCGCGGACAAGCTCTCCGCCCGCGCTGTTCTCTGTGTCTTCCTTGGCTTTGTCCCTGACGCGCCTGGTTGGCAGTTTTACCACCCCACCTCGCGCCGTGTCTTTGCGTCTCAGGACGTCACGTTCGACGAGTCGGTTCCCTTTTACCGTCTCTTCCCCTACCGCACTGCCTCGCTCCCCCCCCCGCCGCTCTTCCTTGCTCCAGGTGCTCCCCAGGTAGACCCCCTCCCCGCTCCCGGTCCTGCTCCTTCAGGTGTTTCTCAGGTAGACCCTCCTCCCTTGACTGCGCCGGTTGAGGTCACTGGTGACTCAGGTCCTCCTGCGAGTGGTCCTGCTCGGGGTGCTGAGCCTGGGGGTGCGGAGCCTGGGGGTGCTGAGTCTGGGGGTACTGAGCCTGAGGGTGCGGAGCTTGAGGGTGTAGAGCCTGGTGGTGCTGAGCCTGCGTGTGAGGGGTCTGGGGGTGCTGAGCTTGGCGGTACTGACGCTGGAGGTTCTGGAGCTACTGAGGGTGCTGGCGCTGGAGGTTCAGGAGCTGCTGGAGGGCCTAGTCCTGGTGGCGCTGGAGCTGGAGGTCCTGGAGCTGTTGAGGGTGCTCGCGCTGGAGGTTCTGGAGTCGCTGGAGGTACTGGTGCTGAGGGTACTGACACCGGAGGTTCTGGAGCCGTTGGGGGTGCGGGCGCTGAGGGTTCTGAGTCTGCTGTTGCGCGGTCTCCTTGGAGTGGCCGCCTTCGTCCCCGTGTGCCTCTCACCCCACAGCAGCTGCAGGACTGGTACGGTCGCCGTCAGCGTCGCGCTGCTGGAGCTCGGAGTCGTGCTGGTCCTTTGTCTACTGGAGGTGCTGGAGGTGCTGGTTCTGGGGGTGCTACTGCTGGAGACCCTGCGGTTGGAGACCCTGGGACTGGAGGTGCTGGTTCTGGGGGTGCTGCTGCTAGAGACACAGAGGTTGGAGACCCTGGGACTCGAGGTGTCGGCTCTGGGCCTGGAGCTTCTGGAGCTGCTGGAGGTACTGGAGCTGCTGGAGGTACTGGAGCTGCTGGAGGCACTGGAGCTGCTGGAGCTGCTGGTTCTGGTGCAGCTGCGCCGACACGACTGTTCTTCGCTCCGCCGTCTCCGTCGTCTCTGCCGCCGTCTGCCTCTGTTCTTCGTCAGGTTCTTACTCTTCCGTCGTCTACTGGTCTTCCGTTACAGACTGGCTCGCCGCTGCCTGCTCCTTCTCCTTACGCTGAGCTGACTGGTAGTCCTGCTGTGCGTCGTGAGCCTGCGTCGCGTCCTGTCTCGCCTGCTCGTCCTGGTCGTACCGGTCCTCGTGTTCCTCGTTCGCGTCCGCCGGCTGTCCCCAGCGCGCACCTCGTAGTCCGTCGTCCTTCCTCTGTTCCGCAGCCTGTTCCTCTGCCGTCTCCTCCTGCGTCCTCTTTGCCTGACGTTCCGGACCCTGCGTCTGACCGGTTTCGTGCTCAGCACCCTACTGTCACGCGTCTACTAGCCACAGTTGTCACTGACCCGTCGTTTGAGTCTGCTGCTGCGTCTGCTCTTGTCGCTGAGCTTGTTGACTTTGCTGCTGCCTGTCGTCTAGACTTCACTGCCAGTCTTGTTACTGAGTCTGAGTCTGTCTGTCCTCCGTCCGTCGGGGGTGAGTGTGCTCTTAGCACGGACGTCCTTGAGGACAGGCAGGAGGAGTTCCAGTGCCTTGCTGCTGCTTTACCTCATCTTGTGTCCTCGCTACTTGCCCCTGAGGGAGACCCGGATGCACCAGACATCCCGACTCCGCGCTCTTACGCAGAGGCGATAGAGGGTCCCTACTCCTCTCAGTGGCAGGCAGCCATGGACGCAGAGATGGCTTCCTGGAAGTCCACAGGCACCTACGTGGACGAGGTTCCCCCACCTGGGGCGAACATCGTCAGTGGCATGTGGATTTTCAGGGTGAAGCGGCCGCCGGGTTCTCCGCCTGTCTTCAAGGCGCGTTACGTGGCTCGAGGCTTCAGTCAGCGAGAGGGAGTTGACTTCTTCCAGACCTTCTCCCCCACTCCGAAGATGACCACTCTTCGGGTGCTGCTGCACGTTGCTGCTCACCGTGACTACGAGCTTCACTCTCTTGACTTCAGCACAGCTTTCCTGCAGGGTAGCCTGCACGAGGAGATCTGGCTGCGCCGCCCCCCGGGCTTCACTGGGTCGTTCCCTCCTGGTACCCAGTGGAGCCTCCGGCGGCCGGTCTACGGTCTCCGCCAGGCGCCACGTGAGTGGCACGACACACTGAGGACTACGCTTGCGGCTCTTGGGTTTGCGCCTTCTACTGCTGACCCGTCGCTGTTTCTGCGCACCGACACTTCCCTGCCGCCGTTCTACATCCTCGTGTATGTCGACGACTTGGTTTTTGCCACTGCTGACACTGAGGCTCTCGCCCACGTGAAGTCGGAGCTGCAGAAGAGACACACGTGCACAGACTTGGGTGAGCTGCGCAGCTACCTTGGCTTGCAGATCACCCGAGACAGAGCACGTCGCACCATCACCTTGACTCAGTCACACATGGTGCAGCAGGTCCTTCAGCGCTTCGGCTTCACCTGGTCTTCAGCACAGGCCACTCCTCTGGCTACAGGTCACACGCTCTCAGCTCCACCTTCGGACGAGTCCGTAGAGCCGAGTGGTCCTTACCCAGAGCTAGTCGGCTGCCTCATGTACCTGATGACTTGCACTCGACCTGACCTCGCGTACCCTCTTGGTCTTCTAGCTCGCTACGTGGCTCCTGGTCGGCACCGACCTGAGCACATGGCTGCTGCTAAGAGGGTACTGCGTTACTTGTGCAGCACATCAGGCATGGGGCTAGTGCTTGGAGGGACGAGCCCAGTTGTCCTCACTGGGCACTCAGACGCTTCTTGGGTTGACGACCTGGCTACTCAGCGGTCGTCACAGGGTTACACCTTCAGCCTTGGCTCTGGTTCAGTTTCGTGGCGTTCTACACGCTCGACTTCAGTTCTCGGCTCCAGTTGTGAGGCTGAGATCTACGCCACCGCCATGGCTGCACAGGAGTTACGCTGGCTCACCTACCTGCTGACTGACTTGGGAGAGCAGCCTCGTTCTCCTCCAGTGCTGTACGTTGACAACAAGGCCGCCATTGCCTTGTGTGAGGAGCACAGACTGGAGCACAGAACGAAGCACATTGCTCTGCGGTACTTCCTGGCTCGAGAGTTGCAGCAGCGAGGCCAGCTTCGTCTTCGCCACGTGGCCACTCGGGCCAACACTGCTGACATATTCACCAAGGCACTTCCGTCTGGTGATCATCAGCGCTTTTGTACTCTGTTAGGCCTTGTGCCTACGTTTCCACACTTGCTGTAGTCTCTGCTTGTACTGTGATCTGTACATATATATATATATATGCATGCTGGCTCTTGCTAGGTAGCCATCACTGTACTGTTATTGCTGCATATATATCTCTGCATGTGAACTGGCCCAGTGGCCCTTTGCTTGTGCTCAGAATGCGTGGTGACGTTGTGATCCACCCTGAGCTTGTTTTGCTTCTCTTGACTGGTCGTGTGACCCCTTGTTCTCCCCCACTTTGCCTATGGGGGTGTGTCAAACTATATGTGCTGCATATTGTCTAGGCTGTAGTGGGGTAGCCCATATGGGGTACAACCTAGTTAGGGTTTACTACTTGTACTCCTGCATCCTGTTAGTTCATCCATTCCTGCTGCTAGATTCTAACAGTGACTGAAAGAGTGACTTTTGAGTCGACTCAAAAGCCCTCTTTACAAGGCACACGACACTTTTTGAGTCGACTCAAAAGTCACCTCGGCCTGGAACACCCTCCACGCAGCCACTGTGATTCATAGTGATTGAAAGGACAATGTTGTTTCATTTTTATGTCGTTCTTACCTACGGTACTCTATAATCTGCGTGCACTGAGCAGTCACTTACGGAAGGGCTAACCCAATGGCATGGCATCAGATCTGAGTACCCAAACCTGCCTGAAAGATTCTTTAATCTACTACGGATGTATCACTATCTGTTGTGGTGTAGCTGTTCAGACCTAAGAGTTGCCCATATGAAGGGTACAAGTGCATCAACATAACATCAATGACAAGTAGAGCTACGCACCAGGCATACGAGCTGTGAGTATGGTAAAACAAAAAAGCATAAGTCAATGGCTAAATGCTATACAATCGAATCTACAGTACTACTAACAATCAAACTACAATTCTATACACTTCTAGGTCAGTCAGTAGACAGGGTTCCAAAACCAAGCAGCTAGATGCTGCCAACAAGCAAACCTATATTTTTCTCTTTTTTTTCTTTGATTCTAATCCAGAAGAACATCTCGCATCACCTCTAACACTATTACCGCCACGCCACCCTTCACTATCCCGCAACAGCAGCTGCTTCCCATTTGATCTGGTCTGATGGTTCCCAGTATAGGCGGATGTGATGGGAGGAGCCCCAGAAGCGCCCTATTACTACTGCTGGGAGCAATGTCCCTATCGCGCTGCAGCTAGCTAGTCAAGGTATTTGAGAAACCCGAATCGCTCGCTGTGTTCGCGTGTGCCTGCATGCACAATGTCGTCAACTCAAAGCTTACTCTCAAACATAACCATTCCTTGCGGGCTATATCCTCCATTCATCCAAGATTTTGCAGTCACTGCTGCTCCCTGCTGCTCTTCCTCCCTCCATGCCTTTGGTAATGCTACTTCTCCTCAGGTGCTTTTCACTCAGGTGCTTTCTCCTCAGGTGCCTTCTCAGGTGCCTTCTCCTCAGGTGCCTTCCCCTCAGGTTCCTCAGGTGCCTTTCCCGCAGGTGCCTTTCCCTCAGGTGCCTTTCCCTCAGGTGCCTTTCCCACAGGTGCCTTTCCCTCAGGTGCCTTTCCCTCAGGTGCCTTTCCTTCAGGCGCCTTTCCTTCAGGTGCATTTCCTTCAGGTGTCTTTCCCTCAGGTGCTTTTCGTTCAGGTGCTTTTCCCTCAGGTGCTTTCTCCCTAGGTGCCTTCCCCTCGTCCACCTTCCCCCCATCCGCCTTTCCCCCATCCGCCTTCCCCCTATCCGCCTTCCCCACATCCGCCTTCCCCCCATCTGCCTTCCCCACATCCGTCTTCCCCACATCAGCCTTCCCCACATCAGCCTTCCCCACATCCGCCTTCCCAACATCCGCCTTCCCCACATCCGCCTTCCCCACATCCGCCTTCCCCCCATCCACCGGGTCAACAGCAATCGCAGCTCCTGACACAGCACCTGCTTCCACCTCAGGTGTTTTTGCAGGTAGAATATTCACACCAGGCGTGTCCTCAAGTGGACACGTCTTCTCAGGTGCTGCAACAGAAGCAGGCTCTTTGTCAGCCTTTCTGACCACCTTATCTGCACCAGCGGCCTTTCCTTCAGCTTCAGGTGGTTTTCCAGGCTCAGGTTGCTCCACAGGTTCAGGTGGATGCACGGATTCAGGTGGAATCCCCTTCCTCCCTGCAGCTGCAGGATCAGGTGCCTTACCCTCGTCAGCTCCAGGTGTTTTATCAGGAGCAGATTTGTACGAAGACTGAGCTTCTTTCGCCTGCACCACCTGCTTTCCAAGCACCGACTGAATCTCAGGCTCAGGTCGCTGTGCAGGTGCCTGTCCAGGTGCCTTCTCAGGTGCCTGTCCAGGTGCCTTCTCTTTACCAGCTGCGTTTTCCTTCCCAGCTGCAGGTGCTCCTTCAGGTGCTTTTTCAGGTGCAATTTCCTCCACATCTCCAACCTCCTCGGTTGTAGACCTCCTCTCAGATGAACCCTCCCGTTTGATGTCCAGCTGTGCCGCACCCTCCATCCCTGCTCCCCCCTTCTCCTCACCAACCATCCTCGCACCTCCCGCTGTTGTCTCTGTCCCACATTCTTGCACTGCTGCAACCACCTTCCCACCTGCAGAATCCTTCTCAGATGATCGCGTTGGTTTTGTGTCTTCTGGTCTCGCACCCTCAATACCTGCTTCCCCCTTCGCACCCTCAATCCCTGCTTCCCCCTTCGCATCACCAACCACCTTCGCACCGCCTGCTGCTGCTGTCTCTGTCCCAAATTCTTGCACTGCTGCAACCATTTTCCCACCTGCAGAATCCTTCCCACATGAACCCGCCTGTGCCGGGTAATCTTGTTTCCCCCCTTCCTTTCCTTCTTCTCCCTTCTCCCCTTCAATCACCACATCAGATGCAGCCATCTTGCTACTGGTAGACTCCTTATCAGTCGAACCTGCCTGTTTCGAGTCCAGCTGTGCTGCTGCCGCACCCTCATTCCCTGCTTTCTCCTTCGCACCCTCCTTCCCTGCTCCTCCCTTCCCACCTCCAGCCACAGTTTTAATCACCACATCAAATGCAGCCATCTTGCTACAGGGAGACTCCTTCTCAGACGAACCCGCCTGTTCTGAGCCCAGCTGTGCCGCTGCCACACCCTCCTTCCCTGCTTTCTCCTTCGCACCCTCCTTCCCTGCTTCCCCCTTCGCACCCTCCTCTGCTCCTCCCTTCCCACCTCCAGCCACAGTTTTAATCACCACATCAGATGCAGCCATCTTGCTACCGGGAGACTCCTTCTCAGACGAACCCGCCTGTTCTGAGCCCAGCTGTGCCGCTGCCACACCCTCCTTCCCTGGTTTCTCCTTCGCACCCTCCTTCCCTGCTTCCCCCTTCGCACCCTCCTCTGCTCCTCCCTTCCCACCTCCAGCCACAGTTTTAATCACCACATCAGATGCAGCCATCTTGCTACCGGGAGACTCCTTCTCAGACGAACCCGCCTGTTCTGAGCCCAGCTGTGCCGCTGCCACACCCTCCTTCCCTGCTTTCTCCTTCGCACCCTCCTTCCCTGCTTCCCCCTTCGCACCCTCCTCTGCTCCTCCCTTCCCACCTCCAGCCACAGTTTTAATCACCACATCAGATGCAGCCATCTTGCTACCAGGAGACTCCTTCTCAGACGAACCTGCCTGTTCTGAGCCCAGCTGTGCCGCACCTGCCTTCCCTGCTTCTTCCTTCGCACCAGCAGCAGGAGCAGAAAGAGCGGGGAGAGCAGAAGCAGCAGGAGGAGCAGAAGCGGCAGGAGCAGAAAGAGCAGGAAGAGTAGAAACAGCAGGAGCAGGAGCAGCAGCAGCAGCAGCAGCAGGAGCAGGAGGAGCAGGTGGAGCAGGAGGAGCAACAGGAGCAGTAGCAGCAGGAACAGCATGGGGAGAAGACACAGCAAGAGAAGCAGAGCCAGCAGCGGGAGCAGCAGAGGCAGAACCAGCGACAGCAACAGGGGCTGAAATAGAGGCAGGAGAAGGCGCACCAGCAGAAGCAGAAGCAGCAGCAGGAGGGGGAGCAGCAACTTCAGGAGAAGGAGCAGGAGCAACCGGAGGAGCAGCAGGAAGAAGAGCAGGAGCATCAGCAGGAGGAGCAGCAGGTGGAGCAGGAGTAGCAGAAGGAACAGCAGGAGGAGCAAGAAGAGCAGGAGGGGAAGGAGGAGCAGCAGCAGGAGCAGCAGGAGCAGCAGGAGGAACAGCAGCGCCAAGCCCTAAACCAATCTCCAGCAACCGTGTCTCCTCTCTGCCCCCCTCCACCTCTGCTGCTTTCTCTCCTCCCTCCACCTCTGCTGCTTTCTCTCCTCCCTCCACCTCTGCTGCTTTCTCTCCTCCCTCCACCTCTGCTGCCTTCTCTCCTCCTTCCACTTTGGTTGTCTTCTCTCCTCCTTCCACCTCCACCTCCTTTTGCCTCATTCCTTTCCTTGCTTGCTCCATCTCCTCCTTTTGTCCCCCTCCCTTCCTTCCCTCATCCACTTCCTTCCCTTCCTCTCCTTTCTCTCCCTTCCCTGCCTCATTTCCCTTCCCTGCAACACTCTCCTTCACAGTTATTTTCTCGAATTCTCTTGTCACTGCTGGCGCTCCGAACTTTCTCTCAGGTAAGACCCCTACCTTCTCCTCCCTATCCTTCTTCTCTGCTCCCATCTCCCCTGTTTTCACCTGCAATGTGTTCCCCTGCCCTGTTTTCTCCTCACCTGTTCCCTCTCTCTCTGCTTTCCCCTCCCCTGCCGTCGCCTCCAAAAGCACCCCCACACTAGACGTCACAAGACAACCACCACCACTCCTCAGCACCAAAGCATTGGAAATACCTTTCCCTGAATCACAGGCTGCTGGTTTTCCACCCGCCTGCTCCGTCTCACCCCCTGCACCTGGCCCAACCATCAAACCCGCAGCAATCTGTTTCCCTGAATCACAGCCCGTCATCTCCCCAACTGCCTGTTTCCTCTCCCCCTCCGCCCTTACCCCACCCGCTTGCTCCTTCTTCCCCCCTGCCATAGCACCGCCTTCCTGCTCCTTCCCTCCCCGCAGACCCACCCTCTCAGCCCAACAAGCTTCCTCCTCCTCTTTCCTCTCCCCTCTCTCTCCCCCTCCTCTCCTTTGCCCGCTCTCTCCACCCCCTGTCCTCTCCCCACTCTCTCCCTTCTCTCCCCACTCTCTCTCTCTCCTCTTCTCTCCCTCACCCTCCTCCCCGCTCTCCCCTGCTCCACTCACCACGAAATCAGTCATCCCACCTTCCCCCTTTCCATCTTGCTTTCCATGTCGCCTTCTTTCTCTCCCCATACTCACACCCACCCTTTGCCGCCCGCTCTCCTCATGTCCTCCCCTCTCTTCCTTCCGCACTATCTCCTCGCTTCCTCCTTCCTTCTTCTTCCCTACTGTCTCGTTCCCTTCCCTTTCCTCCTTTTCAAATGTCTCATCCTTCTCACCCCTCTCCACCCCTCCACTCTCCTCTGTTCCCCTCTCCTCCTTCGCTCCATTCTCTTCCTTCCCTGTTGTCCCGTTCCCAACTGCCTCCTCCTTCTCTCTCCTTTTTTCGTTCCCTCCTCTCTCCTCCTTCCCTCCCCTCCCCTCCTTCCCTACCATCTCTTTTCCTCCTATCTCCTTCTCTTCCTTCCCTTCTCTCTCCTCCTTTCCTCCACTCCCCTCCTTTTCTACTTTCTCCTTACCTCCTCCACTCCCCTTCCCTCCCCCATCCCTTTCCCAATCCTCTTCCAACCCCTTAGCCGGTTCTTCTAACCCCTTACCCGGTTCCTCCAACCCCTTAGCTGGTTCCTCCAACCCCTTTACCGGTTCCTCCAACCCCTTACCCGCATCTAACCCCTTACCCGGTTCCTCCAACCTCTTAGCTGGTTCCTCCAACCCCTTATCCGGTCCCTCCAACCCCTTAACCGTTTCCTCCAACCCCTTAACCGATTCCCCCAACCCCTTAGCCGTTTCCTCCAATCCCTTAGCCGGTTCCTCCAACCCCTTAGCCGTTTCCCCCAACCCCTTAACCGTTTCCTCCAACCCCTTAGCCGGTTCCTCCAACCCCTTAGCCAGTCCCTCCAACCCCCTAGCCGGTTCCTCCAACCCCCTAGCCGGTTCCTCCAACCCCTTGGCCGGTTCCTCCAACCCCTTAGCTGGTTCCTCCAGATCTAGCCATACCCGCTTCCGTCCTGACATTTTCACTTCATCTGTAGCCATTTCTGCTACAACCTTTTCAGCAGCTTTCTCTGCTACAGCCCCATCTGCAACCTTAGGCCCCTCAACAACCTTCTCTGCTACAACCTTTTCAACAACTTTCTCTGCTACAGCCCCATCTGCAACCTTAGGCCCCTCAACAGCCTTCTCTGCTACAACCTTTTCAACAACTTTCTCTGCTACAGCCCCATCTGCAACCTTAGGCCCCTCAACAGCCTTCTCAGCTTCAGCCCCCTCTGCAATCTTCTCTGCAACAGCTCCCTCTACAGTCTTCTCTGCTACAGCCTCCTTTGCTACGGACTGCTTCGCTACAGCCTGCTCTGCTACAGCCTGTTGTGCTACAGCCTGTGGGGATACAGCCGCCTGTGTTATAGCCGCTTGTGCTACATCCGCATGTGCTACAGCCAGTGGTGCTAAATCCGACTGTTTCACATCCGCCTCCGCTGCAGCCGCCTGCGCCACAGCCTGTTGTGCCACAGCCGCCTGCGCCACAGCTTTCTGTGCTACAGCCGTCTGTGCTACAGCCTGTTGTGCTACAGCCTGTTGTGCTACAGCCTGTTGTGCTACAGCCTGCTGTGCTACAGCCTGCTGTAATACAGTCTGCTGTGATACAGTCTGCTGTGATACAGCCTGCTCTGCTACAGCCTGCTCTGCTACAGCCTGCTCTGCTACAGCCTGCTCTGCTACAGCCTGCTGCACTACAGCCTGAGACGCGTGGCTTACTGGCAGCAGCCTATTTGACAACTCAACTTCCATCTCCTTCTTCTTCTCCTTCTCCTTATCCTCCTCCTTATCCTTATCCTTCTCCTTATCCTTATCCTTCTCCTTATTCTCCTCCTTACCCTTATCCTTCTCCTTATCCTTATCCTTCTCCTTATCCTCCTCCTTGCCAGCCTCCCCTTCCTCCTCTTTCTCCTTCTGTTCCCATCTCTCCTCTTCCCTCCTCTTCGCAACCACACCCTCCTCCATCCCACCGTCAGGTGCCTTTCTCTTGCGCGCCCCCTCGCCTGCAGTCACCACCTCCTGAGGTAACTGTGGATCCACCTGAGTGGCAACCTGAGACGCAATCTGAGGGGCAATCTGAGGGGCAACCTGAGGGACAACCTGAGGGGCAATCTGAGGGGCAAACAGAGAGGCAACCTGACGGGCGACCTGAGGTGTCACTGTGTGCACTGCAGCTACAGTCGCTTCCGAGCCAGCTGCAGCATAGCCTGATAGCATTTGCTTGTGAAGCTCCTTCTGCTCCAGCTGCACTGGCCTGTTACTCACACAACTGCCTATCGTGCCAGCAGCACCACTCCCCACAAGCTCTGCTTTACTGACCTGCTTTTGCCCCTGTGCCTGCCCCTCCTTCTCACTTCCTGCCACCGCCACTGCCCCTTCTTCTGCCCCAGACCCAACTCTCCCTGCTGCTCCTGTCCCTGCTGCTCCTGTCCCTGCTGCTCCTGTCCCTGCTGCTCCTGTCACTGCTGCTCCTGCCCCTGCTGCTCCTGTTCTTGCCACCCCTGTCCCTCCTACCCCTGCCCCTGCTGCCCCTGCCCCGGCCCCTGCCCCTGCTCCTTTCCCTTCCTCTACCCCAACTCCTTCCCCTACTACCCCTGCCCCTGCTGCCTCTGTTTTCGCTGCCCCTGCACCTGCCCCTGCTCCTGTCTCTATCCCAACTCTTGCCTTGACAGGATTGATCAACTCACCCCCTGCTTCTCTCCCTGCTATAATCTCAGATGCCATTACCGCACTCCCTGACCTTACGGTTGCTGCTGCTTCTGCTGCTCCTGCTGCTGCTGCTGCTGCTGCAGATGCTGCAGCTACACCCGCAAACAGGGACGGTTTTGGCCCAGCGGTAGCAACAGCAGATGGAGCAGAGGCCGGGGAGAGCACAGAAGCGACAGCAACAGAAGAACCACCCGCCCCAGCTGCTGTAGTTGTAGCTGTAGCAGCAGCAGCTGTAGCTGTAGCTATACCCGCAGCAATAGCTGTAGCTGTAGAAGAAACAGTACTTGAAGCTTTACCAGCAGCTGTGGCTGATCCAGCAGCAGCAGGCTCTGTGGCAGATAATCTGTTCAACCCTTCTTCACTCCTTCCTTCACCCACCCCACCACCCAAAACCGCATCTCCCCTTACTGCTGATGCTGTTTTCCCACTCCCCTCCTCTGCCAAAGGCCCTCCCAGCTTCTCCACCTGCTGCTGTCGCTCCCCTCCCACCTCGCCTCCCCCCACTTCCTCTGTTCCTCCTGCTCTCCCCTTCCCCCGTGCCCCCCCATTCGCCTCCGCCTTCCCCTTTCTCCCCACCTCTTCCTTTCCCCCAATCTCTGCCTTTTCCCCCACCTCCCCACGTTCTTCCACCTCCGCCTCCTCCTCCCCTCCTGCCTCTGGCCCTGCATTTAAATCCAGGTCTAGCCATCCCCGCCCCCCTCCTCCTCCTGCTGAATCTCCACCACCGCCCCCATTCTCCGACTTCCCCTGCGCTTTTGGAGAGTCATCTGGCCGGGTGTTGACTGGGGGAGGTGCTATCTGTTCTTGATTTAAATCGGCAATCAAGGTGCGTACAGCTGTCACTGCCACTGCGGCAGCAGGGGCAGCAGCAGCAGAAGCAGGAGACCCAGAAATAGGAGGAGCAGCAGAAGAAGAAGGAACAGCAGGAATAGCAGAGGTAGTGGCAAGAGAGGATGTGACAGTAACAGGAGGTGCAGCAACAGCAGGCATGCCCGGGGCAGCAGGAGGGGGCTGATTCATATCATGTCGTGACACAAACGAGGGGAGAGAGGGGATAGAGGGGAGAGACGGGAGAGAGGCAATAGAGGGGAAAGAGGAGGGGAGAGGGGGGTTATGGAGGTCAGGGCCAGAGGCAGGGCGGGAGAGAGGGGTTTTTGGCAGGGAGGGATGGGCGGAGGGGTGGCCAGAGGGGTGGGCGGAAAGGGAAGGGTTTGATCCGCGGCGAGGGATGGGGAAGGCAGCAGAGAGCTGCGGCGCTTGCTGCTGCTGCTGCTGCTGCTGCGGGGCCGGGCGTTGCTGCTGTGCAGGTTTCCCCTGAGCCCACGGCGACAGTGCCCTAGAGGGCTCGTTCCTTGAACCCACAGGTGCTGTCGCTGCAGCAGCAGAAGCAGGAGCAGCACCACCACCATCGCCGGCAGTGGCGGCGGCGGCGGCAGCGGCTGCAGCGACGGCAGCGAATGGCTGTGCGACACCTGGCACTGGCACGTTCGTTAGAGGAACGTTCGTTTGAGCGAGGACGGACTGGGAGAGCCCCGTTTGAAGCACACCTGATAGCGGCACACCTGCGTGGGCTAGCTTGGCCAGGAGTGACGCGGGAGGGGGTGTGACTGTAGGGAGGGAGGAGGAGGCAAAGAGTGCGCTAAGGCTGTTGAGAGCACCCATGCTGCTGCTGCTGCTGTTACCTAAGCTGCTAGAAGCAGAAAGGCTTTTCATACCCATACTGTTAGGCCCAGTTATACCCATGCTACCCATGCTGTTAGCCCCAGTACTACCCATGTTGTTAAGCCCCATGCTACCCATGCTGTTAGCCCCAGTACTACCCATGTTGTTAAGCCCCATGCTACCCATGCTGTTAGCCCCAGTACTACCCATGTTGTTAAGCCCCATGCTACCCATGCTGTTAGCCCCAGTACTACCAATGCTATCGATGCTGTTAAGCCCCATGCTACCCATGCTGTTAGTCCCACTGATACCCGCGCTACCCACGTTGTTAAGGCCACTCAGACCCCCTCCAGCACCAAACACAGAAGCAGCTGCAGCGTTAGCAGCAGAGGCAGGCCCGCCTGTAGCACCTGTAGCGGCTGGTATACCAGTCACGCCTGGCAGTCTCTGCAACAGCTGGCTGATTGATGAGGCGCCAGGGCCCAGATTTGCTGCTACAGCTGCCGCGGCTAGACTAGCTGGTATCGCTGCCCCTGCCGGCCCACCAGCTACAGATCCACCCGCTCTCCCTGCTACAGACCCTGTTGTTACCCCCCCTGCCACAGCCCCTGCCGCCCTGGCTGACCCTGCCGGCCCACCTGCTACAGCTCCACTCGCTCTTCCTGCTACAGCCCCTGCCGACCCCCCTGCTACAGCCCCTGCCGCCCCTCCTGCTACAACCCGAGCAGGCCCCGCTGCCGCTGCAGCTGCACTGGCTGCAACAGCTGCGGAGAGGGAGGGAGAGGGGGATGATGCTGGTGTGGAAAGATGCGGGCTGTTGTTGGGAGGGAATAGGGGGGGAGACACAGACGTAGGACCAGCAGAGGAGGGTTGGGCGGCAGCAGCAGAGGCAGCAGCAGAGGGAGCAGCAGAAGCAGAAGCAGAGGCGGAGGCAGCAGCAGCAGCAGAAGCAGAAGAAGCAGCAACAGCAGAAGCGGAAGAAGCAGCCATGAGAGCAGAGAGCACACCGCTGGGGATGGGACCTGCGGAGGAGGGGAATGGGACTGCCCCAGGGAGCATGGACGGCCGGGGAAGGTGCGTGAATTGAGAGAGAGTGGTGGGGTGGCGAGTATTGGTGCTTTGTGAAGCGATGCTGCCGCCGGTAGTGCTGTTTCTGGTGACGTTAGGAGGCACGTTGCTAGCTGTAAAATGGGATGGCATGCTGCTCGTGCTGAAACGGGATGGGACGGTAGCAGAGGCGACATGGGCTGGGGCAGAGGCTGTGAAAGGCGGTGGTACCACTGGTGGTGCTGCTGATGAGGGTGACGCAGCTGGGTGTGTGGATGGGGGTAGAGGTGCAGGAGAGTGGTGGCCTACAAATTTTGCTGCTGAGCCTGCTGAGGGGCGGATCTGCTGCTGGGAGAAACGGGGAGGGAAATGTTGCTGCTGCTGCGGCTGCTGCGGCTGCTGCTGCTGCTGCGGCTGCTGCGGCTGCTGCTGCTGATGCTGCTGATGCTTCTGCTGCTGATTCTGTAGTGATGGTTGTTGCTGCTGATGCTGTTGCTGTGGTGACTGCTGTAGTGACGGGGCCTGTTGTGATAGCTGCTGCTGCTGTTGCTGCTGCTGTTGCTGTTGCTGTTGCCGTTGCTGTTGCTGTTGCGGCTGCTGCTGTAGTTGCGGCTGTTGTTGTTGCTGTTGCTGTTGCTGTTGCTCCTGCTGCTGCTGCGGCTGCTGCTGCTGCTGAAACTGGAACTGCCGTTGCTGCTGTTGCTGCTGTTGCTGCAACTGCTGCTGGTTCTGTTGCAGCATCTGCAGTTGCTGCTGCATCTGCATCTGCAGATGAGGTGGCAGAGCCTGCTGCAGAAACGCCAGCTGGCCCAACACCTGCTGCTGCTGACTCACACCCTGCTGACTCAGCCCCTGCTGACTCAGCAGCTGCTCTGCCAGCTTGCCAAACAGAGGGTGAGACGCCAATCCGGGGGGAAGCAACGGGATGTTGCCAGGTGGCAGACTCCCACTGGCTGAAGATCCCACTGTAGCTGCTGTCCCTGCTGAATTGGACTGTTGCTGGGAAGGAATTTGCTGCATTGAATGTTGCAGTTGTTGCTGCTGCTGCTGCTGTTGCTGTTGCTGCTGCTGTTGTTGCTGCTGCTGTTGTTGCTGCTGTTGTTGTTGTTGTTGCTGTTGCTGTTGCTGTTGCTGTTGCTGTTGCTGTTGCTGTTGCTGTTGCTGTTGCTGTTGCTGCTGCTGCTGCCCTTGTAGCTGCCGCTGCTGTTGTTGCTGCTGTTGCTGTTGCTGTTGCTGTTGCTGCTGCTGCTGCTGCTGCTGCCCTTGTTGCTGCCGCTGCTGTTGTTGCCACTGCTGCTGCTGCCGGTGTTGTGGTTGCTGCTGCTGCTGCTGCTGCTGCTGTTGGTGCTGCTGCTGCTGTTGTTGCTGCTGCTGCTGCTGTTGCTGCTGCAACACTCCACCTTGCACCTGAGCTTGCGGATGCGAGAAAGGAGAGGCAGAGTGCGCGAAATGCAATGCTACACCTGCCCCAGCGGCTACAGCTGCTCTATCTGCCAGAGGGGTAGGGGAAGGAGACGGCAGCGAGGGCTCATCTCCAAACCCCGGCCCATCATTCAGATCAAAGTCCAAGAACCGACCCTGTGATGCTGGAGGGGAAGCGGGGGTGGGAGTGGCAGCAGTGGGAGTGGCAGCAGTAGGAGCAGCAGCAGGAGGAGGCGGAGGAGGGAAAGACCCTGCCTCTTCCTCCTCCGCCTCCTCTGCAAAGTTGAGGTCAAATCCTCTAGGCACAGGGGCAGGCACAGGGGCAGGCACAGGGGCAGGGGGAGGGGGAGCGGCAGGGGCAGGGGGAGGGGGAGCGGCAGGGGCAGGGGCAGGGATAGGGGCAGGGGCAGGGGCAGGTGCGTAGGAAGAGACAGGGGCAGACGCAGGGGCAGCAACAGCAGGAGGAAAGGTGGCTGCTGGACCGGCTGTAGCGGCAGCTGTAGCGGCTTCAGCAGTGTCCTCAGCGACGTTTAAGTCAAAGTCAAACAGAATGCGCGGCCTCTTCTCAGCTGGTTTCTCCTCCTGCTGCTTCTGTCCTTGCTGGTTCTGCTGCTGCTGTAGAGCTTCGTCAGTGGATTTTTTCGCTCTGCTTGCCTTCCTCTTTGTCCCACCAGCCCCCGCTGCAGCCCCTCCCGCCTTTAACCCATGAGACTGCACCTGCTTCTCCTGAAAATGCGCAGCCTTCTGTGCTTGCGCCTGTGGCTGCAACCCTCCTTGTGCGTGTGACTGAAACGAGTGCAGCCCCTGCAGTGAGTGTGACTGTAACGAGGGCAGCCCCTGTTGTACCTGCACATGTGATAATGTCTGCCCATGTTGTAAACCCTTTTGCAACTGTAATGACCCTTTTTGTGCTTGTAATGGAAGGCCCTTGTGCAGCTGCGACTGTGACATTAACAGGGACGGCTGCTGCTGCTGCTGCTGTGGAGGCAGCTGCTGCTGCTGCTGTGGCGGCTGTGGCTGCTTTGAAGCCCCTGCTTGGCCTTGCATCAGAGCCTGCTGCAACTGCTGCAACCCAAGCACCCCATCCTCTTCGCCTGCCTCCCCTTTAGTCAACCCCGCTCCTTCCTGCACCCGCTGCTGTTGCTGCCCTTGCTGGTGCTTCAACTGCTGCTGCTTTGACTGCTGCTGTTGCTGCTGATGCATCAACTGCTGCTGCTGCTGCTGCTGCTGCTGCTGCTGCTGTTGCTGCTGCTGTTGCTGCTGCTGTTGCTGCTGCTGCTGGTGCAACTGACGAGCCTTCGCCTCCTTCTTTTCAGCTGCCTGTTGCTTCTGCAGCCGCCGCAGCGGAATATCCTCCTGCTTTTCCTCCTCCTCCTGCTTTTCCTCCTTCTCCTGTTTGCCCTGCTTCTTTGGTGTTTCCACCTTCCCACCCGCCTCCCCTGCACCGTCCTGCTTCTCCTCTTTCGCTGCCTCAACCCCAACAGCCCCTGCCCCAGCTCCTGCTGCTGCTGCTGCTGCTGCTGCTCCTCCTCCTCCTGCTGCTGTTGCTGCTGCCACTGCTGCTACCGCTGCTGGTGCTGCTGCTGCTGCAGAACCATCCTTTGCTTTAACCAGCCCACGAGGCTTCACCCCTCCGCCAACCTTCCGAGCCCCTTCCCCTCCTGCCTTGGACACCCCTGCTCCCGTCCTCTTCCTTGTCACCTTCACCTTCTCCCCCCCTTCCTTCTTCTCTCCCCCCTCTTTCTTCCTCTCCCCTGCTTCCTTCCTCCCCCCCTCCACCGCCCTCTCCCCATCTTCCCTCTTCTTCCCACTCCCTTTCCCCCTCTTACCCCCCACTCCCCCACTCCCCACACTGTCCGTATCCCCATCACCACACACCTTGAGCCTCTTAGCAACAGGCATCCTCACTTGCTTCTCCCCTGCTCCCTCTCCAGCCCCCCCAAATCCTTCCGCCCCTCTCCCTTCCGCAACCCCTCCCACCGCGTCTGCCCCAGGGCCTATCGCAATCTCTTCCCCAGATGCCCATGCCCCCTCGCTCTTCTCCCTCTCTATCTCCGCAGCAAGAGCCGCCCGCCACGGGCTTTGCAAGGCGGCAGGAAGCGAAGGGGCAGACAGGGAGGAGCGGTGGGAAAGAGGAGGGGACGACAGGGGGGAAGGGTGTGACGGCAGGGCAGAGGAGAGGGAAGCAGCGTGCAGTGCAGCACTGGCTGCAGCGGCAGCTGCAGCAGCGCAGGCGAGAGCAGAGGCCGTGGGAATGGTATCAGAGCGACCAGAACTGGAAATCATTTGGCCGTTTTGCCGCCCCTTCCCCTGCCACTTGCTAAATGCCAAAACTGCTGCCACACTCAACTCCTCTTCATCCTCTGAATCTGCTGCCCCTGCCCCTGCCCCTGCCCCTGCTCCTGCTTCTCGTTTCGCTGCTGCCTTGCCCCCTGCTACCTCTGCAACAACCTCTGCTTCTCCTGCTGCTGCTGCTGCTGCTGCTACCTCCCCAGCTGCTGCTGCCCCTCCTCCTGCCGCCAAACCCATCCCCCCCTTCACATCTACCCCCGCTCCCTCCTCCAATCTCCCTCCGCTCCCCAGGACATCACCAGATAACTCCCCGTCCCCTTCGTCCTTGGCCTCTGCAGCTTTCAGCAGGCATTCAATCGCTAGCTGATCCGCGCTTGGTCCATCGTCTACTCCCCCTCCCGTGCCTTCTCCCATGCCCTCTCCCGTGCCCTCTCCCATACCTCCCATCCCTTCCGCCTCTCCCCTCTCTCCAATCGCTCTTCCCTCTTCCCCCACTCGTGACTCCCCGTCCCGCCCACTCAAATGCCCAGTATTCCGCCCTTCTGCCTCGCATCCCCCAAACCCTAATTCCCTGCCCCCACCACCGCCCCCCTCGGTACCTCCCCCAGTTCCCCCCTTGGCGCCTCCCCCAGTTGGCACCTCCTCCAGATCAGCCCTCTCTGCACTCGCCACGCTCATGAGCGACGCCAGCACTGTAGCAGTCTCGGTGGGCGGCGAATCCTCGCCCGCATCTGCACTGTTGCAGTTGCCACTGCCCTCCAACCCTTGAGAGTTTGAGGCATTTTCTCTCACCCCCTGGGGTTCATCTTTGGGTGTAATAGCTCTGCTTGCCCCATTCTCATCCATATCACCAGTCTCGGCCGCAAGAACAGCAGCAGGACTTGCAGCAGCAGCACCACCACCACCACCATTACCAGCAACTGTTGCAGTTGCAGCTCCAGAAGCAGCGGGAACATCTGCAGCAGCGGCAGCAGCAGCAGGCGCACCACCAGCACCGTCACCCACACCTCTCAACCCACTCGCAATCTCACTCAACCCCTTGGGACTCCTCTTCTCTGCCTCCAACCCCTCCCCCTCGGAAACAGCAGGAGAGGCACCTCTAGACCCCCCCAGGGGCAGCCAAGGAACAGGGGACCGCCTACCCTTGGGGATTCGAGAAAGCAGAGGAGAGGAGGGGGGAGGGGCGCGAGGAGGGGAGGAGAGAGAGGAGGTGGGGGGGTGGAGTGTGGGTTCGTGGGTAGAGGGCAGTGAATGCGGAGGGGAGGAAGGGAGGGTGCTGGGGCGGGAAGCTTCCATGACAGAGGCGACCGCGGCCATCTTGACTGCCTTGACTTTCTTGACTGGCCGGTGGGAGAGTGGTGAGGGGATGACGGTGCCCTTTATAATCACGGCTGACCGCCTGCCCGTGACTATGCCTGTAAGGGACGGGACAGGGCAATAAGAGACAGAAGAGTTTGTGAGGAAAAGCCTTAATAATCATGACTGACTGACTCCCTGTGACTATGCTTGGAGGGACAGAGGGGGAAGGGAGGAGGGGAGGAAGGGAGGGTGCTGGGGCAGGAAGCTTCCATGACAGAGGCGACAGTGGCCATCTTGACTGCCTTGACTTTCTTGACTGGCCGGTGGGAGAGCGGTGAGGGGATGACGGTGCCCTTTATAATCACAGCTGACCTCCTTCCTGTGACTATGCCTGGAGGACGGGAAGGGCAAAGGGAGGCAGAAGAGAATTTTTGTGAGGAGGTGATGACACACCCTCTACAATCACGGCTGATCGCTAACCTGTGACTATGATGAAAAGGAAAAATAAAAACAAAATTAACAATGTACTCAAAAATATAGCAAACAGGTCTCCCACAAAATTCATTGAGAAAAAACAAAAACAAAACACACTCACTCGAACCGGTGGGGGCACGGGGCCGATCACTGTCCGACCCTCTTCTTCTGGGAGGCAGAGGCAGATAGTCCAAAGTATGCCGCCCTGCCAGCCCCCCACCAGTTGCCAGTGCCACGTCAGCCTTCAAACCCCCTCCTCCACTCCCAGGGCCAGGATCGCTCTCCCTCTCTCTTCCCCCTTCCTGCTCTCTCACTCCCTCTCTTTCTCCCACGCCCTCTCTTTCTCTCACTCCCTCTCTATCCTTTGATCCGTCTCTTTCTTTCTTCTCCTCTCCTTCTTCTCTCTCTTCTCTTTCCCTCGCGCCCCCAAACTCGCCACGGCCCCCCACAGGACCATTTCCAGAAGCTTCCCGCCCGCTCCCACTCCACTCCTTGCCTGCGCCTCCTGCCACCTCTGCAGCATTCCCCTCACTCAGCCGATCCCCAGCGGCCTGCTTCTGACCTACCCCACAAGTATCCTCTAGAACCGGCTTCTGATGCTTCTCAGATCTGCCCTCAGAAGCAGCCCTGACTGCTGCTCCCCCCAGCTCTGTCACACCAATAGCTTCTTCCTCCTCCTCCTCTTTCCCACGCTTGCTCACCGAGAATCTCACAATAAGCCTTCTCTCATCCCCACCATTACCCCCTGGCCCCTCCCCCTCTTCCTCCTTCTCCCCCTCTTGCTGCTGCTCGGTTTTCCCCTCCTGCTCACGCTCCTGCTGTCCCTGCAATTGCTTCAAACCCTTGCCATCAGAACCTTTTTCCCTTCCACTTACCTCTTCCCCTCCATCTCCCGTCCCTCTCCCTGCACCCCCCTTCTGTGTTGGCCTTGCAACGGCTGCCTCTGCTAATCCTCCTACTCCTACGCCTTCTTCCCCCTTCAAGTCCCCCTCCTGTGTCACCATCCCCTGCTCTCCTGCCCCACCGCCCTTATCTGCCCCTGCCCCTGCCCCTGCCCCTGCCCCTGCCCCTGCCCCTGCCCCTGCCTGCGTCTCTGCTCCCGTCTCTTCTTTTGCCCTTTCCCCTGCTACCTCCTGCCCGCCTCCGCCGCTCCTTCTCCCACTACCCACGTCAGAAGAATCTTGCCTTGTGTCCCCACCATCACGACCATTACCAGAATCAGCACCACCAGCAGCACCAGCACAAGCACCAGCAGCAGCACTAGCACCACCAGAACCACCACCAGCAGTTGCAGCAGCACTTCTACTCTCTCCCCCTTTCTCCTCATCCTCTTCTTCCCCCGGCCTTGCCGCCTCTCCCTGCTGTTGCCGGCTCCGCACCTCCCCTCCACTCCCTGCTGCACCAACACTCCCTGCTGCACCAACACTCCCTGCTCCTGTAGCCGCCACTCCCTCCGCAGGAGGGCTAACTGCAGCACCACCCACATGCTCTTGCCTTTCAGCTGTTGCCCCATCCAGAGCACTCTCGCCCATGCCCTTGACAAGCAAATCTGCCTTGCTGTTCGCATCTCGCTCTGTGCTGGACTCATCCCTGACCGCCCGTCCCTCTCCTCCTTCCGTTATCCCTTTCTCTCCAAGCACTCTCTGTGCGCCTGCTTTCCCTCCTGCGCCCTCCCCACCTTCCACTAGCTCTGCCTGACTGTCGTCCTCCTCCTTCCTTCCCTTTTCCTTTCGATGCTCCCTCTCCCTCTCTTTCTCCCTCTCTTTCTCCCTCTCCTTCTCTTTCTCCCTCTCCTTCTCCTTATCCCTCTCCCTTTCCTTTTCCTTTTCCCTCTCCCTCTCCTTCTCTTTATCCTTCTCCTTCTTCTCCTCCCTCTCCTTCTCCCTCTCCTTCTCCCTCTCCTTCTCTTTCCTATCCTTTCTGTCCTTCCCCTTCTCTTTCTTACCCTCCTTACCCTCCCTATGCTTATGCTTACTCCTCTTAGACTCCCTATCCCTATCCTTCGACCCTCTCTCCCCCTCCTTACCCTTCTCCCTATCTTTCTCCCTCTCCCTCTTCCTCCCATGCTCCCTATCCCTCTCCACCTCACGCCCCTCACTCTCCCTCTCCCCTTTCTTCTCCCTCCCCTTCCCATCCACCCCACTCTTCTTCTCCCCATCCTCCTCCCCACGCCCTTCACCCTCCTCCCCTTTCTTCTCCCTCCCCTTCCGCCCTTTCTCCTCCTCCTCCCTCCGACTTCCACTAGAAGCCCTCTCGCTGCTGCTGCGCATAGGGGAACTCGCTACTTGACGGCCGTCCATCCCACCGGCAGGACTAACGACAGGGCTCTTTACAGGTACTGGGATCTTCACCACTAGCCGGTTTGCTGCCGCTGCCTCTCCTTTCTCTGCTGTTCCAGAAACCGCGGAAGCATCAGGAGCAGCAGCAGGAGGAGGAGGAGGAGAAGGCGCAGCAGCAGCAGCAGAAGCAGCAGCAGCGGTTTCTGATTTACCCCCCTTTTCCTCAGCAGCACAAGCACCAGCAGCACCTTTCTCAGCTGCTCCTGCACCACCGTCTGATCCGACCGCATCTCTCTTTCCCGTCAATGCTTCAACCAAACCGGACTCTGTTACCTTGACACCACTCTCACCCTCCACTTCCTCTTTCCTCCCATTTGAATCAGCCCCTTTTCCCGCCTTCTCCCCACGGTCTTTCTCTCCGTCACCATCCTTCGCCTCTTCAGCCAACCGCGGTCTCTCTGCCTCTCCTGGAGTCCATGACCTAGCCCCCACCTCCCTTTCCTCCTTGCCTTTCTTATCCTCCTTTCCTTCCTCCTGATCCTTCCTCTCTTTCCCATCCTTCCCCTCCTCCCCCTCCTTCCCCTCCCTCCTTTCCCTTCGCTTCTCCTTCTCCTCATTCTCCGTCTCTTGCAAATGCACAGCCTCTCCCTGCGGTTTACTCGAGCCAGCTCGCTCCTGCAGCCTCCCTTGCCCATCAGATGGCTCAGGGGCAGCAGAAGCCACAGCAGACGCAGCAGCAGCATCGTTTTCTGCTGATTTTTCTGCCTTTGACAGCTCATTGCCCACCACAACGGCCTCCTCTTTCTGAACCCCTTTCCCTGGTTTGCTCCCCAGCCCCCCTTTCTTCCCTTCTCTTTCTTTTTCCTTCTCCCTCTCCTTCTCCTTATCCTTCTTGTCCTCCTCCTTCTCCTTCTCCTTCTCCTTTTCTTTCTCCCTCTCCCTCTCCCTCTCCCTCTCCTCCTCCGCTTGCAACTTTCCACTTTTTCGTTCCTCCCTCTCCCCTCGTTTCTTCTCCTCTCCCACTTCCTCCTCCCCAGCATCTCCCTTCTCCCCTCCTCCCACCCAAGAAACCTTACCCTCCACCCGTTCCGTTCCTGTCCCTTTTCCTGACGAACCTACTCCTCTCGGACTCACCACCTTGCTTCCACTCCCACCAGATTTTGGTAACCCACTCGCGTGACCCTTCTGGTTACCACTTCTCATACTCCCAGGCGAAGCCTGCGACTCCCCCCTGCCCCTGGGGCTGCCCCCCGGAACGGAAAGGGGGGAAGGAGGCGGCCGCCCCCCCTCCCCCGCTCCGCCTCCACCTCGCCCTCTCCCCGCCCCCGGCGTCCCGCCGAGGTCTCCCCCGTCCGCTGCCGAGCCACTAGGTTTGGCAGCCCGAGGCTGCCCCGAGCCTGCTGTGAGCTGGGTTGGAGAAGATGCAAGGGAGGAAACAGCGGACGGTCGCAGGGGTGATGCGGCCACGGGTGTGACTATAACGGGTGTCCCATTTTTCGCACCTGCCCCCCCTGTCCCTGCTTCTGCTCCTGAAGCTGCTGTCCCCCCACTTGCTGCTGTACTTACGTTTGCTGCGGCTCCCCCTCCCCCTGCACTTCCCCCTGCGCTTCCCCCTGCGCTTCCCCCTCCCCCTGCGCTCTTTCGCCCCATATTCTCCGCGAGCGTCTCGTCCACGCGCCTCTTCCAAACCTCCACCAACCGCTTTGCGCGCCTCTGCACCTCCGTGTTGCGCTGGCTGCGCAGCTGGTTCACCGATTTGCCCACCACGCAGCTCTTGAGCGCCTCGAGATCCACCGGCAATCGCGCTAACGCGCGAAGAAGCGCCAATAAGAGGTCATCTAGAGCGGCCTGATCGACTGCATCTCCTCCCCTGCCGCTTCCGCCGCCGCCGCCGCTGCCGCTGCTGGTGTTCCCGTGGCTGTATTTTCCCTTGTGAGTTTCCTGCAGCCATTCATCTAGGGTTTTCAGGCCTCCTTTCGCGATGAAATGCGACAGGCACGACTCCTCGTCCGTGGCTGCGACTGCGAGCGCGACCGCGCGACGGCGTGCGACGGCGTCGGCGAAACCGAGCTTCCGTCGCCCGTCGCTCTTGTCGGCGTTCACAAGCGATAGGAGCGACTCCACGGCCTTGAGATTCGGCAAGCCGCCTCCCGGTTTCGAGCAAACGGCATTAATGTCCGCGAGAAGCGTTGAAAGATGCTTGTCGAGGGGAGGCGACGGGTCGTGATGTGAAGAACGATGAACGTCCTCCGAAGCTCTTGGTCCGGGATCACTACCATGAGTCCTCTGCCCCGCGTGGCCCGCGTTTCCCGCGTGTCCCGCGATTCCTGTGTGTCCCGCGTCGTGTCCATGATGGGATCTCGGCCCATGCGGAACGTGAGGAGCAGTCGACATTAACGACGCGAGCGGACGGGTCGGGCCGCCATGGCCGTCGCTGTCCCTCTCCCTGTGCGATCGATGCCGCTCCTTCCCGCTGCTCTCATCGTCGTCCACTTCACCTTGCCGTTGTTTTCCAATCGGCATACCGAACAACCGTGGGAGTGCAAATGTTACCCAACCGCGATGTCTAATGAATGCGTAGGTTGGGATGATCAATTAACCGGAGGATTGTCTGGTACCACGAACAGAAACTGTTCCTCTAGTAACTAGTCTCATAGCATGGCGGATCTATAGATTCTCTTATTCGCTAAAGACGTAACCCCTGAGAAGTGGCGGACGGAAAGATCTTGAGTCCAACCAGCTGCTTGGAAAACAAAAAAAAAGGGACATGTGGGAAAAGAGAGAAGGGAACGGATGCTATCCAGAAGCTAGACGACAAGGAAAAAAAAAAGAACAACAACAAACAAACAAACAGACAGAACACAAAAACAAAAACAGAAAAAAACAAGGAATTAAACAAAAAAAAGCCTAACAAAAAACGTAACATGGCATGCATACGGAAACCGACGTAGATCGCTCGAGGGCGCTATGTACTAAGAACTGAATTACCGTATTTATATGCTCGCCGTTACACAAGCATGACATCTTCAAGCGAAAGAGCTTTCACACATCTAATAGAGAAGCTTACTTGGGCGAAAGCTCCCTGCTGAAACAAACAGCCGGGTCTTGGGGGAAAAAAAATGAAACGCGAAGCATGACTGCTCACACTAGCTTGAACTCCAGTCTCTCCCATGAGTCGCTCAAGAAACATCAGTAACAACCACAGAGCAGGAAGAATCGAGGAAGGGGATTCAGATCTGGAGTTGGAAGAAACGGATGAGGTGGGACCGTGGCGGGCGGCGCAGGAGTTACGGGGAAGGCGGAATATGTGGTGAGGGTTGAAGGCCGGTTTGGGTCAGGTCCGGCAGAGGCCCTCGAGATTTGGTAGCACGTACGGTTCAAACAAACTACGTACTGTACTTCGACTTTCCGGGCTGCTGCCGCATTTCTTTCTTGTTTGGAGTCACAGCTCGTGTACCGCATGTTTTCGAATCTTTAAATTGAAACACGGTAAGCAATTTCAAGTTAATCAGAAGTTGTCAGAATCGAGCTCCAATGTGACGGGTTATTTACAAGCAACAAAGGGGTTTGATGGGTGCATCTACACCCTGAAAACCACACTATTCAAGGGAAGAGTGGGGAAAGCACGAATCACAATTCACACAAGACGGAGGTGAGGGGGAGGGAGGGGAAGACTCGTCGAAGTGGCGGACGGGGGACAGAGCATGAGGACAGGAGGCGAGGAGAGGAGAGGAGAGGGTGACAGAGGTGGGCTCGGCGGAATTTGAGGAAGCTGGGGGGGAGGGGAGACAGGCGGGCGGGAGTCAAGCGGAGCTGGGATGAGTTGGAGTGAAGAACTTTATCGAGTTACAGTGTCTCTGAGTTCGACTCCAGCTCTCCGCTGAAAGACAGCGGCATGCTGCTGACGCGACATCGGGGAAAGATTGCTTTGGCACCTTCTGCAACTGGAGAGACAAGATGACAGTGTCAACAGAAACCGATGGGATTGAGACCAGAGCGAGCCACAAGCTGCAGCCATTGGCGGGATGCTCCCAAGGCGTGTTATCCCCAACCGAACTGTAACAATCTTTAACTAGAAAAACCATTTTACACACCTAGGGAAGTCGTGTGTGAATGAACTGCAGTGCACATGCTGCTGTGCGATGGCATTGGCGGGCTGTTGGGTCTTGTGGATCTGTGACATCTTGATTTTGAACCGACAGCAAGGACAATTGCGGTAAGGAAGTGCTTTAACGCCGTCAGTCCTCTATTATGGCTAAGTAATGTAAACATATAATGACCATTTCCATTTCCATACTCACCTGAAACAACATTATGTGATCTACAGTATGTTGTTTGCGCACCGCCATTAGCACAAGGGATTACCACACCATGAATCCTGACAGCAAGTACCACCCGTATCTGCGGTTGCGTTGTGGGTACCGTATGTTGCAAAGGATTCCACGTTGCATGGTATGCACCATAAACTTATCATCCAACATATATACAATCAACAGTGTAGGAGATTCCACATTGCACATATGTACCATACATCTTATCAGCCAACGTATAAACGAATATCCACCAACTGCTTGCCACCCCCGTTCCATGCTCAAGCAGAGACACGCGAGCCATAGCATGAAGTGACGAAGGCAACACCAGAGGTTACTACGCTCCCCTCTCGTCACTCATCCACCATATGCAATCAGCCCACATACAAACGAGCCCCAATACCCATCAACTGCTTGCCACCCCACGTGGTATGCACATGCACAGGCACCTGACCTGAGCAATGACATGACCCGGTGAGTCAATGCCTACAATACAGGCTGCAACAACCCCTCTCCTCACTCATCCTCCATCTTGAATCAGCCAACATACAAACGAGTCCCAATGTCCATCAACTGCTTGCCACCCCCTGTGGCATGCACATACACAGGCACCTGAGACATCACACGGAGAGTCAGAGGCAGCACCACAGGCTGCACCACTCCCCCTTCTCCCTCGTCCCCCGCTCCCGCTGCCGCCTCTGCCGCAGCTGCCAGCCCACCATCAACCAGCAGGATACTGTCATCCTCGTTATAAGCACCACCTGTACCACCATCTGCATCGTCATCTCCTTCTAGCAAATCAGGCGAGATGTTGTGGGCAAGGTCATCTGCTGCCAGGCCTGAAACCGCAGTTGAATCCTCCAAACCTTCACTTGCCACTGCACTGCCACTGCTCCCCTCACCACCACCACCACCACCACCACCACCACCACCACCACCACCACCACCACCACCACCACCACCACCACCACCACCACCACCACCACCACCACCACCACCACCACCACCACCACCACCACCACCACCACCACCACCACCACCACCACCACCACCACCACCACCACCACCACCACCACCACCACCACCACCACCACCACCACCACCACCACCACCACCACCACCACCACCACCACCACCACCACCACCACCACCACCACCACCACCACCACCACCACCACCACCACCACCACCACCACCACCACCACCACCAGCACCATCACTCTGAACCAACGCTGATGGTGATATCATATGGGCCAAATCATTTGCTGATAGACCCGCCACTGCCGCTGCCTTGCACTCTGCGGCGCTGCCAGCCTCACCGTCCCGAGCCTGGTCTTTCCGAGCCTTTCCATTCCGAGCCTTGGTGTTAGCATCGGAAGGTGGAGGCTTGGCGCTGATGATGATGGTGCTAGTGGCTGCGAACCACTGGCATATGGTGTTGGGGATGGAGTTGAAGTGAATGGGTCGTTCCATCTACACAGTGGGGGGGCAAGGGGAAAAAAGGCAGGGCAGAAAGGAAGCAAGGGAGCATGACAATGAGAACGTGGCTGCGAACCACTGGCATATGGTGTTGGGGATGGAGTTGAAGTGAATGAATCACTCCATCTGTAGAGAGGGGAGGGAGCAGGGCGGAATAAAAAATGCAGGGGAGAGGGGGAGTGAGAAAAAGAGAGGAAGGGAGCGTGGCAAGGAGGAGACCACCCCAGGTGGAAAAGCAGCGGCAGCGTATTTTTGAGTCGACTCAAAAACAGGTGGAAAAGCAGTGGCAGCGAAGCATTGGCAGGTCATGTTGGGGAAGGAGTTAGAAATAAACGGGCCACTCCATCTATGCGGCGGGGAGGAAGAGAGGCGGGGAGGAGAGGCGGGGAGGAAGAGATGTGCAGGCGGGGCATAAAAGGGAGAGAGGGAATTTGGCAACGAGAATGACAACCGAGGTAGATAACCACTGGCAGGCGGTGTTGGGAATAGAGTTGAAGTGAATGGGCTGCTTCATCTTCCCAGTGCAGAGGGCTAGAGAGACGACTTTTGAGGCGCCTCAAAAGTGCTCCATCTTCCCAGTGCAGAGGGGGAGACGACTTTTGAGGCGCCTCAAAAGTCCTCCATCTGCACAGAGCAGAGGGAGAGACGAACAGGCAGCATAACTCAACCCGAAGCGTTCAATGTAGATGTTCATGTAGCGCGGTTGTGAGACGTCTCAAAACTTCACTTTATACCCGAAGCATTCGGTTTAGACACTCGTGTAGCGCAGTCAAACGGCCGTGACCCACACTCAGGAGAGAGGAACATCGCATGCTGAAGCGCCCCTAGGTGCGCTTCAGCAGCAGGCAGAGGAACAGCCGCTCGCTCGCCTCCTGCACCCGTCAACTAAGCACACACGCACGAGCAGCCCCACCGTCACCCTACTCACCCCAAAGCGTTCAATGTAGACGTTCATGTAGCGTGGCCCAATGGCTGTGACCCACGCGTTCGAGAGGCACCCCTGGGTGCGCTTCAGCAGCAGGCACAGGAACAGCCGCTCGCTCGCCTCCTGCGCGTATCGGGCGGCGAGCTTCCTCTCGTTGCACCGCGTCGCCACGTCAGCGACGGCGTTTGCAGGCGGCATCGCTCGTTCCTTGTGCACAAGCTGGCACTCGCGCCGGACTGCGGTTACCAGCTCCCGGCGTAACAAGCTCTTCTTGTCTTCATTCACCTCTCCGCCTCCTGATCCTCCTCCTCCTCCTCGCCCTCCTCTCCCTCCCCGCCCTCTCCCTCCCCCCCTCCCTCCCTGTCTCCCTCCTCTCCCTCCTCTCCTGTCCCCCTCTCTCCCCCCTCCTCTCCCTCCTCTCCTGTCCCCCTCTCTCCCCCCTCCTCTCCCTCCCTGCAAACCCTCCCCTGCAAACTCTCCCTTCTCCTCTCCCCTCCCCTCTCCCCTCCCTTCTCCCCTCCCCTCTCCCTTCCCCTCTCCCCTCCCGTCTCCCCGACTCCCTCGGCACCCTGCCAGCAGCCCCAATGGATCCCCCACAGCAGTAATCACCTTACCTCCAGCCGCTACCCCAGTGAGCTTTCTGAGTAAGGTAACATCACTAGAGCTACTCGCCCCATGCCCTCTCACTCCTGCTCCTTCTGCTCCTCCTCTCCCTCCTGCCCCTCCTGCTTTTCCTCCTGCTGCTACTGCTGCCCCTGCCTCTCCTGCTTTTCGTCCTGCCTCTCCTGCTTTTCCTCCTGCTCCTCCTGCTTTTCCTCCTGCCCCTCCTGCTTTTCCTCCTGCTGCTACTGCTGCTCCTGCCTCTCCTGCACGCCCTCCCCCTTCTCCTGCACCCAACGCCCACTTCTCCCACTTCAAACTGCTGCTAAGCCCCATCCTCGCTATAAGCCTCTCCTCTGCTGCCAGCGCGGCCGCCAGCTGGCGGTGCACGATGACGTCAGCGTAGCGGCGGATCGGGGAGGTGAAATGCGTGTATAGGTCGAGAGCGAGACCGTAATGAGACGTCCACTCACCTTCACCGGTATCGCCAGATGTACCTGCACTGGCAGCAAATGCACCTCCCCCCGCAGATCTATCTCCCCCAAATCTGCCTCCCCTGCCTCCCCCAAATCTGCTTCCCCCGGATCTGCCTTCCCCGGATCTACCTCCCCCAGATCTACCTCCCCGAGGTGCACCTACACCGCCACTGCGGCCACCAGACCTACCTCCCCCAGATCCACCTCCCCAAAAAACCCATCACCATTATCACACTCCTCATGACCATCCCCATTGCTATCACCCCCATCATGCTCACCCCACTGTCCTCGGCAGAAGTACTGAGCCAGCTGCATGGGTTTAGTAGCCATGAGCAGCAGCAGCGCTTTCTCCCCTGGGTCCACCACTGCCCTTCCCACCTCGTTAAGTATTTCACTTAGCACTTTGGACGGTATTACACAATCCATGCTACCCCCGGCTCCCTCCGTCTCCCCTTCTTCTGTCTCCTCCGAGTCTCCTGGCCCTTTTCCCCCGCCTGTACCCGCTATAAGCTGCTTCAGTTCCGGGCACTCCCGCACCAGCTTCTTGCAGAAGGCTGTTGAGAGCACGCCCTGGTTGCAGGCGAAGCGCAGGAAATCGCCCATCTTCTTGGCGTTGGGAGGGGGGTGGAGCCTGTATGGGGCAATGGGGAGGGGGGGATGGCATGCAGGAGAGAGGATAAAAAACAATGCAAGGCACATGAAGCCGGCTGAAAGGGTGACCAGGTTGCAGGCGAAGCGCAGGAAATCGCCCATCTTCTCGGCGTTGGGAGGGGGGTAGCGCCTGTATGGGGCACCGGGGAGGGGAAAGGCAGGAAAAAGAAAGGTGGTTCGCTGCTGCTGTGTTCTGTCTGGCCGTTCAGGGATTCAGTTTGGCCGGTGTGAGGCTCCTTTGAAAGGGTTTCAGTTGTAAGAAGAATGCGAACGATACTTGAGGAGGGCATGCGAGGGGAGGAGGGCGTGCGAGGGGAGGAGGGCATGCGAGGGGAGGAAAGCACGGTAGTGCAGGAGCTGATGCTGCACGCAATATAATAATTGCGACGGTGGTATTGGCCAGCAGCATCAGCTCCTCCACCAGATGGTTCGCTGCTGCTGTCTCTGGTGGTAATAGGTTTGAATGCCTCAGGGGAAGGAGGGGATCACGTTTGAGAATTCACAAAAGGAGAAGGAGGGGAAGGCCTATTGCACATTACCTGAGCAGTGCACCGGAGGGGGAGGCTCGAGATATGATGTTGGCGACGGTGGTGTTAAAGTCGAGGGGAAGGTGCGGAACATTACCTGAGCAGGGCATCCGAGGGGAATGCTCGAGATATGATGTTGGCGATGGTGGTATTAGCCAATAGCATCAGCTCCTCCACCAGATGGTTCGCTGCTGCTGTTGCCGGCGGCTTAGGGTTCAGGTTTAAGGGGGGAATACAGGGAGCACTGCCTGGGGACGTCGAGGGGAAGGCGGGGGACGATACCTGAGGAGGGCATCGGAAGGGAACGCCCTAGAAATGATGTTGGCGACGGTGGTGTTGGCCAGCAGCATCAGCTCCTCCACCAGATGGTTCGCTGCTGCAGTCGCCGGCGCCACCGCTGCTGCCACGGGTCTCCACCTGTTACCATTGCTGCTGCTGCTGCTGCTGCTGTTGGTGTTGGTGTTGCTGACGTTGTTACCCACACCCAAATTCCCACTGCCCACCATCAATGAATCTTCCTCAACCTCCTCCTCTTCAGCATCGAAAGAAAATCTCAGTTTTGACGTCTGAAGCTGCATCAGTGCCCCCCTCTCCTCCCTCGCCTTCCTCAGGCTCTGCGCTATGCGGTGCAGCGTCAGCACGTCTCCAATCACGTCGTGCCACCTGTACCCTCCGTACAGGACCGGCCGCCATTCCTCGTTCACTCTGCCGTCCAGTTTTCCCACCCCTCCGCCCCCTCCTCCCGCTCCGCTCCCCCCTCCCCCTCGCCCCCTTCCGCTGATCCCATCCCCATCACTCAACCCTTCACTCACACTCCCAATCCCACTTTCATCATCCCTCTCCTCCCTCTCCTCCTTCCCTACTTTCTTCTCTCTGCCCGCCTTCCCCTCCCCCTCTTCCCGTCCCCACCCTGTCACCTCCTCCCCTCCCCCGAACCTCCCATCAATCATCTCCTGCGCGTGCCCATACGCCAGCTGGACGCACGGACGAATCACAGACCTTCCCGCCCACTGCCGCCTCACCTCCCCCGTTACAGTCACATCCCACACCACCGAAAACGCTAGCCTGTCAACCCCCGGCTGTAGCGAGCAGAGGTCCTCGCAGAGCGGGCGGGGAAGCATCGGCATGGCCTGCTGGATTAGATACACTGTCGTGCACCGCCGGGCGGCTTCGGCATCTAGTGCGGATCCGGGCGGTATGAAGTATGACACGTCAGCAATGTGAACCCCCACTTGATACAACTCCTCCTCCTCCTCTTCTTCGCCCTCCACCTCTCTCTCCTGCTTTGCCTCCTCCTCGCCCTCTTTCAAACTCTCCACCCCCTTCCCCTTCTTCTCCCCCTCTCCCTGCTCCCGACCCTCCTCACCCGTCCCCTTCCCCTTCCCCTTCCCCTTTTTCTTCCCCTTAGCCCCCCCAGCCCTTATCCTCGTTATAGACAGAGCATCGTCCAAATCTCGTGCGGTGGGCGGGTCTATAGTGAACACCCGCTGGCCCCGAAAGTCTCTGCGAGCTGCAATCTCCCCTGCTGGAATCTGCCACCCGCTGCTGCTGCTGCTGCTACTGCTGCTGCCCTCGCCCACGCCACTACTGCTTACACCCTCGTTAGTATCACCCTCGCTACTATCACCACCCCTGCCATCACTATCACCCCTCGTCTCACCAGCCCCACAAGGCAACTCGGCCAGTACCTCTGGTGAAAAATCCGACCCATGTATTCCAAGCTGGGCCAGAATCGCCCTCGTTTCAGTCTCAGCGTCCCCTGCTGGCCCCAGGCTTTGTGTGACTATACCGAAGGGCAGGAACTGGCCGGAAGACCAGCGGGACAGCCTGGCTGCTACAAGCATCTGCCTCACCTCTGCTGCTGCTGCAGCTGGTGCTGCAGCCGCCGCTGCCTCTTCTGCTGCTGCTACTGACGATGCTACAGCTGTCTCCGCTACAGTCACGCTTGCTACAGCGCCACTCCCATCCCCAATATCAGCAACAACAGCAGCAACCTCTACTATTGGTGCAAGGCTAGGGCCGCTCTTATTGGTCCTCCTCGAAGCAGCCTTCTGACACGTGTCAGGGACCGCTGCAGCTGCTAAGACGAGGTCTTTAATCTCCTTGGGTAGGGTGCTGATTCGGATTAGCATGCGCGGGAACCGAGGGTCCACTGGAGTGAATGTGACTATACCGAAGTCAGCAAAATTAGGCATCGGCGTCGCCGATTGCGCTTCGGTCCCTGCGCAAGCTGTTATGACTCCGTTACTGTCACTGCTGCTACCAGCGACAGCAGCAGCAGCAGCGGCAGCATCAGCACCCGCAGGGGCAGGAGCATCAGAAGGAGAAGCATCAGCAGCAGGGGCAGTATCAGCAGCATCAGCAGGCTCCTTCAGTTCAGCAGCAGAGCCAGACGGTTCACTCTCACCAGCTTCCGTCGACAGGAATACCGCGTCCTCCTCCCCAACCACCTCCCCCTCCTCTAAAACCACCTCCCCCTCCTCTAAAACCACCTCCCCCTCCTCTAGAACCACTTCCCCCTCCTCCCCAACCACCTCGCCTTCTTCCAAAACTACTTCCCCCTCCTTCACTTCCTCCTCCTTCCCAATCACCTCCCCCTCTTCCTCTTCCCCAACCACCTCCCCATCTTCAATCTCATCCCCACCGCTATTCTCCCCACTCTCATACACCTTCACATCTCCCTCCTTCGCCACCTGTTGCCCCTGTTGCTCCTGCTGCTCCTCCTGCTCCTCCTGCTGTTGCATTTTCTGTCCCAGCTTCTTCTGCTGGTGCTCCTGCTTCTCCTTCTTCTGCTGCTTCTTCCCCCCCACTCGCTTCTTCCTCTCCACAGCCCGTCGCCTCTGCCTCTCCTTCTCTATCTGCGCACCTGCAGCAGGAAGCAGCTCCAGCCGTCCCACCACCGCCTCTCTCCGAGCCGACCAATGAACAATCGCCACCACACGCCCCGTCAGCCGCAGATCCGGATTGGCCCTCACTGCCCGCGCCAGTCTCTCTACCGCCTCCGCCTTCCCTCTTTGCCTACTTCCCTCCTCTCCCTGCCCTCGTTGCCCTCCTCTCCCTCCTCTCCCTCCTCTTCCTCCTCCAACTGACTCAGCTCCACTCGCTATACCCCAGCCTGCTGCACTGTGAGCGTTTGGATCGCTACCTTCTTCGTGTGTGGTGACTATCCGTGGATCACTGGGTTCCAGAGACGGAGAGTCTACTTCCACTGCTACTGTGTCTCCTTCGACCTGTATGCACGGACGCACAGACAAATGAGTTATCTACGAGATGGAGTAAAGGAACGAGGGCGTTGAAACTTGATGAACGAGATTCAAATATTTTCAGGTAACGTGGACTCTTACCGCTCGGTTCTGTGCCTTGAGACCGTAAATCAGGACATCCCGAGGAGCTCCCTCGATAGTCACATACGCCTGAAGGGAAAGCAAGAAACAGCAACGCACGATTAGTGTCCAGAATTCCCTTTAGAGTCACATATGCCTGAAGGAACACCAAAGTACCCAATCAGGGCACAAGCAAACATGCATCCCAAAAGGCACCAAAGCAACAGCAACAGATTCCCGAGTCAACTGAAGATATGTTAAACATTACAACACCCAGAGCAGCACACAGCGTGCACTGCAAGCGATGACTTTGGGCTGACTTTTAACCGTAAATGTTGCTTCCCAAATGCTTGCCCAGACAAGGTAGACTGACCTCAAATCGGTTCCGCGCGTTGACCCTGAATGATGCGGCAAAAAGGGTGCCATCCTGAAGAAGTGGAAAAAAAAAAACACAAGGGAACGGGAATCAACATGACAAGAACGCAGCCGAAAAAAAAAAAAAGGCAGTGTTGGCAAGCAGGAAAATGCAACGAGCATCGACAGATGCGGGCACATGAACACTTAAAAGGAATGCAGTTAAAAGGAATGCAGTTTGGATGATCAGTCCCACAATTCAATATAGGTTCACGCATGAAAGGCATACCTGAATCCTCTGCTTGGCAACTTCAAGGGGCAAGTGAGGGGCGAAAACCCCCCGAAAACCCTTCTCCTTCCCCTTGTCCTCGCTATTGCCAGCCCCTGTAAAAGCATCGACCCGATCTTGCCCGCAGGTCCTCGCATCCCAACTACTGGGCGCCACTGAACCCCAGTCCACCGAAACGGATGACTTTTGGGTTGAATCACCCCACTCCACCGAGACAGATGACTTAGGAACCGAATCAAGAGCCACAGAGCCTCCCTCTGCACTCGTGGGTCCTGTATCCCCCCAACCACTTGGCGGGGGAAACTTAAACCCTAAACCAGTCCCATCCCTGCCCTGCTTGATCGGAGGACCAGCACTGCCACCTCTCTGCTGCTGCTTCTGCTGCTGCTTCTGCTGCTTCCCCTTCAACCTTTCCTTCTTCTGCTTCTTCTTCTCCTTCTTTTCCCTTTCCCTACTCTCCACCTCACTTTGTCCCTCCCCTGCATATCCCACCGCATCCGTCGAACTTTCAGGTTCAGGAGGCTGCTTTGACAAAATTTCAGCTCCAGGATTTTGCTTTGACGGAATCAGCTCAGGATTTGACGGAATCAGCTCAGGATTTGACGGAATCAGCTCAGGATTTGACGGAATCAGCTCAGGATTTGACGGAATCAGCTCAGGATTTGACGGGATCGGCTGTGGTGACGGGATCGGCTGTGGTGACGGGATCGGCTGTGGTATGGCCGGATTCGACTCTGGTTTGGACGGTGCAGCTTCATCAGACGCTTCCTTTCCCGCTCCTGCTGCTTCCTTTGCCTGCTTCTCCAGCATCTTCTTCGCCTTCTTCTCTCTCTTCTTCTCTTTCTTCCGTGCCGCCTTCTCCTCTGCAGCTTCCGAAGATTCAGCCTTTCGAGGCGCCTTGATAGTCTCCGCCTTCTCCTCCTCTGCAGCTTCCGAAGATTCAGCCTTTCGAGGAGCCTTGATAGTCTCCGCCTTCTCCTCCTCTGCAGCTTCCGAAGTTTCAGCCTTTTGAGGCGCCTTGGTTTCAATTCCGTCTTTCGATACTGCTGCTGCTTCCTCCGCCTGCTTTTCCTGCAGCATCTTCTTCATCATCTCCTTCTTCTCCTTCTGCCTCTCTCTTTTCTTCCTCTTCTTCGCCGCCTTATCCTCGTCTGCGGCTTCTACGAATTCAGCCTTTTGAGTCGCCGCCTTAGTGTCCTCCTCTGCAGCGTCCGTCGATTCAGCCCATGCAGCTGGCTTTTCAGCTTCTGCGGCTCGCCCCTGCTGCTCAATTGCTTCTTTCCCCACTCCGGCTGCTTCCTCTGCCTGCTTCTCCTGCAGCATCATCTTCATCATCTCCTTCCTCTCCTTCTGCCTCTCTTTCTTCTTCCTCTTCCGCGCCGCCTTATCCTCCTCTGTGGCTTTTACGGATCCAGCCGTTTGAGTCGCCTTAGAAGTCGCCGCCTCGTCCTCCTCTGCAGCGTCCGTCGTATCGGCCTGTTGCGGCGCCTCAGGAACCAAAGGCTTATCCTCCTCTGCAGCGTCCGTAGATTCAGCCGGTACAGCTGGCGTTTCAGCATTTGAGGCTCGCGCCTGCTGCTCAATTGCATCTTTCCTCACTCCAGCTGCTTCCTCTGCCTGCGTCTCCATCTTCCTCATCATCTCCTTCTTCTCTTTCTGTCGCTCTTTCTTCTTCCTCTTCCGCGCCGCCTGATCCTCCTCCACAGATTGCGATTCTGCGCCTCCCGAAGTGACCACTACAACTCGCTTCGCCGTTGCGATAATAGAAGACGCTGCCACACATGTCGTCACAATGTCGGGGTTGACTATAACGGCGGATTCAGGAACCCCCGCGCTCGTATTAGTAGCCATCGATGCAGGCAGCTGCGTGTCGTTGTTAGCAGATAGAATTTCGGTTCCTAGCTGCCCGTTATTCCTTTCCTGACCGCCTCTCCCCCTCCCTCGTACCCTCCCCCGGTCTCCTCCCCCGCCATCTCCCCTGCTTGCCCCCGCCTCTACTCCCCCATGTCCATGTCCGAATCCCCCTCGCCTTCCGCCAAACCCCCTGCTCCTTCCCCCCGATCCGCGGAATCCCCCCCGACCACCCCTTCCTCGTGCTCCGCGCCCAGATCCCTCACCGCCCGCGCTCCCCTCGCCGTGACCGCCGTCCATCGCCTTTTGATGGCGCCTGGTAAGATACTTCCTGAGCTGGCTACGGGACGGGACTACGCAAAAAGCAGCGGCTTTCAAACGGTCCTAGAAAAAAAGTCTTAATGACAGTTTATCTGGAAAAAACACCACAGCAGGAAAGGCTTGACGATTGCGAATACAGATATCAGAATTACAGTGAATAGCCTGGTAAAGCCCTGAACGTCCAAAACATTTATGAGCAGTGAATCCCGCAAGAAGGTGCCTCGCTGACCCTTGATTCGACGGACAAATAAGAGATACTGCAAGTGACACCTTGGAAACTCAACCGTCAGTAACAACGTATTCGTCAACAACAGCTTTATAATCTACCGATCAGCAGGAAAGCCGGTCGCGCCTCAATAAAAAAACGAGGGTCGACCAAATGTGTCGCCCAAATGAACGGAGAATGCGAGAAATTGTGAGTGGAAATGGGAATGGAAATGGACAAGGATAGGGGATTTGAAGGGAAGTAGATACTTTCGGTTGTCTTGGATATGTCCGTTGCTTGGCGGCTGGGGATTTCTTGGTGACTTGCTTGTGAGAGACGACTGTGGTTGGTTGCCGAAACTGGCGACGATATTCGCTGGGTTTGGGATTTGCGAACAGCGTCGTGCGATGACGCGAAGCGTGTTACCAGGAAGGCTTCTGGGACCGACCAGAAAAGTTTTGGTGATTGAGCGGATAGGGTAGAATGATGTGGTGCGAATGCGATTGGCCACGTATGTGCTGCAATGCAATGCAGTCACTTGATCACAATTTCGTTCCAGACCAAACTGTGGCGCGAAAAGGTTGCGTATGTTCTCGCAAATTGGTGAGGTCATTTTGTAACGCGCCAGGCAGTGTCGTGCGAGATTCACGAAAATCGCAGCCACAGTGCTACTGAACCTGATTGGTTTGAAGCCAGATACGGAAGCAAGCGACGAACAGATGGTGCATCCAGCCCACCTCGCGAATTACATCGTCCCTGCGATTCACTCGCCGAGTCAAAGACCGCCATACACCAGACCTTCCGCCAGACGTATGGCGAAAGGTTTGTGATCCAGTCTTCGGCGCGTCACATGGATCTCCCAGCGGAATCGGGTAACATCCTTGGCGATCAAGCTTGACCGTGATTCCTTGAAACCAATCTTGTCTTCAACCTGTCACACGGCTGTGTTATGAGAATACGGCCTTCATCGATGTTTGGTTGTGAAGTTTGAACTCCGAACGCGTCACTCCCAAGTTTCAACAAAGCAGTCAAACGGACGAACATACTCGTTTCTTCAAACCTATCCCGTGCGACGAATCGCATACTGCTCGTCGCCACCATAATGCAGCTGCCGGTTCCCTCATCTTCTCGCCTGTGTTATTCCCAAGGCCTTGCTGGATGCCTCTGCGTTGCGCCATTGGTTGGCGAACGCAAGTCCATTTCGTCCGTTTCCAGCGACCCGTCGCTTGGATCGCGTTTCTAGATGCAGATCAGCTATTCGTCCCCATCACTCACGCGAGCATAGCAGAGACTGCGTTCCTAACGTTTGCATTATTATCGGTCAAGCGATTGACTCGAGCTAAGCACCGACTGAGCTCCTAGGATTCGCCATGGCGCGGCGGCTATCGCGCTTGGCTCATGATTGTAACTCGCAACATAAATTACACATCCCATGCAAGCCTTTCATTCTTCCATCGCCGTGGTTCTACTACCATTTGCCTTCCGGTTCTGTCCTTTGAGCTCCTCGCGTTGGACTAGTTGTACCCCTCGTTCTACCCACCTTACCTACACTCCGCACCCTACACCGGCGTGAACCGCACGTCACCGCACAAGTTCGCCTGTTGCGTCTCTCCCGCGCCGCTTCCGCCTCCACTCCCGCGGGACCCCCGCCGTCGTCATCATGGGGTCGATGCGCGCCTATCCTGCCGGCCTCCTGCTGCTCGCCTTTGCCCTCATCACCGGTCAGTCTGCTTCTCTTGTGATCTGCTGCTCTCTCGTTGTCTTCTCTCTATTCCCTCCTTCCTGCTCGCTTCTCTTTTCCGCCTCGTTTTTACTTTCAGCTCTCTCCTCTCCTCGCCGCCCGCTCTCCTCTCTCATATCGGCCTCTCTTCTCTTCTCTTCTCTTCTCTTCTCTTCTCTTCTCTGCGCATCCTCTCCTTTATCCTCCACAGCAGAACAGATGATGAAGGCAGCGCATGGCGACGACACGGTGAAACGCATGACACACCGCATGACACACCGCATGACACACCGCATGACACACCGCATGACACACCGCATGACACACCGCAGCATGATGCTGAAAGGCGCGAATGGAGCTGGCAGCATCAGTGGGGTGTCGGATCTGCCCGTCACCACAACGGTGGTGTTGGGACCTGCGCAGCTGAGATTCAGCAAGCAGCGCTGCGTGAGCGTCCCCAAGAAGGACGCGAAGCAGAGGAACGTGCAGGTGTGGTGGAACGGCCCTAAGGGGTCGCCTTGCCGCCCGAACCCTAGTGTTGGAATATGTGTGGGTGTGAGTTTGGTTGGTGTGGCCGTGTGTGAGGCATGGTGAGGAGGCATGGTGAGGAGGCATGGTGAGGAGGCATGGTGAGGAGGTATGGGGAGGAGGCACGAGCGGCGCATGGCTTGGGGATGGGAGGGAGGGGCAGGGAGGGAAGGGGAGGGGAGGGGATAATAACCACGCTGTCATCTCTTGTGCTTGCACTTGCCACGCCCTTCAGGTTTCCAAACACGAAAAAGCAGCTTCGAAAGGGGGCTTCCGTGGTATCTGTTCTCTGTGCTGTTCCCGAGAAGCAGCAGAAGGAAGATTCGCTGCAGCAGCCGATCCTGAAGGAAGATTCGCTGCAGCAGCCGATCCTGAAGGAAGATTCGCTGCAGCAGCCGATCCCGAAGGAAGATTCGCTGCAGCAGCCACAACCGAATGCTGGTACGTTCATTGCTTCCCTCTTAGAAAGGGAACCCCCTAGACGGGACTTGGTGTGTTCGGAAGGGTGTGATTTGGTGCCTTACTCAATGCCGAATAAAATCTTGCTGAGTATGCAAATAAAATCTTGTCAATGATAGCGCCTTCCGATCCACAGCAACTCCTTCCTGACTTTGCAATGCAAACGCAGCCTAAGTCATTCCAATGGCCTTATGCCGCCTATAATCATTGTTTGAGACGTCTCAAAAGTCATTCCGATGGCCTTATGCCGCCTATAATCATTCCCATACCTTCGCTTGTCGCCCCTTCATGTTGCGCCTCTGCTGCAGATCCTGCCTGTGCGGCGTTGGGATGTGAGCCTGGCGGCAAATGTGAGGTGGATGAAAACGGAGAGCCCTACTGCAAGTGGGGTGAGTGAGCATGGCGTTGCTGCCAGTGGAGTGAATTCTTTCCTGCTCTGCTGGTCGAGTTGTTTTCTAGCATGCTGTGTTTCCCAGCTTCAATCCCCCACTAACATTGCTCTCACACACCGCACTGCACCCATGCCCGCCCCTCAGACTCGCCCTGTGGCGCCTGCCCCACTGGAGCCACCTGCAAGACGGTGCCTGCGCAGGACAACAATGCGGTGCAGCTGCCTTACTGCTCGTGCCCTGAAGGCTTTGGGATAACCGCGACCGAATGTGTTGAGGGTAAGCTTGTTCGACACTTGCTCTAGTCTCTCGACTCTCCTCTTCCCACTCACCCCACTCTCCTCTCCCCACTCTCCTCTTCTCCCACTTGCCCAACTTTTTACTCTGTCTACTCTACTCACGCCCCTCTTTGCTTAACCTTTCTCGCTCTGCCACGGTTGTTAAACTGCTGATGCTCGTCCATGAAGGTATGTATGAATGTGGTAATGCATGAAAGCATGTACAATTGTGGGAATGCATGGATGTATGTACGAATGTGGGAATGCATCAAAGGCGCACACTGACACAGCACTGAGTCCTTCCTTATGCCACTCTGTCTCAGGTGGAGCGTCTACCGTCTCGTCTATCAGCCACACACTCATCGCAAATCGAACCGCCAAGGACAACACATCCCGGCCATACACCTATCGCCTCAACCTGAATGCTTGCACTCCTTTCCCAGCTGAAGTGGCTGACACCTACAAGGCAGTATACGCTGTTGAGAACATTGGCGATGCTCCGAACTGCCCCAATCTCACGTTCTACGTGGACAACAGCTGTGCAGGCGCATCCTTTTCTGGACCCACCGCGTCAACCACTACACCATTTGACGGATATTACGAACTGTGAGTGATCGATCGCTTGCCACCCACATACGGTACCTGCACAGCGATTTCCCGCTTCCGCTTTTAATAATGCCGTTCTGAACTGTCTTACCATCCTCTTTGTCCCCCTTGTTACCATTACGCAGGAACATCGAGTCGGATATTCGCTTCCGCTCTATTTCGTGCACTCAGTAGGTTGATGTGGATGGCTTCTGAGAACTCTCAGACGGATGGCTTTTTCTTTCCACTCAATGATGACCCTTCTCCCTTCCACTCGCTCGAGATCCTTTCAGAATGTCCCGGTGTAGACCCAGTGTAGAATGTTAGTTCTTCTTGCCAACCTTTGCTCCTGCCCAGAGGATGCCTTGCCCAAGGGATGCCTTGCTTGAGAAATGCTTGTAGTGCTGTCTCTGTTGTGTGTTGTGTTGTGTGTTGAAACTGTACCCTTGACTGGATTTGAGTAAAGCCTGTTTGTATGTAACTGTTTGCTACCGTACCCTAGATGCAAGTGAAGCCCATCTCTATTCTCCCGTCTACTGGTACTACCGCTCAGCACTTCACAACGTTTCTAATATAATAGGAGGTTATGGTTGTCAAATGTTGTAGCCTATAGTGAGGTTTGTCTTAGGGGGTACAAAACTTAGGGTTAGCTATATGTACCCCAACCAACATCAATGCATCATCCATTCTTCATTCTGACATGGTATCAGTTAGGTTAGGATCCTGTGGGATCCCGTTCCGCCGTTCTCCGTTCGTACCACCCGAGCCTGATCCTAGCTCTCGTTCGTCTCCTTCTCGTTGTTACCGAGCCTAGCGCCGAGCCACGCTCTCGTTCGTAGCGTAGCCCGCCCCCCCCCCCCCCCCCCCCTTCGCGTCGCCTTCCCCCCCCCCCTCGAGTCGCGCCCGTCCCTTTCCCCCTGTCGTGTCGCGCTCCTTCCGTCGCGTCGCGTCCGCGCCTTCCCCCCGTCGTGTCGCCTTCCCCCTGTCCCGTCGCCCCCCCCCCCCCCTTTTCCCCCCGTCATGTCGCCTTCCCCCTGTCCCGTCGCACCCGCCCCCTTTCCCCCCGTCACGTCGCCTTCCCCCTGTCCCGTCGCACCCGCCCCTTTCCCCCCGTCACGTCGCCCTCCCCCTGTCCCGTCGCACCCGCCCCTTTCCCCCCGTCACGTCGCCTTCCCCCTGTCCCGTCGCACCCGCCCCTTTCCCCCCGTCACGTCGCCCTCCCCCCTGTCCCGTTGCTCCTGCCCTCTCCCCCCGTCGAGTCGCCCGTCCCGCAGCGCCCGCCACTGTCGCTCGCGACCGCGCTCGTCGCCGCCGCGCCTGCAGCCGTCGCTCGCCCCCTGCGCGCCTCGCTGCGGCCCCGCCGTCGTCGCCCGCCGCTGCGCCCCCTGCCGTCGCCCGCTGCGCGCGCTGCTGGCCCCTGCTGCCGTACGCGCTGCCATCGCCCGCCGCTGCGCCCGCTCTCGTTCTCCGCTGCTTAGTCCCCTGTTACCTCCCGCTGTCACGCCCGCTGTGGCGTCCGCTCCTCCCCTGTCCCAGAGTACCGCCGAACCCTAATTTGCCTCTCATCTACTGCTGTCCCCTCCCTCTCCGTTCGCGTTCGTTTTCGCTATGGCGACTCAGCGTGTCCTTCGTTTCGACGCTGACGGTAGACCTCTTGATTTTTCCGTCTGGCTTCTTCGTGCTCGCCGTCTGTTAGAGAGTCAGGTCCAGGCAGGCGAGTCCCTCTGGGCGCACGCTACTGGTGCCCTACCTGCGCCCCCTGACCCTACGCCTTTAGGACCTGCCCCTGACGACGCCGCTAGAGCCCGCTTTGCCACTCAGCGAGCTGACCAGACGGCTTGGACGTCACGTGACGCTGCGGCCTGCATCGCGCTCAGCAGCCTCCTCCCTGAGTCTGAGGAGGTTCACTTCACTCAGGTTCGCACCGCTGCTGCGTACCTCACTGCGATTAAGGCCCGCTACTCTACTCCCGCTGCTGTCTCTCTTGGCCGCCTGTTCCTCCCGTTCCTGTTTCCTGACCTGGCGTCTTTTGAGCGCTCTGCTGACTTGATTGCTCACCTCCGCTCGCTCGACGCTAGTTACCGCGCTGCTTGCACTGAGGCACAGCTTGCACTGCTTCCTCCCCCTATGGCGATTACTATCTATTTCATCGCCACTAGCCTCCCTGACCGCCTTGCCTCCGTTCGCGACGCGCTTCTGCTGAAGCACCCTAGTGAGCTCACCGTCGAGGTCCTTGAGTCTGCACTCAAGGACGTCGAGAGCAACCTTCGCTCGGTAGCCGCTGCCTCTGGTGCTGTGCCCCCCCCACTCTTCCACGGGTGCACAGTCCCGCAGTTACCCACCTTTACTGCCTCACTTGCCACTGCCGCTACTGACGCGACTGCAGCTGCTGTTACGACTGCGTCGCGGTCCCGCGGTAGGAGTGGCAAGAAAGGCGGTTCTGGTGGTGGTAGTGGAGGTGGAGGCGGAGGTGGTGGAGGTGGCGTTGCGCCTGGCGGCGGTGGAGGTTCAGGGCCTGGAGAGGCGCCTCGTGCAGTGACTGGTGACTCCACTGCGCCTGCTGGTGGTGGCGACGCCCGAGTTCGTCAGTCGCCTCCTGTACTTCCTGCCCCGGTTGGCGGAGCAGCGGCGTGGTACCAGGCTCAGCGTCAGCAGCAGCTTCTGCAGCACCAGCAGCCCCTCTCCTCCCAGCAGCCTCAGCAGCAGCAGCGGCAGCAGCTGGCTCCAGGGTCGGGGCTGCGTCAGACCCAGCGCGGTGCTGCTTACACTCCCTGCACCTACCAGGTTCTGACAGGCACTCGTCGTGGCCACCCTTGTGGCCGGTTTCACCCCCCTGGTCAGTGCTTTGCTCAGCTCACTGACACGGTTCGTTTGGTCTACGGGGTTGGTGCTCCTGCCCCTGACTGGCTGCCTCTTGTTCAGCGCTACGGCTCCGCTCTGTGGGCCATGTCTGCTGAGCAGTTAGTTGATCTGATTGGTACTCCCCATGCTATGTATGCTGTTGTTGACTCTAGTGTTTCTGACTCTGCTTACTCTGGTGTTGTTAGCTTAGGTGCTAGCCTTGCTCAGTTGCCTGTTGCTAGTGTAGGTTCTTGTGTAGACTCTAGTCCAGCGGCTACCTCAGAGGACGGTTCGCTGTCGTTCACGCTGGACTCTGGAGCCTCTCACTGCTTCTTTCGTGACAGCACGACACTTACGCCTCTTCCTGCGCCTGTTTCTGTGGCGCTGGCTGATCCCACTTCGGGACCAGTCACCGCGCGTCACACTACCACCTTGCCGTGTCCGGCTGCTCCTTCTGGGTCTCTCACTGGGTTTCACGTCCCCTCGTTCTCGAGGAACTTGGTGGGCGTACGACCCCTTGTGAGCCAGCACGTGGGTGTGTGGTTTTCGGGTGAGACAGCGGTGTGTGTTGACGAGGGCTCTTACCGGCCCCTTGCCACCTTTACAGCTGAGCCGGGCTCCGGTCTCTACACTCTTCACACTGGCCCGCTGGCGCAGCAGCAGCCGCAGCAGCAGCAACAGCAGCAGCAGCAGCCGCAGCCACAGCCGCCCCTCCTGCCCCCGGCCCCTGTTTTGCCCCCCGTTCGAGTCCTCGCGTCTCACCAGGTTGCTCCGTCCCCCCAGGTAGCTGTGTCTTGTCAGGTTCCTCCGTCTAGTCCGGTCGCTGCGTCGTGCTCCTGTCGGTCGCTTGCCCACCCCACCGTTTTGTGGCACCACCGGCTGGGGCACCCTTCTCCTCCTCGTCTTCGCGCTATGTCTCGTCAGCGTCTTGTCTTAGGTCTCCCGCGTGTCTTGCCGTCGCTGCCGCCGTCCCTTGCACCACCGTGCGGTCCTTGCGTCGAGGGTAGGCTGCGCGCCACCCCTCACTCCTCCTCCCTTCGTCCGGCCACCGAGCCTTTTGAGACGCTGCACTTGGACGTCTGGGGCCCCTCTCCTCGCCCTGGCCCTGAGCGTGAGCGTTTCTTTTTGGTGGTCGTTGACGACTACTCCCGCTACACCACAGTGTTCCCCCTGGCGAGGAAGTCTGAGGTGACTTCTACGCTGATCAGGTGGTTGCTTACCACCCAGGACACTCGTGGTCGTCGTGTCAGCTGTCTCCACTCCGACCGCGGGGGCGAGTTTCGCTCCGGCATTCTCGCTGGATTCTGTCGCGAACAGGGCATTCGTCAGTCCTGGACGCTTCCGGAGTCCCCACAGCAGAATGGGGTTGCTGAGCGTCGCATAGGCCTGGTCATGGAGATTGCCCGCACCTCCTTGACTCACGCCCGTGCCCCCCATTTCCTGTGGCCATACGCGGTCAGGTACGCCGCGCACCAGCTGAACCTCTGGCCACGCGTCTCTCGGCCGGAGGCTTCACCGACCAGTCTTTGGACAGGGTCCCCTGGTGTCGCGTCGAGGTTTCGTGTCTGGGGGTGCTTGGCTCTTGTCCGCGACACCTCCGCGGACAAGCTCTCGCCTCGCGCCGTTCCTTGTGTCTTCCTTGGTTTCCCTGAGGACTCCTCTGACTTCACCTTTTACCACCCTCCCTCTCACCGGTTCTTTGACTCCCGTGACGTCCGTTTCGAGGAGTCCACCCCCTACTACGTCAGGTACCCCAGTCGAGGTCTCCCGGTCCCTCCCCCCCCTCTCTTCCTGACCGCCGCTCCCCCGCCTGCTCCCCCGGTACAGCCTCCCCCCCCTGGTCCAGCCCCGTCTGGTGTGTCTCAGGCTAGCCCTCCCCCTTCGGTAGCCCCCCCTGTACAGCCTCCCTCCCCACAGTCTTCCTCGCCGCCTCCTGCAGGTGCTCCCTCTCGAGAGGTTGGTCCTGCGACTGTCCCTGTACAGGTCTCTGGTTCTGGGGGTGCTGGAGTTGGAGCTGAGCCGCGGGTTGCAGAGGACTCTTGTCTTCCGGGGGCTGGTACTGGTCGTGCGGAGTCTGGGGGTGCTGGTGCTGAGTCTGGGGGTGCTGCGTCTGGGGGTGAGGGTGTCCCTTCGGTTTCTGGAGAGCCTGGGTCTGGAGCTGGTGTTGGTGCTGCCTCTGGGGGTGGTGTGCTTGGTGCTTCGGAGGTCGACTCTGGGGCTGCCGCTGCCCCGGACACTACTCCTTCCCCCCACCCCTACCCGACCAGGTTCCAGGCTCGTGTTCGCCGTGCTCGTGAGGAGCAGCTGGAGTTGGAGAGAGAGGAGAGAGAGTTGCAGCGGCTCGAGGAGCAGGAGCGACAGCAGCAGGAGCAGCAGCAGGAGCAGCAGCAGGGGCAGCAGCAGGGGCAGCAGCAGCTGCAGCCGCAGCAGCAGCAGCAGCAGCTGCTGCCGTCTCCTCCTCCTGTCTCGGGTCTTCGGACCCTTGGTCTCCCGTCTCCCTCTCCTTCCTCCTCCCCCTCTCCTCCCGTCTCTGGTCCTCCGCTTCCTCCTCCTGACCCCTCTCCCGCTGTTTTCCCTCGTCCTCAGTCTTCGTTGTCTCCTCCTCCTTCTCAGACTTGGGCCTCTCGTCGCTCCCCTCGTGCTCGTCCCTCGTCTCCTGTTCCCTTCACTGACCTTCGTACAGCCTTCCTTTGTTCTCGTCCACCTCGTCCGTCTCCGTCTGTGCTTCCGTCTCCTCCTGAGTCGGCCCTCACTGTGTCGCTTCCTTCTCCTGTCACTGACTACTACCGCACGTACCGTCCTGTTCTCTCTCGTGTTCTCGCCTCTCTTGTTACCCACCCTCGTGCCTCTGTGTCCTCTGTGTCCGCTCTTACTGCCGCAGTCACTGAGTTTGCCTCTACCCGCCGCCTTGACTTCGCCACCGCTCTTGTGGCTGCTCCTCCTTCCAGTCCTCTGGCCGTCGGGGGTGTGTCTGCCCTTGGCAGTGACGCCCTAGAGGACAGGCAGTTTGAGCTAGAGTTCCTGGCGGCCGCTTCCCCTCATCTCTGTGCCATGCTCCTCGCCCCTGAGGGTGACCCCGACGCCCTTGACATTCCGACTCCTCGCACTTACGCTGAGGCAGTGTCAGGGCCTTGGGCCTCTCAGTGGAGAGCTGCCATGGACGCAGAGATGGCCTCCTACAGATCCACAGGCACCTACGTCGATGAGGTTCCCCCTCCGGGGGCGAACGTAGTCGACGGCATGTGGATCTACAGGGTGAAGCGGCCACCGGGATCTCCTCCCGTCTTCAAGGCGCGCTACGTGGCTAGAGGTTTCAGTCAGCGCGAGGGAGTTGACTTCTTTCAGACCTTCGCGCCCACCCCGAAGATGACCACTCTTCGGGTGTTACTACACGTAGCAGCACAGAGAGACTACGAGTTACACTCTCTCGACTTCTCTACTGCTTTCCTTCAGGGCAGTCTTCACGAGGAGGTCTGGTTGCGTCGTCCCTCTGCCTTCACTGGCTCTTTCCCTCCTGGGACCCAGTGGAGGCTGAGGCGACCGGTTTACGGTCTTCGTCAGGCTCCTCGTGAGTGGCACGACACCCTGCGTTCTACCCTGTCTGACCTTGGGTTCCAGCCGTCTTCTGCTGACCCGTCGCTGTTCGTGCGTCGTGGCCCCACACCTTTCTTTGTTCTGGTCTACGTTGACGACCTTGTTTTCGCCACCCCTGACAGGGTTGCTTTGGCACACGTGAAGTCCGAACTGCAGAAGAGACACACCTGCACTGATCTTGGTGAGCTGCGCCACTACCTTGGCCTGCAGATCACCAGGGACAGAGCTGCTCGCACCATTACACTTTCACAGTCACATATGGTGCAGCAGGTCCTTCAGCGGTTCGGGCTTCAGCACTCCACAGTACAGCGCACACCTCTTGCTGTTGACCACAGACTCACTGGACCCTTTCCTGACGAGCCGTTCGAGCCTAGTGGTCCCTACGCAGAGCTTGTGGGTTGCCTCATGTACCTGATGACGTGTACTCGCCCGGACCTCGCCTTCCCTCTCAGCGTTCTTGCGCGCTTTGTTGCGCCAGGGAGACACCGTCCTGTTCACTGGACAGCAGCTGTGAGGGTGGCGAAGTACCTAGCGACGACATCAGGCGTGGGGCTAGTTCTTGGAGGACAGCAGTCTGTCGTACTTACTGGTCACTGTGACTCCTCTTACGCTGACGACGCTGAGACTCACAGGTCTACTCAGGGGTACTGTTTCAGCCTGGGTTCTGGAGCTGTTTCCTGGCGGTCCACGCGCTCCTCTTCGGTCTCGACCTCTACAGCTGAGGCTGAGATCTACGCTGGTGCCATGGCGGCACAGGAGCTGCGTTGGTTGACCTTCTTGCTCACCGACCTTGGTGAGCGGCCGAGCTCTGCACCGACCTTGTTCACTGACAACAAGGCGTCTATTCTCCTTTGTCGAGAGCCACGACTGGAGAGCAGAGTGAAGCACATTCACGTCAGGTACTTTCTTCTGCGAGAGTTGCAGAGGCGTGGACAGGCTCGCTTTGAGTTTGTGGAGTCAGAGGCCAACACTGCAGACATCTTCACCAAGGCGCTTCCGCCTTGTGACCACCAGAGGTGCTGTGTGCAGTTAGGCCTTGTTGACACTGGTTCTCGTGTTGCTTAGACTTTGCTGTACTGTTTACTTTGCTTTCTATATATCTCTGTTACTTCTTGGACTGGCCTTGTGGCCACTGTTGTTTGTGCTCAGACTGTGTGGTGACGTTGTGATCCACCCTGAGCTTTGTTTCTTGGACTGGTCTTGTGACCGTACTCGTTTGGTTCTGCTAGACACCCCTCACTTAGGCTATGGGGGTGTGTCAAATGTTGTAGCCTATAGTGAGGTTTGTCTTAGGGGGTACAAAACTTAGGGTTAGCTATATGTACCCCAACCAACATCAATGCATCATCCATTCTTCATTCTGACAATGGTAACCTGATTCCATGCATGAGCGTTGTGGTTGAAACGGATGATCCTGCAACAAATCATGTCGGGTCGTCCATTAGAACGCGTCTCTCGAACCGCCGGCTGTCCGGCATATAAGACAGGCAGCTGTCTTCGCTTCTTTGTGCGACCAAGTCGCATATTGGTCGTTCATATAGTTGTTCGATAGCCAACGGGAACAAGAACAGGAGGAGGTGATCATCCCGAGCCCGACACAACTAAAAGACAAAACTCAGTGAAACGCCAGATGAAACCCTCGTACGGTGGCGATAAACCATGGACCTAATTGGGTACCCATCTCAACCGATACGGGTAGGCATAGATGGATTACCAGGTTTTGCAGCTAAGCTGCCCCAAACAGTGTATCCGTCCCAACCGAGAAAGTTAGTCTTAGCACGGGGGAAGAGCGCGCAAGTGTGGTGGAACGGCCGCGGGGGTTCGAGCAGCACGGCAGCAGGTTTCGCCTGCTCGCAGGTCAAGTTCTTTGGAAACGGCGGCTGCCAGGGCACGGAGCTTGATTAGATGGTCAACCCAAGCTCTACTACCACCAGGTGAGTGGGTTCGAGCAGCCAGGCAGCAGGTTTCGCCTGCTCGCAGGTCAAGTTCCTTGGGAAGGGCGGCTGCCAGGGCACGGAGCTTGATAGCATGGTCAACCCAGGAACGACTACTGCAGCCAAGTAAGTGGCTGTTAGTTAATATTACATATCTTATACCTGCCTACAGCTTACTAGTGTATTAGGTTAGTTATATCAACTGCTGGTGGTGTACCCTTTGCCTTGCCTATATCTTGTACCACTCTTTCTAGTGCAACCCCTCTTTTGGCCATCTCCTTTCCCTCGCTCGTTTCCAAGCTCCTAAGTCCTAAACCCCACTCATGGCTCCTAATCTCCTAAGCTCCTAAGTCAGATTGTAACAGTGGCAGGTGGGCCAAGAAATGGTGGGCGGGTGTGGGCTCTAGTAGAGCCGCTCTACTGCTCGCGAGTCAAGTTCTTTGGGAAGGGCGGCTGCCAGGGCACGGAGCTTGATCGCATGGTCAACCCGGGGGCTACTGCTGCCATGTGAGTGGCGGGCGCCTCTGTCCTCTTCATCTCTCCTCTTTGTCTCTCCTCTGCATCGATGCACTTTTGAGGCGCCTCAAAAGCCGTCTCTTGTGCTTCCACTGGGCCACTCCCTGCAGGTTCCCAAGCACCAGAAAGAACCTCCGCAAGTGGGCTTCCGTGGCCTCTGTCCTCTGCAGCAATGCTCCCTCTGACGTGCCTGAAAAGCAATTTCTTGTGCTTCCTCTTGCCATGCCATGCCCTGCAGGTTCCCAAGCACCAGAAAGAACCTCCGCAAGTGGGCTTTCGTGGACTCTGTTCTCTGCACCGAGGCTCCTTGCGACGCGTTGGGCTGTGAGCCTGGTGGAAAATGTGTGCTGGATGAGAACGGCGAGCGCTACTGCCAGTGGGGTGAGTGAGGTCCTCTCTCTTCTGATTCATGCTTTCACGCAGCCCTCTCTCCTCTGTTCTTGGCATCGATGCTCCCTGTGGCGCATTGGGCTGTGAGCCTGGTGGCACCTGTGTGCTGGATGAGAACGGCGAGCGCTATTGCAAGTGGGGTGAGTGACCCTATAATTACATTTTGTTTAGCTCCCAAACAGCTCGCTTCTTTGGAGCCTCACTCTTCCACGAGAATCTCCGCAGACCTACCACAATCGCACTTGCTTCTCTCCTCTCCCTCGCGTCTCCCTTAAAATTTTGCGTGCATTTTGCCTTCCTCAGCCTCACCCTGTGCCGCCTGCCCCTCTGGTGCCTCAATTCTTCACTACGTACCGCATTGCACCCATCCCCACCCCGCCCCTCAGACTCACTCTGTGGCGCGTGCCCCTCTGGAGCAACCTGCAAAACCGTGCCTGCGGCTGACGATCCTTCGGTGCAGGTGCCTTACTGCGGGTGCCCGAAAGGCTCTGGGAAAACCGCGACCAAGTGTGTTGCAGGTGAGATTGTTTGACAAAACCGCGACCAAGTGTGTTGCAGGTGAGATTGTTTGACACATGCTCGTTCTACTCTCCACCCTCTCCTCTTTGCATTCTCCCCACTCTCCTCTCTCAATAATACTCGCCACACTCCCCCTCGCACCACTCTCTCCCCTCCTCTCCCGCACCACTCTCTCCTCTCCCCTCTCGCCCCACTCCCTCCTCTCCCCTCTCGCCCCACCCTCTCCTCTTCCCCACACGTTCCACTCTTTGTTTCACTTTTCTCGTTCTTCCATGTTGGGTGAACAAATGCTGCTGCTTAAATTGATGGTAATGCATGTATGATTGTTGATGGTATATGCGCCCAGACGAGCAACGCGCTGAGTCCTTCGCTGTGCCATTTCTTCTCAGGTGGAGCTTCCACCGTCTCTTTTCACAGCTACACAGTAATCGCGAATCGAACAGCCAGGGACAACTCTTCTCGACCCATCAACTTCCGCTATAACCTGAATAACTGCACCCAGAACCCGGAAGCATTGGCTGGGATGGGCGCAACAATGTATGCTGTTTGGTACACCGATGATGCTCTGAGTTTCTCCAGTTGCAAAGTCTATTCTGGAACAGAAAGTTGCGAAGGCGCTAGTGATAACGAATTTTCTGGCGAAGTCGTACCCAGTCCGTTGATTTTTGCAGCGTATAACCCGTAAGTGATTGACCGTTTTCCACGCTCCCCTCGCACCTGCCCCTTTTTAAAATGAATATTTTTAAAAGCTATAACGCTTTCCAAAAAAATTGTGTTTTGAAAGCGAAGCGTCTTGTAATGTAGTAATGGTCATCGGCGAACCGCGCTAAACGCCCGTTTTGGAGTACAAAACGTGGGCTGGAGGTCATTTCCCTCCACCCACGTCTTTCATTTTCAAACGGCTTAGTCTAGTTTCCGAGTTCCCAAGTCCAAGCTGACGAAATTGAAGTCGTTACCGTACCACCCTACCCCGCGTTTCCAGTCCCCGTCCACATTCCTTTCGGACATTTTCGCTTACAACGCGGCGAGAACGGTGACAACGCCAACGCCTCAACTCGTCCCGACGGCGGAAATATTACCCGCGATCCCACGGGAGAACGCCAGAACAAGCGTCGGGCAGACGACGAGGAGTCGACCCCGACCGCTGTCGAAATTCTGCTGTCCGACGTCGTTGGGGCACGCGCCCTTGGCGTGCCTCGACTGCAAGTGGCCCCTGAGGGGCCTGAGGCGCCGGCCGTCAACGAGGGCGCCAAGTCAACGCCGGCCAGCGCGACCGGCACCCCCCGTCAGTGTCAGCGCCGCAGGCAGGCACACGCGCCTGATGCGAGGCCTCAGACGCACGTAGGCCCTGACCCGCCTCAGGCCCCAGACGCGCCTCAGGCCCCTGACGCGCCTGTGGCCTCGCCTGTCCTCACATCGGCCCAACTACAGCAGCTGTTGTCCCTGTTACAGCAGCAAGCCCCCGCCGTTACGGAAACCACCGCTACACCAAAAGCAACGTCAATTTCTGCTAAAAGCGCGAAGGAAAAAAAGGAGACGGTGAAACGCGCTCGCACGGCAAAAATCGCACGCGCCGAAGGCACCACTGCCAAAGCTACCCTCGCCCCAGAAAGTCCCGCCGACATCGACACTTCCGACGAGGAAGCTGGTGAGGCACCTGCTGATAATGCATTTTTCTCAACCACCGAGCACCTTCCCCCCCTCCCTACCTCCAACCCTAACCTTGTCAGAATGTGATGTTTGTCTAGCCTGCAGTGGGGTACTCTATAGCGAGTACAACCCGAATTAGGGTTTGCTATATGTACTCAACTGCCTGCTAGTGAAAACCCCTCTTTCTTTGTTTCTGATCTTAGCCTACTGTTTCGACAAACCTCACCGCATCCTCCTTCAAGAACGCGGCTGTTCGTGAACAAGCCGAGCTTGAGGACCTGCGCGCCTACCAGATGCATGCGGAGTAGAAAGTGCGGCTCAACGAACCGACAAGCGCCATCGAACACATCGAGGAGGCGCTCACGCTAGTCAATAATCGTTTCAAGCTTCTCCACGTCGCCGATTACACGAATTTCCGCGTGGCCAACCGGTTCAAGATGTATGAAGAGAAGAGCATGTCCACCTCGCGCTATTCAAGCAAGCAATGACGGACGTTGCGGCCATGGAACGCGCCCAAGGCAACCTCGGTCGCGCCGCACGAGGCGGAGGGCGAGGAACCGATGCATTTGGTAACTAACGTGGGCCATCAATTGACAACAACAGTAGGAGCTTTCGTGGAACCTGCTTCAAGTGCGGACAGCCCGGCCACATGGCCAATGTGTGCCCCGAAAACGGGCGAGGAGCCCATGGACCCGCGCCGGTGGTGTGACCCTATGAGAGGGAAACCACTTGGGGCGCCGAGAGCACGTTGCACGGGCAACATGGTGTGCTTAGGCCGCTGGCCAGACCCTACGGGGTGAGTAGAACGGCCGCCGGCCGATCCCTAGGGAGGGGAGTAGGACTAGGAGTCCTACGACTTAGCCATGGATGGCAATCATGAGTTGTATGCGCATTAGAGCATGAAATATGGGCCGGAAGGGCGGAAAATTTTGGACTATTGTTTATGCGTGGCTTAATGAATGATTTTTAAATGATTGGAACCTGGATTATTGAAGCAAGCAGCCCGAGGAGGGTGAGGCCTAAGCGGCTGATGTACTAAAAAAAAGGGGGGGGGGTGGGGGGAGGGGAAGAGAAGACCAGGCGAAGGAACGATAGAGAGGGAGAAGTGCGAGAGGATGAGGATTTTGACTCTTAAGGAGGCCACACGATTTGGCCAGTACCAGCCCACTTTAACGGGTCCCGAGAGGGCCACTAGCACGACATGCGCACAAGGAGGGCGTACGGAAAAAAAAAAAAAAATGGGGGAGGGGGTGGGGGAAGCACATTACTATGATGGGCAAAGAGCCCACGATACAAGGCACGCTATCATAAAAAATGTGAAGCACGATCCGGCAGCCCACCCCGGGCTCGTTGAACATCGAGAGCCCTTGGATGCACATACGGCAAGCCTAAAGTCGAGAGAGAGAGAGAGAGAGAGAGAGAGAGAGAGAGAGAGAGAGAGAGAGAGAGAGAGAGAGAGAGGGAGAGAGAGAGAGAGAGAGAGAGATAGAGAGAGAGAGAGAAGAGATAGAGAAGAGAGAGAGAAGAGAGAGCGAGACTCTAGATGAGAGAGATAGAGAGATGGGCAAACGAAATCAATCTTGGATCAGAAGGGGTCAGTTTGTGTCAATGGCCTATCTACCTCTTGAGGATTCGGCCTATACACTGCTCTATTGTCCCGCCAGCACATGCATGCAAACGCGTCCTAAGAACAATAAGCAAAAAAAAAAAAAAAAAAAAAAAAAAAGGGCGTATTTTTAGCCTGTGCCTTTTTCTTTGCGACACCCGTTGCACAGACCCACCGGATGGCGGGATGGGCGAGCGGCACATCCCCTACGAATACGCGATCACAGATAAGCTCGTCACAAGGATGCGCGGTCGGCTACGTGTGGCATTCCCATGGTGGAGCTCATGGTGTGAAAGCAGCTTCATACTCTCAGTGATACTTCACGGCTACTGGATGCCGTGGGAACGCTCCCCCCCGGCGCCGTTCCAGTGCGACAATCACGCGGGCGTACAGATCCACGCCCAGTTCACCAAACAGCTATTAGCGAGCTCCTAGAAAGCGGTGCAGCTGCTCTTGCCCCCGCTGCTCAGCCCGTATGCATTAGCCCTCTGAACGTGGTGGTCCAAAAAGAGAAATGCCGACTGATCCTCGACCTCCGCCAAGTGAATCTGCACCTGCGCATTCTAAAAATCAAGTACGAGGGGCTCAAGCGGGTTGCGGAGATCGCTCGTCCGGGCGACTGGATGTTCTCTATCGACCTAATGTCTGTGTATCACCACGTTGATATTCACCCATCGTGTTGGAAGTACCTGGGATTCCGATTTGACGGAAAGACATACGTATTCCGCTCGCTCCCGTTCGGCCTCGCGATGGTCCCATTTGCTTTTACACAACTGATCAAACAACTAGCTCGGCTCTGGCGAGCCATGGGCATACGGGTCATCTCTTATGTCGACGACATCATTTTCCTTTGTGACACGGAAGCGGAAGCACGAGCCACGTGTCAATCAATCATACATGACCTCAACAAGGCAGGGCTGGTGATCAACTCGAAAAAGTCGCATCTGCAACCAACCCAGCAGTTGCGTTTCCTGGGCGTCGAGTTAGACACTAATCGTGGCCAGTTCTCTATTGGCGCTGAACGTCGAGCCTCACTACTCTCCACCCTCCAAGATCTTCAGAGGGCTGAACGTCGAGCCTCACTACTCTCCACCCTCCAAGATATTCAGAGGGAAGGAAAGGCTGAACGCAAGGTCTGTTAAAATCACAGGCAGAAACGAGAAACAGGAAAGAGGGTTTTCACTAGCAGGCAGTTGAGTACATATAGCAAACCCTAATTCGGGCTGTACTCGCTACAGAGTAACCCACTGCAGGCTAGACAAACATCACATTCTGACACACCCCCATAGTCAAAGTGGGGTACAATCAACACAGCAAGCAGTCATAGAGCAGGTTCACAAAGACAAGCAAAGCTAAATGCAGTCACAGAGGGCAAGTGAGGAGGAGGAGGGACTGTGAGAGGAGTGGAGATAGGAGGCGTCGGGTGAAGCCGCAGACACACGGGCAACAGGAACGGCGCGCACGGCGGCTACCGGAGCACTCAACCTCCGGACTACAGGAGTAACTGGCTCCGCACTAAGCTGCAGGAGCAACGGACCCACGGGCGACTGGCGCAGCAGGGCTCGCTGGGCTACCAAAGTACTCAACCCCCGGACTACTGGCGCTGCTGACGTCACAACGGCTACCTCCGGTCAACCTCCCCCAACTGTCCCACACCCCTTTCACACACCCCCTGCTGTACCTCTAGCACTGCTCACACGCCACCCCCCTCAGCGGTAGCTGCAGCAGTGGGAGACGGAGGAGGAGGAGAGCAGCGGACGGCGCACAAACCCGTCACCCCC